>OZ012667.1:25646328-26246328 GCA_963942505.1 Lordithon lunulatus
AGATTATTTATGTGTCCCATTTGAGGTTTTAGAAAGGTAAATAGGCTAGGCCTTGCTTTTCATTATAGTTTCACTCAAATTTCAGCTGAACATATGCTCTATGAACGAAATTTGTATAATAATTGAAATTTAATTTTCTCAACTTGAAGAATCTAGTACAATGTAATAAATGTTGATGAATAAAATGTATATATTTAGTATAATTTTTATTTTATTTTAAGGATTAGAAATTTTTGGTAAATATGTCATCTATCAGTACTTGTTTACAATATTTTAAATAAATAAATAAACTCATTGATTAATTTCTATTTTATGATATTATTTATATTATATTAATTTGTGATATATGCACACATATTTTATACATCACAATAAATATTATTATCATTATTATTACCATACCAACATAAATTGTTCTATAAGAAAAACAAATTTATTGTAAAATTGAAAACCACTAACGTTCAGAAAAAATATAGAAAATTAAAGCACGCTGAATACCAAATTCTGTTTTCTAGGGGTCCTAAAACTTTTGCCGCATATCGCAAGTTATAGTACCACAAATGCTGATTCAACAAGATATAAGCAGTTCCTTTCTAAGCGATCATCAACACGGCTGCCGGAAAATTCAATCTTTACTCCGACCTAAAAATCGCTTAGTTTAATTATTGTACTCAATTAAAGGCTAAGATCGCTTTTATTTGATATTGTTAAGTTGTAAGTATATCAGTAGTGTAAACCTAGTTGTAACCTACGGAACACAAATAAATGTTTCTTAAACATTTTTAACATTTTTAACACTTTTAACATTTTTAGGACATATCCCTTACGAACCAATGCTTTCTATATTCAGCAAAATGTCATCACGTGATGTAAGCACTCCGGCCCGAACTCATTTCCGGCTTGGTTTTCGCATTGAGGGTATACCGGTAGTCCTTCAGCAGAGATAATAATCCTACCTTGGTTTGCATAATACCAAAACGAAGACCTGTGAACAAATTTTGTTTAATCTTAATGTGTACATAATATGATAACCTCCTAGTATCTCTGTTTTCCGGATTAGCTTACTAATAAAGTGTTAATATTAAATTAATTTATTGACAAGTATATAAGTAGTAGTAGTTTTGGTAAAATCGATAAATATCAGAAGTTAGAATTCCCGTATATGAATTGTTGAATATGGTATTTGCATAATTTTTCTTTGCATTAAATAGCTTGTTGACTTTAATGTAGAATATATTCGTCACAATACAAAATTTTGGGGTTACTTTTTGTTACATATATTTGTTACATAAATAACGCATGAATGCCACATAGCTTTGAAACTTAGCTATACAAACTCTAGGTCCTTCTCCAAAAGGCATATACGTGAAGGGTTTAATGTTTCCTACATTTCCTGCCGAAAAGCGTTCCGGATCGAATTTGTCATCTTCCAGAAATGGTGTCGCTATTGGGTAGTTTGTAATCTTTCGTGCACTTCCTATACAGTGCGGGAAGAGGTGGATACTTTCTCAATGTTTCTGAAATTATTTCCATTTAGTAATTATGTAATTGGAATTATTCAAGTTGAAAGTATTCGTATTTTTTTATATTTCACACTCCATTTTATCTAGAATATAGTACGGAATATTAGTCTAGATAAAATGGATTCCATTTCAAATTTTCTATATTTTTTTATAAATCATATTAAAAATATGTTTTCATTACTTTTCTCTGTATTTTAACTAACTAATAATATACCTCGTCGTTGGATATGCTTAATTTTAAATTTAAATATATAATTTACCTTTATTGGCACTCAATTTTAATACACCGCACCTTACATCTAATCCGAAACTACATTTACAGCAATGCCCTATTCATGTTTCCCTAGTAAGTATAAAAAAACTAAATTTTCCCTCTAGTTCTAGTTCCAAACATATTTAGCAACCTATACAAAAACTTAACAAAGTAACATGCATTACTTTTCACCCTATGTAGTAGAATGGCTCACATTTCTCTCTAGTTTCTAGCCTACTTAATACCCTGTACAAAATTTTAACGAAGATTCAAAGCGCTTCCGAATTAGTGCTGAAAACAATTTGTAACTAGTGTCCATGACACTATATATCGCTTTTCTTCGATCCCATACTTATCAGTTTAGTGAGCGGCTCCAGCAAATACGTTTGCCCCTCATTCCATAGCTCGCCCCGTCTACCATCCGGACCCAGCGCCTTACTATTTTTTATTACACTATCTCTTCCCCTTGAAATTCAAAGGCCGCAGCATTTCGATTCCCATTTCCATTCTTTCAGTGGAATTCGATCAATTATTCCGTCTCTACTCCATTTAGGGGTATGCTTCTTTATATACCTCCATATATCTGCTTCATTGCGTAGATTCTGCACCTCATTCCATTCTCGCTGCTCTCGGTTTCTTTTACATTGGTCCCCAAACGCATCCATCTGTCCTTTGACTCCCGGACACTTCTTACTTCTACAGCACCCTCTCTCCACTCTCTCATATATGTTCTAATTTTTTTTTGTGCTCCCATCTTTTTTGAGTGGAACCATCCTTGATCGTTATTCTTGTCTCGCCGTTTTTGCTTAACTGACTTTGATGGTTTCACTACCTCCACCAACTGCTGCTATTGTTCATGTACACCACTCTAGCCCATTCCGTGTTCTCAATTTTTTTCTTTAAAAATATCGATCGCCGCCTCTTTCCATATTAATTCTTCCCGGGCAAATTCCCCGGGTGTTCGTGGGCTCCTACCACTTTCCACCAGAACTTCCACTGGGAAGTGGTCTCTAGACTCTAGAGCACTCCTAATCTTCCTTCTGATTTCCCCCCCTTGCTATTGCAAGGGTTAATCACAATCGTTAATCAATACCAAGTCTATGACCGACGATCCTTCTGCCGCAGACATACGTCCATTCACCATTTTATTTAAACAAAAAACTCATTATACCTGAGCGGAATATTGATTTATGAATGTATAGTCATTAAGTAAGAGATGCAATTTGTTTAATATATGTCGTCCGCTGGGTCCAATGTTTAATCATGTATTCGGAAAAACATCATATTTGCTTGATTAGTTTTTATGTGGACTCTATCTGTATAAATTTAGCATTCCGTTTGCGGAAAAAAATACTGTATCTTCTTAAACCAAATTTGGCAAGTGACTATATTATGTTACGTAACTACGACTTGATTAGTGTTTGGTAAGAATCCGTCGGGGGAAAGTCCATGTTTACCGATAACAAATTATAATTATACATTTTTTATTAATTATTTAGAGTAGTAGTAGTTACTGTATTTGTCACAATTCCGTAATTGGCTATCGACTTTCGGGTCCTTCTGCCATGTGTTAGTGTTAGAACTTGCTATTTCAGAAAATAGTCTCAACATTTTCTACTATTCGGGCCGGAATTCGAACCCGGGCCGGAATTCGAATCCGGGCCGCCCGTTCGTATAGCGGAGGTCCTAACTATAGCTTACATCGTCGTAGTATTTAGAGTATTTTATTAGAAATGAACATATATATTTAACAGCAATGACATTTTAATTGTGTCAATTGTTCAAAAATATAAATTAGATTCAGTTAAAATGTGCTTTTTGTTAATAAATATCGACAATTGATGTAGAAGCAATTAATTCAGAATTAAACATAACCTATAAAGATTTACATGAATCACTCCCGTGAAATATTTTCTTTAAAAGAGATTTTCCTTAGGTCAACCTTAATCAAAGGATCTAAGATCAAAACCGGATGCATCCGTTTTCAAGGCTAATAAAGTGACCACCTATTCTGAATGTGCTACGCATACCAGGCTGATAAATTTAAAAATTAAATTAATTAAAGTGAGTGTTTGGAGTTTAAAGGATTAGATTAGTATAGACAACCAGAAAAAGAAAACAAAAACCTTCATAAAAAAAATTAAAACACAATACTACAATAGCAAAATAATGTCAACAAAAAACAATCCGAAAAAAACTTTGGAAAAATATAAACAAACAACTAACTAGAAACAGAAAAACTGAGGATAAATACATAGAAAAAATCCGCAAAGAAGATGCAAATAAAGACTAAGAAATAGCAAACGAAATTAATTTATACATTGAAACCATAGGAAAAAAACTCGCAGAAAAACAAACGCATGGTTCAAGAACAATTCCAAAAACAACAACAATGGAAAGACAAATAGAAAACATGTGATTTCAAAAATCAACTTATAAAGAGTTAAACAACATAATAACAGATTTAAAGCACCAGGTTTCGACCAAATAACTAACAAAATCATAAAAAAGAACAAACAGAACATCATACCGATATTAATAAAATTAATAAATAAAATAATAGAAGATGGAATATTTCCCAATACAAAAAAAGGAGACAAAGTCTGCCCTGAAAATTATAGACCTATTTCACTCCTATCCACATTGAACAAAATCATAGAAAAAATCCTACAAACCCAAATAACCAATCATCTTAATAAAAACAAAATCATATGCCATTCAACAAAATACCGGAAAAACATCAGCAGCGTACAACCTTATCAATCAAATAAAAACAAAATTAGACGAAAATAAAATAGTCGCAGCTATATTCATAGATATGAAAAAAGCATTTGACACAATATCAAAACAGAAACTATAAATTGGTATAGAAGGAAAAGAACTGAATGTAATAAAAACATACTTAACAAATAGAGCACAAACAACAAAAGAAAATGGTACAAAGAGTACAACCACTACAAGGACAATATATGGCATACCACAAGGAGGAAACTTACCACCCACACTTTACATTACATATACTAATGACATATATATATATATATATATATATATATATATATATATATATACATATATGTTTTGTAAACTTAATATAATGCGCCCATCTCATCCGACAACACTGTATGCATACGTTTTTGTTGTCGGCGACGGGGGAGGAACATCACATGTCCTCGAAGAGGTGCATTCTTCGGCAGTTTGCATCATAAGTTCAAATATCTGGTGTGGGCACCACACGACTTTTTAAATTACATGACCTATTTCATTTTGTATAACATTTTCGACATTTTCAACTTTTGGGCATTTTTAAATTTTGTCTATATTTTGACCTTTATGATTTTTTTTGACATTTTTTACTGTTTTTAAAACTGTTTTTACTGTTTTTAAAACTGTTTTTACTGTTTTTTTACTGTTTTTTCTACGTTTTTGACATTTTTTGACATATTTAATATTTTTGACATTTTTTTAACTTTTTTGTACATTTTTTACTTTTTTATTGGCTTTTTGTTGACTTTTTAAATATTTTTGGCTTCTTTTGACATTTTGGACATTTTTGATTTTTTTTTACTTTCTTTGAATTTTTGTCACGTGAGATTTTAACATTTTCACGTATGGACATTTTGACTTTTTATCTTTTTGGCATTCTGACATTTTAACATGTTGACATTCTGACATTTTAATATTTTGGCATTCTGACATTTTTATATTTTGACATATTTACATTTAGGCATTTTCACATTTTCATGTTTCACATTTTCAAATGTTCACAGTTTCACATGAAAATGTAATGTAACTATTAATGTATATTTTCAATACCTTACGCCCGCTGACGTCACGCTGACGTCACGTATATTATTCATTATTTGTGATATGCGCAATAGGAAATCGCTATTATTGAGAAATCTTCTGTTTTAGTGAACCGATCTTGCTCAAATTTTCACAGGGTCGCCGAAGCGCGGGCTCTCGCCCGATTTCCAAATTTGGTCGCGATCCGTTGTGCGGTTTTCCCACCGTGAGCGTTAAATGGTCCGGCACAGTGCCTAATTATGCTCCGCACGTCATGTTGATTGTGATTCCTACATACATACATACATACATTAATAAATGTTTTAAATGTAACAAATTCAATCACCGAGCAGCCGACTGTACCGGCCTACAATCATGCCCTCTATGTGCCGGCGGTCATATATTACGAGAATGTAAAGCCACTAAAGAAGAATATAAATGTTGCAACTGTATAAATTACAACAAATACAACAAACACCAGCAATTTGACACAAAACACTCGTCTCTAGATAAATCGTGCGATTCTTATAAGAATGCCCTACGTAAATATAAACAAAATGTCGATTAATGTTAAAACAATTAACAAACATGGCAGAAACAATATAAAGTGTACGCAACTCAACGCACAACATAGAAGAGATGCAACTAACAATTTAACACAATTAAGTCATAACACTGACATCAAGTGTTTGCAATTGAATATGCAACATTCAAAAGCAGCCACACAAAATCTAATAAAGATCATGGAGGTTAAAAAGATTGACATAGCCTTCGTCCAAGAGCCCTACAATTTCGACAATAAAGTGGCGTCAATACCAAGTACATGTAGAATCTACACCAGCGGCAATGGAAAAAAGAGGGCCGCTATTATGCTGAACAACAAAAGGATAGCAGCAGTACTAATAACACAACGATCAGATGAAGATTGCGTTGTCATAGAGATTTCTTACGGAGATGTTAAGTTTTATGCTGCCAATTTATACATGGATATGCAAGTAGATGTCGAAGTGAGTATAAGAAAAATAGAGCAGATTCTAGACTCGGATAAGAACACAGGATGGATGATAGCGGCAGACACCAACGCGAGATCCCAAATGTGGCACGACAGAATAACAAACGCAAGAGGTAGGCTGATGGAAGAATTTGTAATAGAAAAGGAATTAAACATATGAAACGAAAAAATAGTTATTCCGACATTTGAATCAACAAGGCTCAAGTTACATTGATCTAACTATTGTCAATAGTCATCTAGCAAAACTATTAAAAGACTGGACTATCGAGGAAGAGGAAAGTTGCTCAGATCACAACATAATTACATTCAACATCTCGAAGTTACGTGATGAATCCACTAAAGTAAACCATCTCCAAACAAGATACATAATAAAAGAAGGACAACTGGAACGTTTTGACTACAACTTAACTAAGTACTTAAAACAAAACTTTAGTTGCGTGTCCTGCGATAAAGATAGAGAACAGATGGACGTAGAGCTTCGTATCCAAATAAGAGAAACTATGGAATTGGGAAAATATATAGAAAAATATCTTGAAACACTTCAGGCGACATGCAAAAAATCTTTCTACACATCGAAACCAAACAGCAATTCGAGGAAAGGCAGAGCAGTTCCATGGTGGAATGACAAATTAAATATAGCTAGGAAAAAAGTAAATGCCATAAGAAGGAGATATCAAAGAACTAACAATAATGTACAGTTACAAGAACAAAGGAAAGCCCAATACATGGAGGAAAAGAGGACTTATCAGACGCTGATCAGAAAAGAGAAATTCAAGTCGTGGAAAGAATATTGCAACATCGAGGCTACAACTAACCCATGGAGTGCAGTCTACAAACTAGCAGCTGGAAAAGTGAAAACTCAACCAACTCTCAGCACGCTCAAGAAACCCGATGATACGTACACAACTAACATAGAGGAGACCTTAAACTACATAATAGACTACTTCACACCAATAGACAAAGAAGAGGACGATAACGACTACCATAGGCAGATACGTAATGAATTGAGGCTACCAAAAGAAGAACCTGATGATAAACTATTTACACAGGAAGAAATAATGCAGATAATACAAAAAATGGACCCTAAAAAGACACCAGGTGAGAACGGAATAGGTAGTGCGATAATACTAAGAACTTTTGAATTATACCCTAAATTTATAACGGAACTATACAACCAATGCCTAATAAGAGGGCACTTTCCCAGTTCATGGAAGAAGTCAAACTTAATCACAATTGTTAAGCCAGGGAAGGAAAATTCAGAAAATCCCTCGAAGTTTCGCCCAATCAGCTTGCTCAACATTGACGGGAAAATATTAGAAAAGCTACTAATTAATAGGGTAATGCACTATCTCAACTCTAATCACATGATTAATGAAAACCAATTTGGTTTCACCCCCCAGAAAAGCACTAGCGATGCGATAATGACGGTCAATAATTTTATTGAAGAAGGCCTCAAAAATAAAAAGATGATCATAATAACCAGTCTAGACGTAAAAGGGGCGTTTGACGCTGCATGGTGGCCTGGCATATTATATGCACTAAAGCAATATAAGTGCCCAAGCAATTTAAGAAGGCTGGCTGAAGTTTACTTCACAGGTAGAAAAGCAGTAATTCCAAACGACAATACACACATCGAACGAAGGCCAACCAAGGGATGCCCACAAGGCTCCTGCTGCGGTCCGGGTTTCTGGATCATTCTCTACAACTCGCTACTCAACATTCAGTTTAATAAAGCCACAAAAGTTATTGCATTTGCAGATGACCTACTAATTGTCACGGTAGGTAATACAATAGCAGAAACGGAAAACTACACCAATATAGATATGGCCAAAATCACTAAGTGGGCTAATAACAACAAAATTCAAGTTAATGCTCAAAAATCCCAAACAATGCTAATCACCAAGAAACGCCCCAGAAGTAAAACAATAAGGATATACTTAAATCACCAAATTCTAGAACAAGTCAACGTTTTAATATATCTCGGAGTTCACTTCGACAGTAAATATAATTTCAACTTCCATATTAACTATGTGACAGGTAAATGCAAAACATTAATAAATTGTTTATCAAGATCAGCAAAATTAAGATGGGGACTAGGCAATAAAGCTCTGCATATAATATACGAAGAGGCCGTCCTACCACTGCTATCCTATGGTGTTCCAGCGTGGAAAGGAGCATTAAACGTAAATAGAGTTCAAAGATTGATGAATATAAAAATTTGCAAGGCTTACAGAACACTTTCCCACGAAGCATCATGTATTATCGCAGCGATCATGCCGATAATAATAAGGTTGAATGAAATTGCAGAAATATACGTAGCTACAAAAATAAGTAAGGAGTTTGAAGCTCCATATCACTACACCAAATGGCAGCATCCAGCATCACAAAGAAAAATTGCAGATGTAGATGAAAAGAAGCAGTACCAATGGACAATTTACACTGATGGAAGTAAAAACGAAGAAGGGGTGGGCTCGGGAGTAGTAATATTCAGGGATAACGTAGAGTTTGTACAATTCAACTACAAACTGAATGACAGGTGCTCTATTAACCAAGCCGAACAAATGGCAATTCTAAAATGTTTAACCCTACTGAAAGATTTAGGATATAATACACATAATAAACTGGCGGCAATCTATACGGACAGCAAGACAACATTGAACTTTTTAACAAACAACAACCATAGTAACTTAATAGAGAGAATAAGAGTACTTTTACATCAACTGGAAAACTTGCATTGGGAGATACATATAGGCTGGATCAGGGCACACAGTGGAATTATAGGGAATACATTAGCTGACCAACTTGCAAAAGAAGCGGCATCCGACAATCAAAGGGCACCAATTTACAACAAAATTCCCAAGAGTCAGCTAGTGGCTGAGAAGTTTTACAAAATTGCAACACAAATGGGCCCAGGCAACGAAGGGAACGGCGACCAAGGAATTCTTCCCAACTATTCACAGCAGGCTAAAGTTATCATTTGTCATTTCACCAGAATTGACCGCTTTGCTTACAGGGCACGGATACCTCAGATCCTACAAACACAGGTTCAAGTTAATAGAAGATCCCACCTGCCCTTGCAGGGATGGAGGCCAAACTGTCGACCACGTCATCTGCGACTGCCAGAAATGGGGCTCGGCAAGGAGTAAACTCAGACTAAAAATATACGTATATGGGGAAGCGTGGCCCGTAACCAAAATTCGCTTATTGGAAAAGTATTCAAAGGAATTCGTCGAATTCGTGAGGGAAATTGATTTCCAAGAAATGTGAATTAATATTTTTTTTTATTTGTTAAACGACTGAAATGTAAAAATTTTATTTTAAAATTTGTGTAATAATGTATATTGGAAGCATGTAGTATTACTAGTTGTAATGGAGCATGTTTGTGAATAAATGACGTAATAAAAAAAAATACATACATACATACGTAAATACATACATACATACATACATACATACATACATACATACATACATACATACATACATACATACATACATACATACATACATACATACATACATACATACATACATACATACATACAAACCACACACAGACATCGCAAAAATCGGGTTTATATCGACTGTTTTAGGCATAAAACGTAACGAAATTGAATTTTTGAACACGTTTTCGGTAAAACAATACCTTCCTTTACATCAGTGATGTATTCGGAAAGTAAATATCTGGTGTAGGCACCGCACGGCTTTCCGAATTACATGACCTATTTAATTTTGTATAACATTTTCGACATATTCAAATTTTGGGCATTTTAATTTTTTTTACATTTTGACTTTGATGAGATTTTTTTTACATTTTTTGACATTTTTGACATTTTATTTTTTTTGGATTTTTGATATTTTTATTTACTTTTTCGACATTTTTTACTTTTTTTGACATTTTTTCACTTTTTTGACGTTTTTTTGACATTTGACTTTTTTGATTATTTAAAAAAAATACTTTTTTTGATTTTTTATGACATTTTTGTTTTTACTTTGTTTGAAATTTTTGACACGTATACCTTACTACATTTAAGATGCGACAATTTTCGCTAATTCCGCGCTTGACCTTTACACCTTTACACCACGCCCGCTGACGTCACGATGACATATATTATTCATTATTTGTGATATGCGCAATAGGAAATCGCTATTATTGAGAAAGCTTCTGGTTTTGTGAACCGATCTTGCTCAAATTTTCACAGGGTCACCGAAGCGCGGGCTCTCGCCCGATTTCCAAATTTGGTCGCGATCTGTTATGTCGTTTTCCCGCCGTGAGCCTTAAATTGTTCGACACAGCGCCTAATTATGCTCCGCGCGTCGTGTTGATTGGGATTCCTTAGCTGTTAGCGAACCGATTCTGCTCAAATTTTCACTGGATCGTCCTGGATAGTGTCCGCAGATATTTGCCAAATTTGGTCGCAATCTGTTGTGTCGTTTTCCCGGAAATTTGTTCACAGGCAGACATACAGACAGATATACATACATACACACAAACCACACACAGACATCGCAAAAATCGGGTTTATTTCGACTATTTTGGGCATAAAAAGTAAAAAATTTAATTTTTTTTGGTAAATGGTACACGGCAACAATACCTTCCTTCTGGTGTAATTTTTTTCCCGAAAGTTATCGCATGTTTCCACAATCTTAGTTTGAAAACGTGAACACGTTTTCGGTAAAACCTTCCTTTACATCAGTGATGTATTCGGAAAGTAAAAAGTATCAATTAAAACACAAAATAGTCCCAAATTGTTTTATTACTAAAGAAAGGTGTGTTCGTCACATGGTTCTTCGAACCGGATTGGGAATTATCGATGTGATAATAGCAATTTCGCATAATCGCCGAACATGTGGAGCAACGAGTCGACAGCATCAAACAAAGGGACGGCCGCAAAGCAAGCAGCGCATCCTTAGCTCAACGGCCCGACAATCGCACCAACGGCTTTAAATACAATATACAAGGGAGGGCAGGCAGAATCCAACGGACCCGGCGTTCTACATTTAAATCACAATTAACTATTTGGAATCATTAACAGATTGCCATTGGCTGGTGCGGACCACATAGCACTTATCGCAGTCAAAGCACGGTATGGAATAAACAACACAACTACTAGTCAAAGTAGGGGTTTTGGGTTTTAAGTTAGTGAACAAACGTCCCACCCTCTTCGTGTGGTGAGGGACAATGCGGATTCCACCCACATGGAGGACTTTAATTAATTTACCAGTGTGATACGAGATCGTCGAAATGGTCCAATACTGAGTCGGTGCCTGGGCCATGGGAAGATTTATTGTCCCAGTACTTGGAATGACTGAGTGGATAAGCTCGTGGGCCAACACTGATGGGTAGCCATTATTAATAAAGGTAGACACCAAGAACTGAAGGTTCCTCTGCAGGAAGTGAGGATGGCAAATTTGTCTAACTCGTTTACCCATGGCGGTAAAGACATTCATTGCATTTTATCTTGTAGGAATGGTCGGAATAAAAATGTATGTACCTTCCTGCGGAAGTTGGTTTTTGATACCAATCCAACATAAGAACGTTATTCGGAGTACGAACTACCCGAGTATCTAAGAAGGGAACCGAGTGGTTTTCATCCTCTCTCTCAACTGTGAATTTAAGGTGGTGGTTGAAACCATTGAGGGTACATACGTTGGAATTCACTCTGTCTGCCGGAAGGCAGCAGATTATGTAATCGACATATTTCTTGATAAATGTAAAGTTATAGTCAAGGGATGTAGTAACCTCAACTTACTAAGTATCGGACTCATCGGTGCGCCAAACACCGGAGCGTAATACTCATCTCTGTAACTGAAGTAGCTGGTGTTGAAAATAAGTCTGATTGACGTAAATAATGACTCAAGGTCAAGACTGCAATGACCCTCAATAGTTTCCCACTCAGGAAAGATCTACAAGATACCCAGTCTTTGGTATGGTCACTTAAATGGGTATTGGTTAGTAAGCCATTAGTAATGACATTGGCAGCTCTGGCACTCATAAGATCTCGGCCAAGGGGAGGGTGTAGCTGATTAGCGCTTGCCTTGTTCCCTGAGTTTGTTTTGGATCATAGCCTACGAAGTGGTGATGTTTTTCGTAAATTTTTAACGAAATATTTTATTTTATTATATTTGAAATGTCATTTTCTATTTTAAATCTTAGTGTATTCATTAATTGTTTTAGCTGTGTTCTTTAAACTCTATTGTAAGTCTTACTTAATAGCTGTAATTTTATAAATTGTGGGTCATTTGTAGTATAATTTTGATGAAGCTTTGAATAAAGAGCGAAAAATCGATATGTTCATTTTCCTTGTTTTCTCCTTTATATTTTTTAATATATTTTCTAGGAATATTATAATCAGTAGAAGGCTTAATGCTCCACCTTGTCTTACTCCTTGTTTGGTTGTAAATTCCTGTGATATTTGATTTCCTGTCCTTATGTAATTGTATGTCTTTCTGTATATACCTTGTATTGCGCTTTGTAGTTGTTTGCTTATTTGCCTCTTTTGTAGTATATTTCCTATCGTATTTCTCGGTGCTCTGTTGAACGCCTTTTCCATGTCTATAAATGTTATGAATCATTTACTGTCCTGGCCCATTATTTTCTCCATGAGTTTGCTTAGTGTAAATATATGGTCCTGCGTTGAGTGGCCCTGCCTGAAGCCACTTTGTACATTTTCCATCGTTGGTCTTAGTTTACTTTCTAGTATTACCTCATAAATTTTAGCAGTTGTGCATATTAGTGATATTTCCCTGTAATTATTGCAGTTTTTGTTCTTTTTTGTATATTGCCTCCTAGTCATTTGGAATTTTTCCTTTTGCCCATATAGTGTTTAGAAGCCGTTTTAACAAATGTACACCTTCCTCGCCCATATTATTCAGTTGTTCAACTTTTATGTTATATGGCCTGCTGCTTTGCCATTTCTTAATTTTATAGGTGCTTCTATTACTTCTGCTTCTGTTATTTTGTCTGGTTCTTCGTTCAAAATATTTTTCACATGTGCGTTCGTATTTCCTTCGTTTGTGCTTATCATCGTTATCTCCTGCAAAAGCTCTTGTTTTTTTTGTTTGTCTATTCTGAATTTCGCAACTGAGATTATTTCTTGTAGGTACTTTTCATTTTTAGTTTCAACCTCGTTTCCGCATGTCATCGTTTTGGTTTTTATTTCTTCCTTAATTGTGATGTTTACTACCACTAGATAGTGATCACTTCCTATCTCGCTTCTTCTTTTCCCCCGTACATCATTAACTACCTTCCTTTGTTGTGTGTTTGTTAAAATAGTCTTTATTATGGACTTGTCATTTCTACTCTTTACTTCTCTGGTGTGTTTGCGTATTTCTTTATGGGCGAATATTGAGTTTAGTATTACGACGTCGTTTAAGATGCAGAAGTCAATTAATCTGTTTCCGTTATTGTTTTTCGCCGGTTCTCCTTGAATTCCTATTATATGTTCTATCCCTGTATTTATATTTCCTATTCTTGCATTTATGTCTCCTGTTATGTAAGTATTTTCTCCTGCCTGCTCGTATAATATTTGTAGCTCTTCCCAAAATTGGTCTTTTTCTGTTTTACTTTCATCTTCTGGTGGTCCATATACTATGATTAGATTTCCCTTGCATGCATCTACCTCTTCAATTTTTACATTCATTAACCTTTCGTTTATGGACTCCCATTCCGCTATTGACGCTATAGCCTTTTGTTTATTATGCATCCCACTCCTACTCTCGCTCTTTAATTTTCTTTAACTCCACTATATATTTGTATGTGGTTGTTTATGGCCCTTTCTAAATCTCTCCCTCGCTTTTTTGTTTTATATCAAATCCTCTCCCTCTATTTTATATTTTCAAATTCTTCTATTAGATCAAGTTATTTGCCTTTCAGGTTGCGTATGTTCCAGTTTCCAATTCTCATCGTCCTTTTTGTTTGCGCTGTTGTTTTTGTTATCTATTATTTCTTTTTTTTTAGACTGCCTATTTTTCTGTCTTGATTTTTTCCAATCGTGTCCTTTTCTCTTGCTAGTTTCGTTGTCATATAAATCTTTTCTGTTTTTTTTTGCAGTTAGTTTTTTGTCTGCACTAATTCTAGTTTTTCCACTACCCTATTTCCTTTGCATCTACAGTTAATTTGTTATATCGAATTTTCATCTCTCCTCCTTTACTTCTCTCTTCCTTGGCAATTTTTTGACTTATTTTTATTTAGATTTGTGTGTTTCGCTCTCTTTCCTTTTTTGTCTCGTCGTCATTTATATAAATTATTCCTTGTTTGTTATTTCTAAGTATATATTTTTTGCTCAATATTTTTTCTTTGTCTTCTTCCTTCTCTAATTAAATCAGGCAGGTTTGCTCTCTCTCTATCAATATTTAAGTCTTGCATAACTATGCTATTTCTTCTCTTTTGCTTTGCTAGCCACTCCACCTATTGGTTTAGTTTTTGTTTAATTTCTAAATGTTCTCTTTTTATTTCTTGGTTTTCTAGCCACATCATTTTATCTTTATCCGATTTTTTTAATTTCATCCCTACACTCATCTAGTTATATTTTAATTTGATTCGTGTCTGATTTCAGCTTTTTATCATTTGGACAAACAGGTCTAATTTATTGTCATTGTCTGTACTTATTTTTACGGGTGTTCTTTGTGTTCTCTTAGTTTTTTCGGACGCTCCTGCATCTACGGGTTTTCTTTTCTTACCAGTGTTTGTTGCGTATGAGTCATCGCTGTCCATTTTCCAACTTATCTTGTGCCTTTGGTATCGATCGTTTTATTATTATTATTGTTGTATTAAAAGTTGCCTGCGGTCGGCGCCAAAGCATACGCAACTCGTTTCGGGCGTTATATTTGTACCGGATTGACAGTTTTTACAATTTTCGCTCGTAATCGCTTTAACCTCCAATTTTATTTTTATAATAAACACTAGCTGTTTTTCCCTTGCCCGCACTTTCACTCTATTTCATACAATTGTTTCTTTCTTTCTTCTCTTCAGTTTCCATTTCTGTACTTTAAATTATGCTCGATACGGTCTAGTTATGACTTATATCGGAGCAAATGAAGAAGAAATAAACAAAATAGTACATAATTAAAAAACCACAAGGCACCGGACTTAAACAATATCACAAATAACATTATTAAAAACACAAAACGACACTAGTTCCAATATTAGTAAAAATCACAAGCAATGTAATCCAAGAAGGAATATATTCCAGCTACATGAAAAAGCCAACATCATCCCAATATACAATAATGCAGACAAAACCAACCCAGCCAACTACAGACCTACAGCACTCCTATCAACACTAAATAAAATGCTAGAAAGAACGCTACAAACCCAAATCACTAAACACCTAAACAAAAACATCATATACCACACACAATACGGTTTTCAACAACAATAAGGAACTACATTTGCAACAAGTGACCTGATGGAATACAAAAGCGACCAAACTTGACGAAAATTACCTGGTAACAGCAATATACATCGACATGAATAAAGCGTTCGAAACTCACTAAACTTAATAAACATATATTTAAAAGACAGTCCGCAAACAACAAAAATAAATAACACAGAAAGCAAACCACATCTAGCAGAATACGGAATACGGTAAGGAGGAAATCTGCCACCCACACTGTACATCGTATACACCAACGACCTACTGGAGACCGGTGTGAAGTTAAACAATTCTCATAATTCCGGGCGGCCCGTAGATTGGCGCGGCGTGGCTTTTTCTCGGTGCATTGTTACTAAACGGAATTGTGCAAAACAATATTTGTTTCTACAATTGTTTAAATATGTCTTAGTAACCATAAAATAAGAAAAATAAAATTTAAGTTAATATTGTTAGCTGTTATTGAATAATATTTACAACAAAACAAATTGAAATTTTTATTAATTTACCACCCACGATTTTTATGAAACTTTCAAAATATTGTTTAGAATTTAACAACAATCATGACATATAATTTCGAATAGGGTGCTGGGCCATAGTTTTTTTTTTTAATATTTTTGAAAAAACATGTTAGTATAATATTTTAAAATCATTTTTTATTTATAACAAATGTATGTCTCATACACCAATGATTTTATTTAACAATTTTTTTCTAAGACATCACTTTAGTGGTTTCAAAAAGGAAAAGTTGACACCAAGTATTTTTTATAAGTCTGTCATTGAATAATATTTGCAACAATACAAATTGCAATTTTTATTAATGTACCCCCCACGTTTTTTAAACCTTAAAAATATTGTTTAGAATTTAACAACAATCATCAGACATATTTCCGAATAGGGTGCTGGGCTATAATATTTTTTAAATATTTTTGGAAAAAACATTTAAACATGTTAGTAGAATATTTGTAAAATCATTTTTATTTATAACAAATGTATGTGCTCATACACTAATGTTTTTATTTAACAATTTTGTTCATAAAACATCACTTTTGTGGTTTCAAAAAAGAACAGTTAAAAAAGTTGACAGCAAGTATTTTTTATAAGCCAGTCATTGAATCATATTCAAATTTGTCCCTCATAACTATGCTTCATTCATGAGCTCTGTGTCTTCAATGAAATTCAGAAGACTTGTGAATGGACGCGCTTAGAGCTCTTTTAGGTTCATTCGCGTTAAACCGAAGAACTTTCTCCTGCCTGGGTTGAATGCCTCGCAGCTAGTTATTACATGTAGTGGGGTTTTTTCTTCTTCCCGACAGCTTCTGCACCATAGTGTGCAGGTGTTTATTTAACGTGCAGTGTCCTGTTAGGAGTCCTACGACATTTCTTAATTGGTTCCTATTTAGTTTTAGGATATCATCCGTAGCCTCAGTACTGGGAGCCTTAATGAACTTCTTCGAGTGTTTCATTCCAGTTTGGGCTTCCCAGTGTCGGCTGTGGCGGTTTCTTTGGTGCTTTCTCAAGCTATTCCTTGCGGTTCTATATGGTATCCTGCAGGTTGGTTCGGTGTAAATGAATTTGAATTCGTTAGCCTCTTTTGCCAATTTGTCCGCATTTTCGTTGCCTTTGATTCTCTGATATACCGGTGCAAACACAAGTGTTACTTTGTTTCGGGCTCCCAGTATCATCAGGTCATCAATGCATTCTATGACAACTCTGGAGTTATTCACGCTGGAGTCTAGAGCTCTCAGCACTGCTTGACTGTCTGTCACAATATTGATTTCCTTCTTAGTAGTTTCTTTCCAATAGAGTTTTAACGCAGCATTGAATTGCGATCATTTCTGCTTGGAACACGGAGGTATGCTCGCCAAGCTGAAGTGTTGTGCCTCCTGCCGAGTTGCTCTCATACACTCCTATTCCTGTTCCTTTGTTGGATTTAGATCCATCGGTAAACCAGAGCGATCCTTTGAGTTATTGCATAAGCCCTTATTTCCCATTCTGTCCTATATGATATTACTACCTTGTAAGGTTTCATCATGTGAAGTGTATTTATTGTCCTGTCGGGACGCATTCTTAGAATGTGTTCTTCAGTTTTACCTAACGCTAGATGGGTGTGGTCTATGGATGAGTCGTATGACTTCCCCATGGCGTTACTTCGGTAGATTGCTATATTGACCTCTGTCTCCACTTTGATGTGAAGTGGAGGCAGGTCCAATATAACCTCCATTGCGGCGGTGGGGGTTGTTGCCATTGCCCCTGCTATTCCTAGACAGGCCATTCTTTGCACTTTGCCTAGTATTCTCCTGCTTATCCCGTCTGAGACTTTATGCCACCAGATTGTTGGTGCGTAAGTCATAATGGGGCTTCTAACGTGAGTATAGAGTTAATACACCATTTTTGGTATTAGTCCCCAGTTTTTTCCGAACATTCGCCAGCATGCCCAGAACGCTTTCAAGACTTTGTTCGTAATCTTTGTTATATGTGGCTTGAAGGTCAGTTTAGAGTCTAGAGTTACACCTAGATATTTAAGTCGTCCCTCCATTTGTATTATATTGTTCGGCAGAGGAACAGCGTCGGTATTTTTATCTTGTTTAAGTTCCTTCTACGTGTGAATGGTACTAAAGGGGTTTTTTCGGGGTTAACCGTGAGGCCCTCTGCACCACCGTTCCACGTGTTTGAGTGCACCTTCGTGTCTGTGCAGTGGTTTTAGTACCATTACTCCGTCCCTGATATGTCTATCAATCAGTTTTTCAATTGTTTTCAGTTGGAATGATGTCAGACTGATGGGCCTGTAGGATTTTACCAGTTGGTATGTTTCCCGCCCTGGTTTTGGTATAATACCATCCTAACCTTTGCCCACTTATTCGGTATGTGCCCTAGGGATATACTCGCTCGCCTAATGATACACAGTACTGATTTTAATTCCTCCATTCCTTTTTGGAGTAGTGCTGGGAAGATGTTGTCTTCCCCAGCAGCTTTGAATGGTTCGAACGTGTTGATTGCCCATGCGAGATTGGTTTGCGAGACTATGTTCTTTGCTAGTATCCAGCTATTTTTTGTTCCCCGTTTGAATGGGTCGATAGCCAGATTCACGTGTTCGGTGCCGATAACCGCAAAACCCGGGAAATGCGTTTGAAGTAAGAGTTTCAGCGCTTTCCCTTCGGTTTCTGTGTATATTCCGTCATTTTTCCGCATTGATTCAACTTTATTTTTGTTACCTTTTGCGAGAGTCTTCTGAAGTTTTGCACAGTCGGGTGTTTTCTCAACTCCCTGGCATTACTCCCTGCTCTTTTAGATTTCCTTATTTTGATATTGTATTCTGTCAGGGTTTCTTTATAAGTTCCCCAGTTGTCAGTTCTTTTAGCCTGGGTGAACAGCTTTCTTGTCTTTGTTCTTAGATCAGAGAGTCCCTTATTCCACCATGGAACATTCCTGCGGTTCTCTCCTATCGTTTTTGGACAGCTTGATTCAAAAGCTGAAATTATTGTATTTTTTATCAGTCATTATTTCTAGCTCCACTATGTTTCTAATTTTGCCCGGACTTTCAGTTCCATGCCCTCTCGCAGGTATTCCTTGTAAAGATCCCATTGACAGTTCCGTGGGTTCTTAAATGTCTGGGGGTTAATTTTCGTGGATTTTATTTCTAATCTGATGTATCTGTGGTCAGACAGAGAAGGTTCGTCTGATACATGCCAATTACTCAGCATAGTTTCTGTTTGCATCGTCCCTATGGTTAAGTCAATTACTTCGCTTCGTGTCGATGTTACGAAGGTTGGTATGTTGTCGCAGTTGAGAATATCCAGCTTATTTTCCAATAAATAATCTAAGAGAGATTGGGATTGTTTGTTCTGACAGTGTGATGTCAAGGCCCGTAAATCCGGTGTCGGTGGACGTCCAGGTTGATCATATGGGAGGTATGCAGACCCTAGGAATATTTCCGTCTCTGTTCCTTTTTTTGGCTCTAGTCTTACCTTCACCACTGTGAAGTCCCTGGAGTTTAGGTTCCACATGGGTAGTAGTTTGACCTTGTTTTTGCAAGGATACAGGTTCTTGGGTTGTCGGTATGAGCACTATATAGTGTCCAACCTTTACCCAGTTGTAGGCCCTGGATTTCCTCCTTGCATAACCAAGGTTCCTGAATGAGCACAGTATCTATATCGTTAAGAATGGTATACGCATGTAGAGCAGCCGAGGCTGCCTTGCAGTGATGTATATTTACCTGGAGTATCTTCATATTTATTTTCAATCTTCCATTTCCTTTGAGGGTTCCTTCTCAGACCCCCCCCCCCCCTGGATTATGCTGTGTTGCCAGAGATGATTCCCCCACCGAGACATTTTGGGGGGTATCTTTTTTGGGTCCCTCTTCAGGTTGCTTTGGCCGTTGAGGTTCCATTTCTAGCCCCTCACTAGCCTGTGCCCCCCTTAGAAGTTCCTCTATGGGTCCCTCTCCTCGACGTGGATCCTGTGACGTTCCCTCTTCAGGTCCTGTCACAGGATTTGGTTGGGGTTCAGGCGGAGGCTCCATATTTGGCCCCTCTTCCATGGCTTCACCTTGCTCGACAACCTTCTTTGTCCCGAGTAACTTGAAGGTTACCCGGGAGTTTAGTAGTGGCTGGCAGTTTATCCCCTTGATTTTATCCCAAGAGGATTCGTCCATGGTGATGACCACTTGCTGGCCTTTTGGGTCAGGCTTATTGTGAACCACCTTCCATGTGGCCGTCAAAATTCCGGCATTTTGGACAACCTACGCAGAATCGTCTCCGGTTCCATTTCTGGCCTCGGAATCCGCGTCATGGCCCTTAATTGTTTGGGTATCAGACTCTCCTCGACAGATTTGAGTCTGGCCCCTTTCCAGGGTTGTCCCTCTCTCATCACCACCGCCAGCCAAAGTTTGGTACTCTGGTTGACGGTGGTACCCGGCCCTAGATGAGACTCTACTGAAGCCGATGGATTCATCGGCTTTCAGTAAGTCGATTTTGTCGAGCCGGTAGAATTTTATATGTCCTATCTGCTCTTCATTCAGGGACGACTCCGGATAATCTTCAGGCAGTATTGCCATCTTGATATACGAGGCTGCGTCCCGGTAAGATTTGCCCTGTGAAGCGGAAGGTTCAGTAGAGCCCCTACTTTTCTTCGCCGGCCTTCGCCGTTTTTGTGGTTTGCTCTGCAAGTTTCCCACGATTTTTGTTTTGTTTTGTGTCTTATTTGGTTCCATATTAGTCCCAAGAGTTCACGGGAACTAAACGTCAACCCCCACAGAGCTCGAAATGTGGAGACAAGGATACTCACCAATAATAACAACCGAAACAATACAGCAATACAACGAACTACCCAATGAAATTCAATCACTTTCATACGTTCAGTTTAAATTAAAACTTAAAAACCTACCGCTGAACAACAAAATCAAAATGCAATAGTAGAAGAAAAACAAATAGCCACGGACACAGAGAATATCAAACACAAACCCTCAATACCCATAGCCCAATGTGGAATCAAAACCACAAACCTCGCGGCGAGGACCGAGGGAAGAAACCACCATTCATAATTTTTTGTGTGTATATACAATTGATATTAATTTTACTTTCTATATAATTATGATTATGTTGTAAGAATAAAAATTTTAAAATTAAAACAAATTAAAAATTATTATGATACGAATGATAAAGTAAATGTGCACTGGCCACAGATTTTTTCTTTATTATAAAATGATTAATAAAAATGTTTTACAAAGTTTCGTAAACATCGTGATATGTTTTAAAACTTGGAAAATTGCAGATGGTAAATATAGAGTTTCTCCTGACAGATTCAACACTAATCATGGCCGCATTTATTCGCGGTTAATTGACGTTCCATGAACAGTTACGTTTAGATAATTAAAATAGCATAATTTCGCTATTTAGTTTATGCAGCGTGTGACCTTTCTATAAACACCTGATATCTCTTGTTTATCATTTTGACAGTTTAATAATTCATGAGAATAAATTACCCTATATTACTTCTAATCTTTTTCAATTTTATATATTTCTACAAATAACACAACACTGCTTTCCACACTTACGTAATTACGTTAAAAAATTATACATACGACCAGTAAGTTCTAATTCTTGATTATTTTGATTAATCAATATGGTCGCATGCTATAAAACAACACTGTATTCATAATTATGCTTATTTGTAAATTTTTCTCCCGCGCAACAGACAAGGTTACAAAAAGAATATATGCAAACATGAACATTGTTCCACAACGTAACTAAACTGCTGTCCATTGTGTAATCAATTGTAGTCGTCACCTAAATGGCCATGGCCTGACACACATGCCATTAGATTACAAATATGGTTTAAATCCATACAATTATATGGATGGTTTAAAATTTAACTAGAGAAGCTACCAAGATGTATTAATTCCCCAAAACTCATTTTATTCAAAATGCACCAATATGGCGATTTAAGTCAAAACAAACAAGCTCATTAGATTCATATTTCTGAAATTAATAATAAATTTTCCTTCAAATCAAAATGGTAACAAAATAAATGCTTGCTGTGATGGATTTAAGGTTCTAAAACAGTTCCACCTAGGTTTTATTTGCGGGACATCCTATATACAAGATATACTATGTTTTTGAATATAACTTTAAATACATTTTATTTGTAAATGAATTTGTAATGGTTTTTTGAATTGATGTAGCAGATGACAATGTTACCATAGACGTATTAATGGAAACAATTGATTTAAATATTAATTTTTTAATGTGATAACATGTAATTGTAATTAAAGAGGCTACTGTGGTTTGAATTATTCTTCTAGCATTTTAGTGGCAGGTACACAACGTATAATTGTCGCTATTATAATGTAATATGAAAGCTTCACCCTACTTAAACTATGTAATATTGCAGAACTAGCAGTGCTTACTACTTAACACCATTTCCATTAATGTTACTATTTCCATTAGAATTGATATACTGAAAAACTAAAATTATAGACTAAGAAAACTGATGGGGAAAACAATGACCGTAAATTATTCATAGCATTTATTGACCTGGAAAAAGCGTTCGATAGAGTAACGAGAAAGACGATGTGGAATATATTACAAAAGAGGCAAATAAGCAAACAACTACAAAGAGCAATACAAGGTATATACAAAAAGATATACAATTACATAAGTACAGGAAATCAGATATCACAAGAATTTACAACCAAACAAGGACTAAGATAAGGTGGAGCATTAAGCCCTCTACTGTTTATCATATTCCTAGGATACTATAAACTACGACGCACAGTGCTAGCTGAGTGTGCTTTTGCTGATGATATTGTAATACTAGCCAAATCCTAAGAAAACCTGCAAGAGAACATTAATATATGGAACGAAGAACTAAATAAACACAACATGACAATAAACACAGATAAAACAAAAATTATGGTGATCGGCAAACAGGAAGTGGAAACAAATATCCAAATAGCGGGAAAAAGTATCGAGCAGGTGGAACATTTTAAATACCTGGGTATATATATATATATAAGCATAATATAAGCAGCAGAAATTAACTACTTAAGGAGAATAGAAGGTATCACAAGAATTGATAGAATACGAAATGAGCAAATTCGAACAACTCTACAGATAGAAAGTATACAGACAACTAGAAAGGAAACAACTCGGATGGTATAGATACATAATTCGCATGCCAGAAGGGAGACAAACAAAAAGTGCATCGAACACAAGAATACAAGGAAAGAACAGAAGATGTAGACCACTCAAAACGTGGGAAGACAACATGCATGAAATATTAACGAGGAATGGCAGGATGCAAGGAGAAAGGCGAGCAACAGGAAGGACTGGAAGGAATTTGTACAGAAAATACAATAGATTTAAAATTCGCTTAAATAATCTCGACACCCGAAAGGGTATAAAGGGATTTTAAAAGATTATATATAACTAATAATTCTATTCAGATGTTACAAATAATTTTGATGTTGAGTTATATTCGCAAGGTATTGTATTTAACAATTTAGTTATTTATTAATTTTATAGGGCGGCGAAAGTAGGTATACCTAGGACCTACTCTGGTTGTTACGTTAGTAACAAACTGGATAATATGCTAAACAATTTCCTCAGCGGAATATACTCCGAAAATATAGTTTTTATACTCACTACCATAACAGATCTAACATAAACTTTAGAAATAAGTAGTAAATATATAATAGTTTAATCTCTGAGACACCAAAATGCTTTTTCATAAATTATTGTTATATTAGCAATAAAATGTTCAATAATTACTTCACTGTGGAATAGGTCGATAAATATTAATGTCCGTTATTATTTACATTTTTTAATGTAACTTATTCCAGAAAATGGAAATCGCCTACTTTTGTACTTATCATACGAAGAATCAATACTTAGTAGAAGTAAGTTGTTTTTTTTTTTCGTGCAACAAAATCTAGATTATATCTGGAAAATGTTTATCGTGCGCTGTCGTGATACATTTTTCCTGCACGTTTTTGGAAAAAGTACTGCATATTTTCAATCTAAATTTTGAATGTATTGTCTCATGTAACTCCGTCTTAACTAGTTATTGGTGGAAAGCAGCTGGAGTAAAGTCCATGCTTATCATCTGAGATTTTCCGATTGAGAAATAATTATGATGATTACGACCGTTTAAAGTTGAAATGAAAAACTTGTCTCTCTAGATAAAGTGCATGTTTTGTTGAAAATATCGAGCATAGTTGGAACAATAACTAATTTGGAATTAAAATTTAGAAATGTATACAGATTTGCTTAATAACTGCGGATTAAATATATACAAATTAAAACTATAAAATTTAAATTCTTTAAAAAATATATAAGAATATTTCTATAAATTTATTTTTATCAGAAGTAAACATAAGTAAAAACAGGAAAATTTAATACAGATCTTGTTGCCTCCAGTTAGCAGAGTGCTCTTTTGCTTGGTGTTCAAAAGAAGTGTGTGATTTCTGGGAGGCCCGGTAAGTTTTTAGAACTTGACTGCGAGTATATCAGATTATGTGTTCCTGGGGAATCTATTTATGTCCTACTAATTTAAAATCCTAAAGCATATGATCACTTATACTCATTTCTTCCCTTCCTTTTCCTTCCAGGCCTTCATTTGTATTTCAGCCACTGCAAAGGGCCGTGTTAGTGCAACAAACTGTCCATTTACCTGTGTATAATTGGATGCATACCAACTATTTTCCACAACTCAAATAGTTGGAACATAACACACACCAAAATACCAACCACACGTAAAAATAACAAAAGAAACAAAGATACAAGCGATAGCGAAGATGAAATAACAAATAAAGAAATCATAAGAGAATTTTAAAATAATCAATGGAATTCATGAGTGATAGATTCGACGAAATTCAAAAAGAAAATAAAGAACTAAAAAAAATATTAAAAGAATACAAAAAATAAAGTGAATAGCTGGCTAAAAAGATAGAATTAATAGAGAATATATTAGAAAAAAACGAAAGAGAAAAAAAATTAAAACAACACAATAATAACAAACATAGAAGCGGACTATATAGTGGAAGTATATAGAAAAGAGAACAATAAGGAATATAGCAGAAATCCAATAATAGTAGAGCTTTAATCGAAAGAAATAAAAGCAAATATTTTAAACGCCAGAGAGACAATAGGATCTATAACAACGGCCGAGTGTACATTGAAAGGTAAATCTGGGGAAATATACACATACGAACAACTAACAACCCTAAAAACCGTGCTATTTTATAAAACAAGAGAAATAAAAAAGAATTAAAATACCGATATGTATGGACCAGAGAAGGACACACACACACACATATATAGATATATATATATATATATATATATATATATATATATATATACAAGGGGAACTACCGACCATGGATGATTTACAAATTTACGCTGTGAATTACTAGAGAAATTAAATATTAATATCAATTCAAATTTGAACAAATCTAATTCCATGGTCAAAGCAAAGCAACGACAGAATAGTAAAAAATACATTTTATTCAAACGCAATTGGAGAATGTGCCTATTGCAAGGAAGATCATTTAATTTATTTTTGTCTAGACTTCATTAAATCTCACTACGGTAGGTTAGTGTTTGATGGATGATGGAAGAGTCCTTCAAACTTATCGCTAAACGACGTTGAATTGGTATGGACAGTCATTCAAGATGATTTATTATCAATAATATTATATTATATTAAATATATTGTTTATCAAATATTGCTCAAATTTACGATACTCTTGGATTATTATTACCTTGCACTACAGCGAAAATGACCTTGCAAGTCTTGTGACAACACAAGCTGAGCTGGTACGAATCTGTGCCTCTTGATATACACACTAAGTGAATTGCATTCAGAAAGCAGATTCGCTTAATTCTATCCAAATTCCTGGTCATATTTTGTGCAGAAAAAGTTTCTGCGACGCTGCTGAAGGTGGCCTTTGGGAAGCCAATGTAAAATCAGTTAAGAATCATTTGTAGAGAATTGTCGGAAATGCTAATTTAACGGCCCTAATAACATCAAAAACGAACTGCTGAAACACGGGGCACAACCACTAGCAGGGCAGCTGGTTCTATCAACAACGCAACACCCCCCCCCCCCTTGACTGGAAGTGCAAGTGCAAGCAATACACTATATAAAAAAGGCAGCAGGAACGACCCGCATCTCCCTGATGCACCTATGACGACATTCACAAAACATCTAGCGGACATTGTAACACAGAAGATCACGATGCGGGAAGAGCAACAGGGCTTTCGGAAAAATCGCTCCACCACAGACGCTATCTATGCGGTGCGACAAATTGCAGAGAAGGCGCTGGAGTTCAACAAACTCTACTATCTCTGTTTCGTGGACCTAGAAAAGGCGTTCGATAAACTCCGGTTCTCAGATGTACTAAAGACGTTAATTATCAAAGACATACACCCCAACATAATTAAGACATTAAAACAACTGAACACAGACACCACGACCAAATTAAGAACGACGAACGGGGAGGAGATTGATATCCGAATCAGAACTGGGATACGGCAAGGGGACAGCTTGAGTCCTCTACTGTTCAACCTCCTGATGGATAAGATTATAACAGCCCCGGACCCAATAGAACATGGCTACAAACTGGCAAACAAACTCATTAAAACAGTGTGCTACGCTGACGACGCCGTACTAATCGCAGAATCAGAAGACGGTTTACAATGGCTACTGAACACGTTCAGAAAGGAGTGTGAAACAATAAATATGACAATAGCCACAGCTAATACCAAAAGCCTAGTCATCGCAAAGAATCCAATCAGATGCAAGCTAGCCGTGAAGAACTTCATCATTGAGCAAGTCTCAAAATTCCAGCACCTGGGAATAACTATAAATTCCTACGGAGACCTAAAAACCAGTGTCTTAAACCAGGTAAGAGGAGCGTCCAGAATATCAGGAGCACTGCGAAATCCTGTCTGAGAGAACAAAAACATAACAACTGAGAGCAAAGTAAGGCTTTACAAAGCATGCGTGAGACCCATTCTTACTTACTCCGCTGAAACCAGAGCCGATACGGCAGAGACAAAACGTCGACTAAGATGTGCAGAGATGAATTCCCTACTGGCTACTCACTTGCAGATCGAAAAACAAACAAGGGAATACGGGAACAATGCAACACACCGGATATTATAAGATGGGTGCGGAGCAGAAGAAGACAGTGGAACGAGCACGTAACACGCATGCAGGGCGATAGAATCGCCAAGATAGTCCGAGACGGTAAAACATACACCAAACGCCCACTCGGCAGGCCACCGAAGAGGTGGACAGCTGGTCGTCGATATCATAGGAGCAGGACCCGGGATAAGAGTTTAGTCAAAACAAGCCACATGGCTTCCGAAAAGAAGAAGAAGCTAATTTAACCTTTGAAGATTTTTATACGGTGCTCACACAGGTAGAAGCAGTATTAAACTCCCGACCATTATCCCCATTATCTGATGATCCCAACGACTTGGATCCCATAACACCCGGTCAGTCCTTATTGGTCGTCCATTATTGAGTCTGCCATGCCCAAGCTTGTCACATATTGCAGAAAATCGTCTGTTCCAGTATCAACGAATGCAACAAATGGTCCAGCACTTCTGGAGTAGATGGTCAACGGAGTATGTATCCTCCTTGCAGATTAGGACAAAATGGAAAAGGGATGCTGCATGCCTGCTCAAGATTGGCACATTAGTCATACGCAAAGAGGACAACTTGCTGGAACTCCGTCCCGGCCAAGATTCCATTGTGCGAGTAGTAACAATAAAAACTGCAAATGATCGGTCGTGAAACGTGCTATTACAATTACAAAACAAATACCATGAGTTATTTAATACCAGCAACATAAAATGTTCCACAAATAATAGCAATTACACAAACATGGTTAACACCTAATAATGAACATAAGATAGACAACTATTAATAGGAATTCAACTCAAGAGAAACAAGAGGAGGAGGCATTGAATTATACATTAGAAATGACATCGAATACAAAACACCACCGAACAAAATAATAAACAATATATAAATACTATCAGTACTAATAAAAGTAGAAAATAGTACAATAACCCTCTTATACAAGCCACCTAACGTAACACTAAACAATCTAAAATACACGCTTAAAAACCACATTCTAAATCAAAGAAAACCGCAAATTATCTTTATTAATCTCATAGGAGATATAACAACATAAAAACAAGCATCTACAAGAAGCAACACAAACGGAAACAAGTCCATACTAGACCACGTCATAACCAACAACATAGACCAAATAGAAACGATTATTATATAGTGAATCTACATACATATATATATATATATAATCTTTTAAAATCTCTTTATACCCTTTCTGGTGTCGACATTATTTAAACGTATTTTTAGGTTATTGTATTTTCTGTTGGAATTCCTTCCAGTCCTTCCTTTTGCTCGCCATTCTCTTTGCATCCTGCCATCCAATGCCATTTCTCGTGTTTTGATGTTTTGTTTCTCTCTTCTGGCATGCGAATTATATGTCCATACCATCCGAGTTGTTTCCTTTCTATAGTTGTCTGTATACTTTCTATCTATAGAGTTGTTCGAATTTGCTTATTTACTATTCTGTCAATTCTTGTGATACCTTCTATCCTCTTTAAGAACTTCATTACTACTGCTTGTATTTTGCTTTTAAGTCGCTTGTCCATGTTTCGCTTCTGTATATCAGTGTTGGTCTATATATTGTTTTGAATTTTATGAGTTTTGTTTTTATACCTGGTAGCTTTTGTTTGCTGCCCGTATTGTATTGTTTATTTCTGGTTCCAGACTTCCCCTCGTATTTATATTTATATCCAAGTATTTAAAATTTTCCACCTGCTCGATACTTTTTCCCGCTATTTGTTTCCACTTCCTGTTTGGCGATCACCATATTTTTTCTTTAATATGTTTATTGTCATGTTGTTTTTATTACGTTCTTCGTTCCATATATTAATGTTCTCTTGTAGGTTTGCTTCAGATTTGGCAAGTATTAGAATATCATCAGCAAAAGCACACTCAGCTATCATTGTGCGTCGTAGTTTATAATATCCTATGTCCATTGTCTTTGTTTTACGCTTTATATTTTTTAATATATTATCTAGGAATATATAATCAGTAGAGGACTTAATGCTCCACCTTATCTTAGTCCTTGTTTGGTTGTAAATTCCAGTTATATCTGATTTCCTGTCCTTATGTAATTGTATGTATTTCTGTATACACCTTGTATTGCGCTTTATAGTTGTTTGCTTATTTGTCTATTTTGTAATATATTCCACATCGTTTTTATCGGTACTATGTTGAACGCTTTTTCCAGGTCTATAAATGCTATCAATAATTTACTGTCCTGGCCCATTATTTTCTCCGATTCTCTCAGATTTCTTAGTGTAAATATATGGTCCTGCGTTGAGTGGCCCTGCCTGAAGCCACTTTGTGCATTTTCAATCGTTGGTTCTGTTTGTTGTCTTAGTTTACTTTCTAGTATAACCTCATAATTTTTTGCAATTGTGCATATTAGTGATATTCCCCTGTAATTATTGCAGTTTTTGTTGTCTTCTTTTTTGAATATTAGGAATATCACTGCTTTCTCCCAGTCATTTGGAATGTGTCCTTTTTTCCATATAGTGTTTAGAAGCCGTTTTAACAAATTAACACCTTCCTCGCCCATATTTTTCAGTTGTTCAGCTTTTATTTTATCATGGCCTGCTGCTTTGCGATTTCTTAATTTTATAAGTGCTTATTCACAATGGACATAAGCATAAGTGCTCATTCATAATGGACATAAGCATAAGACGTGCATAACGCATAAGACATACATAACGCATAAAGCATACATAACGATGTAGAAGTGTTCACAATGGACATAATAATTCTTATGTACAAACATAAGGTTTGCACATGCGTGTTGCTAGTGGTAAAAGTGTCAATATAACCTAAATGTACATAGTGTTTACGTTTTGTCGTTGCTTATAATGCATGTCATTTCGAAAACAGAAACCGCGCTTTTGTTGCAGAGAAGAAAAAGGGAAATTCTACGAAAAACCAAAAAGGTGGTGGTGGGTTAGGGATAGAAATAAGAAAGGAAAGTTTTAATTTGATAAGAACGCTGCAATAACACAATACGAATGAACGATATAAACATTATTTATGGTTAATTAGGCAACTGCATTAGCATGAGGTGATGCCAATCTAAACATATAAAATTTCCAACCTTATGTATGGACGTAAGACGTGCATAAGCACGACATAAGCATAATAATTGTGTATGTCCATTGTGAACACTTACATTGATTTCCTATTGCTCAACTTTATGTTTTATGTATCTGTTATGTAGTTCTTATGCTTATGTCCATTGTGAATGAGCACTTAGTGCTTCTTTTTCTTCACCTCCTCTATATTGTCTGGTTCTTCGTTCAGAATATTTTTCACATGTGCTTTCTCATTTCCTTCGTTTGTGCTTATCATCGTTTTCTCCTGCAAATGCCCCTCGAAGTGCTCTTTCGATCTTTTGATTGTATCATGATCTTGTTTTATTATTGTTCCCTGTTTATCCTTTAGTTGTCTTAGTGTTATTTGTACTTTCTCGTTCTTGCTTTTCTTTAGAGTTTTATAAAACAACTTTTTATTTTTGTTAAAACTGTATTCTAGTGTTGTCCCAAATCCTTCCCATGCCTTTCCCTTGATTCTTTTGTTATTTGTTTCGTTGCTTTTCTCTGTATTGTATACGCTTCGTAGTATTTATCTTTCTTCGAGTTGATGTACTATATCCACTTTTGGTTTTCTTTATTTCCTCTTTTATTTCTAGTCCACCATCGTGTTTGCTTTCTGTTGTTTGCCTGTCTGGTTGTTCCGCATGCGCGTTTTGTAGCCTCTGTTATTGTGTGTTTGAAACTGCTCCATATTTCCTCCACATCATTATATTGTGAAAAATTGTGAGTTCTTTAATATAATTCTGGTTTTTGTTTCTTTATATTTTAGTTTGTCTATTCTGAATTTCTCAGTTGCAGTTTCTTTCTTCTACTTTACCTTTCTAGTTTCAACCTCGTATCCGTATGTCATCGTTTTTGTTTTTATTTCTTCCTTAAATGTGATGTTTGCTACCACTAGATAGTGATCATTTCCTATATCGCTTCCTCTTTTCACCCGTACATCATTAACTACCTTCCTTTGTTGTGTGTTTGTTAAAAAATAGTCTATGATCGAGTTTTCATTTCTACTCTTTATTTCTCGGGTATATTTGTTATTTCATTATGGGCGAATATTGAGTTTAGTATTCGTCGTTTAAGATGCAGAAGTCAATGAATATATTTCCGTTATTGTTTCTCGTCGGTTCTCCATGAATTCCCATTATATGTTCTATCTCTGTATTGATATTTCCTATTCTTGCATTTAAGTCTCATGTAATGTTATATTTTCTCCTGCTTTCTCGTATAATATTTGTAGCTCTTCCCAAAATTGGTCTTTTTCTATTTTATTTTAGGCTTCTGTTGGTCCATATACTACGATTAGATTTCCGATGCATGCATCTACCACTTCAATTTTTACTGTCATTAACCTTTCGTTTATGGATTCCCATTCCGATATTGACTAGCCTTTTGTTTATTATGCAGCCCACTCCTGCTCTCGCTCTTTCACTTTCTTCAACTCCACTATATATTTGTATGTGGTGTTCGGGCCCTTTCTAAACCTCTCCCTTTCTTTTTTGTTTCTGTTATCGCCATTATATCCAATTTTCTATTTTTAAATTCTTCTTGGAATTTAACAACAATCAGAGATATATTTTCAAATAGGGTGCTGGGCCATAGTGTTTTTTAAATATTTTTGAAAAAAACATTGAAATATTTGTAAAATCATTTTTTATTTATAACAAATGTATGTGCCTATACACCAATATTTCTAGAGAGAGAGAGAGAAACAATCTTTATTAGGCTATTGGCCAGTGGCCTTTCCGAATTAGTACATTCAATACATTCATATTTGAGTAACAAAATCAAATAAATTAAATTAAATTTCACAGTAAAAATAAAATACAATCTTAATATTAACCTAGTATATACAATAATAAACTTTAATATATTTACAGCTACTAAATTTATACATAACAACATGACATCATACCTGGTATAGTTTTTCAAATAACGTATGTGTTGGATGTTTGTGTTTCGATGTCCTTGTCAGTCGTTTAATACACAGTCTGTCAAGTATTATCTTATTACTGTCAATGTTTATAAATTTGTGTTTTAATTTGTAAAGTCTTAATCGGTACTATCTTCGTGACGTTGTATAGTGCAGTATTAGAGATTTGCAGTGGGTTGCTTGTCTTAGTTTTCTTATTAGTCAGACTGTTTTCCGTTCTGTTTTCTCAATTATGTTTGTCGTCTTGTTCGTTGCGTTAATGGTAAGAAGGTGTGCGTAATATAATAAGGGTCTACAGAAACATTTATAAATTTTAGAGGCGGTTGTTGTATCTATCCCTCTGTTGCCTTAAGTTAGACAGCGGAAATGTTTGACTCTAGCCGTCATTTTATTACAAATTTCTTTGAAATGTTTGTCTAATTTGCATTTGCTATATATTGTAATTCCCAGGTATTTGATGCAAGCTGAGGGATTAATTTCGGTTTGATTTATTTTGATGGTGGGTGATAGGGGGGATATTTTGTAGTTGGGAACAAGCAATTGGCATTTACTTGGGTTAGGTTTTAGTTTCCATTTATGAAACCAAGCCATTGTGTTGTCGCTTAGCGTCTGTAAATGTTCAGTAGTTGTCTTCATGTCTTTACCATGTGCTATCAGAGCTGTGTCGTCTGCGTATTGTAGAGTATAGTTATCTAAATTTGGGTTTTGTTGGTTACGTTGTCTGGATATATGTCATGGCAAAAAATATTGTATAATAGCGGTGAGATTGGGGATCCTTGTGGGACTCCACTATACCATTTATCAAACATTAATATGTATAATCTGTTGCCAGAAAAAACAAATTCAGTAAATTCAATTAAAATTGATTAGAAAACGTTTTTTTGAGTTTATTTACTAATTCATCGCGGTGTATCTTCTTAGGCTTATTGAATTTGTTGATGGCTGTGTTAACTATATGGTCGTGGATGATTAAGGCAGAATGAATTCTGGAACATGATTTGGCGTTGCCGGAAATTTCATGCGGGATAGGCTTAGTGGGACGTTTGGGACATTTTGAGGACCATGCTACATGGTCCTCTGCCTAACAAGCCGTACATTTAATAGGTAATGTTGACGTGCAGTAATTAGTACTGTGTGGACCAAAACACTCCTGCCACTTAGTTGGTGGTGTACAATTATTTGTGGTATGTTCAACGTTGTTACATCTTCCACATGGTTGTGGAATAAGTGGAATTGGAGGGGCACTTGGTTGCACGGAATAATGTCTCTTATGAATGATGTTGATATGGCTGTAGCTCTTATCCGTCCTACAAATTATCCGTTAACAATATATAAAGTTGAGGTTTATTTTTGTTAAGTGATTTGAAATGTCTTCATCAGAAGTTCGGCGTATATTATAATTGCAGAATAAGATATAGTCTGGTTGCCTGCATTTGTTGTTGATGTATTATTAATAGTATTCACTATAATATACTCTGTTACTATGTTGTCTGTTTTAAGTTTGTTAAGTGTGTAAACTAATGCAGTTGTATCATTATTAGTTTTGAGGATGAAAACCACCACGTTTTAATAATCAAGTCTACATTTTGTGGGTTTTCTTGCTCCCGTTGTTATGTTATAAATTGTATACGGGTGAGATTATCTTTTGTTGTTATTTTGTATGTTTATTTGTATGTAAGTTTGTTGTATAAATCTTGGGTAGGAGGTGTGATATTTGTTGTTTGTGTGTCATAAAGTAACAGTGAGAAGTTTAAACCAAGTATTTTTTATAAGTCTGTCATTGAATAATATTTGCAATAAAACATATTGCAATTTTGTACCCCCCCTAGTTTTTTTTTTGGAAACTTTCAAAATATTCTATAGAATTTAACAACAATCATGAGATATATTTTCGATTAGGGTGCTGGACCATAGTTTTTTTAAAAATATTTTTGAAAAAAACATGTTAGTAAAATATTTGTAAAATCATTTATTATTTATAACAAATATATGTGTCCATACACCAATGTTTTTATTTAACAATTTTATTTGTAAGACATCATTTTGTGGTTTCAAAAAAGAACAGTTACAAAAGTTGACAGCAAGCTTTTTTTATAAGCCTGTCATTGAATAATATTTGCAACATAACATATAGCAATTTTTATTAATGTACCCCACGGTTTTTTTTTAAACTTTCAAAATATTGTTTTGAATTTAACAACAATCATTAGACATATTTTCGAATATTCGCGGAGTAAAGTAAAGTTTTTTTTAATAATTTAGAAAAAAAAACATGTTACTAAAATATTTGTAAAATCATGTTTTAATTATAACAAATGTATGTGCCCATACACCTATGATTTTATTTGACAATTTTTTTTATAAGACATCACTTTAGTGGTTTCAAAAAGGAACAGTTAGAAAAGGTGACACCAAGTATTTTTTATAAGTCTGTCATTGAATAATATTTGCAACAAAACAAATTGCAATTTTTATTAATGTACCCCCACGTTTTTTTTTGAAACTTTCAAAATATTGTTTAGAATTTAACAACAATCATCAAACATATTTTCAAATAGGGTGCTGGGCTATAGTTTTTTTTAAATATTTTTGGAAAAAAACATGTTAGTAAAATATTTATAAAATATTTTTTTATTTATAACAAATGTGTGTGCCCATACACCAATGTTTTTATTTAACAATTTTGTTCATAAGACATAACTTTTGTGCTATCAAAAAGCACGGTTAAAAAAGTTGACAGCAAGTATTTTTTATAAGCTTGCCATTGAATCATATTCTAATTTTTTTGCACACTCCGTTTAGTAACAATGCACCGAGAAAAAGTCCACATCGCGCCAACTCATGGGCCGCTCGGAATTATAAGAAGTCTTTACTTCACACCGGTCTACTGGAGCTCAAGCTAAAAGGATTTGATATATGCAGATGACACCTGCATAATACAGTCAGGAAAAGTTAAAAAACTTGCAAAGCAACATAAACTCAGACTTAAAACTACTTCAAATATGGTACAATAATAACCTACTAACAATCAATGAAACAAAAACAGAATTTATGATATTCAACAGTAATCAACAGAGAAAAAAAATAAACATACACATTAATGGAACAGCACTAAAACAAATACACGAAAACAACTACTTAGGTTTAAAGATACAAGATAACCTTAAATGGGACAACCATGTAAACAAACAAATACAAAGAAACAGAAAAACAATTGCCTCAAAAAAGAAAATAAAACAATATATACATAAGCAGACAAAATATAAAATATGCCACGCCCTTCTTACAGCACAATATAATTACCTAAACAACATATGGGGAAACACAAGCAACACAAATTTAAATTAACTACAAATACAAGAAAACAAAATATTGAAAATACTACACAAACTCGAAAACCAAACACCAGAGAATTATAGCTACAGACACAGAACTAAACATAAAAAACATAACACTAAACAAATTACTAATACTATACAAAATTCATTACAACAAAATAAAAACGAACATAACACTAAAAACAAACAAAGAAATACACGAACACCAAACAAGAAGGAAATCGAAATTAAGAATGAACAAATACAAAAAGACAAAATACTCACCAATAATAACAACCGATACAATACAGCAATACAACGAACTACCCAACGATATTAAATCACTTGCATACGTTCAGTTTAAATTAAAAGTTAAAAACCTATTGCTGAACAAAAAAATCAAAATCAAGAGAAACAAATAGCGTAGACGCGGACACAGAGAATATCAAACAGAAACCCTCAATACCCAGAGCCCGATGAGGAATCAAAACCATAAACCTCGTGGCGAGGACCGACGGAAGAAACCACCAATCATAATTATATATATATATATATATATATATATATATATATATATATATATATATATATATATAATTGATATTAATTTTACTTTCTATATAATCATAATTATGTTGTAAAAATAAAAATAAAAAAATAAAATAAAATTAATATGATACGAATGATAAAGTAAATGTGCACTAGCCACATCCATTTTTTTCTCCATTAGTTTCGTAAATATCGTGTGATATCTTTTAAAACTAAAGATGGTAAATATAGAGTTTCTCCTGACAGATTCAACACTAATCATGGCCGCATTTATTCGCGGTTAATTGACGTTTCATGAACAGCTACGTATAGATTGCATAATTTCGCTATCTAGTTTATGCAGCGTGTGACCTTTCTATATACAACTGATATCTCTTGGTTATCATGTTGACAGTTTAATAATTCATGAGAATAATTTACCGTATATTACAAACTACTAATCTTTTTCAATTTTATATATTCCTACAAATAGCAAAACACTGCTTGCCAAACTTTAATGTAATTAGTTTAATGTAATTACGTTAACATAAAAAAAATATACATACGAGCAGTGAGTTCTAATTCTTGATTATTTTGATTAATCAACAAGGTCGCATTTTTCTCTCATGCAACTGACAAAGTTACAAAAAGAATAAATGCAAACATGAACATTGTTCCACAACGTAACTAAACTGCCGTCCATTGCGTAATAAATTGTAGTCGTCCCCTAAATGGCCAAAGTCTGAAAGGCATGCCATTAGATTACTATTATGGTTTAAATCCATACAATTAAATGGATGGTTTAAAATTAAACTAGAGAAGCTACCCAGATCCCAATCCCAATCCCAATCCCAATCCCAATCCCAATCCCAATCCCAATCCCAATCCCAATCCCAATCCCAATCCCAATCCCAATCCCAATCCCAATCCCAATCCCAATCCCAATCCCAATCCCAATCCCAATCCCAATCCCAATCCCAATCCCAATCCCAATCCCAATCCCAATCCCAATCCCAATCCCAATCCCAATCCCAATCCCAATCCCAATCCCAATCCCAATCCCAATCCCAATCCCAATCCCAATCCCAATCCCAATCCCAATCCCAATCCCAATCCCAATCCCAATCCCAATCCCAATCCCAATCCCAATCCCAATCCCAATCCCAATCCCAGTCCATTGCGTAATAAATTGTAGTCGTCCCCTAAATGGCCAAAGTCTGAAAGGCATGCCATTAGATTACTATTATGGTTTAAATCCATACAATTAAATGGATGGTTTAAAATTAAACTAGAGAAGCTACCCAGATGTATTAATTCTTCAAAGCTCATGTTATACAAAATGCACTATTATGGCGATTTGAGTCAAATCAAACAAGCTTATTAGATTCATATTTCTGAAATAAATATTAAATCTTCCTTCAAATCAAAATGGTAACAAAGTAAATGCTTGCTGTGATTGATTTAAGGTTCAAAAACAGTTCTACCTGGGTTTTATTTGCGGGATATCCTATATACAAGATATACTATGTTTTTTAATATAACTTATATACATATTATTTGTAAATGAATTTGTAATGGTTTTTTGAATTGATGTGTCAGATGGCAATCTTCGCATAGACGTGGTAATGGAAACATTGATTTAAATATTCATTTTTAATGTGTTAACATGTAATTGTAATTAAAGAGGCTACTGTGGTTTGAATTATTGTTCCAGAATTTTAGTGTCAGGTGCAGAATGTGTATTTGTCGCCCTTATAATAACATGAACGCTTCACCCTACTTAAACTATGAAATATTGCAGAACTAGCAGTACTTACTACTTAAGAACATTTCCATTAGAATTCATACCCTGAAAAACTAAAATTATTGAATAATAAATATCTGGTGTGGCACCTTTCCGAAAAAAAGTTATAGTAATTTTATTTATTTAGAATATAAAATAATAGATACTATATTACTATTGCAATATTTCCCCTGCTTCTTCTTCTTTATTTCTTCTTTATTTCTTCTTCTTCTTTCCTTCTTCTTCGCCATGAAAATTGTGGGCGGGTGTTTTCATCTCAGGCCAGTATTAAGAGATCCCAATCCCAATCCCAATCCCAATCCCAATCCCAATCCCAATCCCAATCCCAATCCCAATCCCAATCCCAATCCCAATCCCAATCCCAATCCCAATCCCAATCCCAATCCCAATCCCAATCCCAATCCCAATCCCAATCCCAATCCCAATCCCAATCCCAATCCCAATCCCAATCCCAATCCCAATCCCAATCCCAATCCCAATCCCAATCCCAATCCCAATCCCAATCCCAATCCCAATCCCAATCCCAATCCCAATCCCAATCCCAATCCCAATCCCAATCCCAATCCCAATCCCAATCCCAATCCCAATCCCAATCCCAATCCCAATCCCAATCCCAATCCCAATCCCAATCCCAATCCCAATCCCAATCCCAATCCCAATCCCAATCCCAATCCCAATCCCAATCCCAATCCCAATCCCAATCCCAATCCCAATCCCAATCCCAATCCCAATCCCAATCCCAATCCCAATCCCAATCCCAATCCCAATCCCAATCCCAATCCCAATCCCAATCCCAATCCCAATCCCAATCCCAATCCCAATCCCAATCCCAATCCCAATCCCAATCCCAATCCCAATCCCAATCCCAATCCCAATCCCAATCCCAATCCCAATCCCAATCCCAATCCCAATCCCAATCCCAATCCCAATCCCAATCCCAATCCCAATCCCAATCCCAATCCCAATCCCAATCCCAATCCCAATCCCAATCCCAATCCCAATCCCAATCCCAATCCCAATCCCAATCCCAATCCCAATCCCAATCCCAATCCCAATCCCAATCCCAATCCCAATCCCAATCCCAATCCCAATCCCAATCCCAATCCCAATCCCAATCCCAATCCCAATCCCAATCCCAATCCCAATCCCAATCCCAATCCCAATCCCAATCCCGCTGCGTGCGCCTCTACAGTGGATGCTGAGAGTAGGGGGGCTGTTTGCCCCCTATAAATAGCGTGCATGCACCCTTAAACGGCAGGCTTATACCAAGTTGAACTGTCGTGACAGACAGTCGTGTTTTCTCCTGAGCCCAGCCGACCAGCCAAGCACCGGAGAATGTTGACAACCCCACCGAAACAAGTAAGTGGATCATTTTATTAAGTGCGCGCCTACCACTCTCCAACATGGACGTCGGGCTTACACTCGATAGCTCCAGGGAGGAGATGTGCTCCTTATTACAGATAGTGCTTGACGAGAATAAACATCTCAAAATATCATTAGAGCGTCTCACTGCAAACAATCAAACCGCGACCAACAGTGCCCCCTCGTAATATCCCCCAGGTCCCGATTCACCTCAAGACGGATCCTTAGTAGGCCCTGCCGCTTCCAAGAAGCCAGAGCTGGTCGGTAATTCTCTAATTACCGATAGGCCGGCTTCTGGAAAGCGCATGAAGGAGGAATTCCCCCCGTTGCCATCGCGCGTGCCCCATGTCGAGCAAGTACTCGGCTCAATGCCACCTCCCCTAGAGCATGTAAATGCGATGGATGATCTGCCGCTCTCGCCCTAATAGAGCAAGATATCGAGCCCATGCTCACCGAACACCCCGACTGCAAGCGCAAAGCTTCCGAGCAACTCTCCCGTCCTAGCCCCGCTTCGTCAACCGAAACCTCACCGCGCAGTGACACTGTCGGCGTTTCGGATGATGAGGGATTTACGACGGTTCAGTCCCGCAAGAACCTCAAGCGAGCAAAATCCTCCAAGTAGGAATCTCCCGTCCCCCATGCCACTCAGGTCACAAACCCCGTACCCCCAAATATCGCCACGGCGAAAACCCCTCCGCCCGTAATTCTCCAGTCCAAGAAGGACTACGCCGCTATTGTCAGCGAAATTAACGTTCACGGGATTAAAATCAAATATCTAGTGTGGGCACCACACGACTTTCCGAATTACATGACCTATTTCATTTTGTATAACATTTGAAACTTTTAGGCTTTTTTAAATTTTTTGATATTTTCACATTTTAGCATTTTAACATTTTGGCATTTTTACATTTTGAAATTTTGACATATTTACATTTAGGCATTTACACATTTTCATATTTCACATTTTCAAATGTTCACAGTTTCACATGAAAATGTAATGTAATTATTAATGTATATTTTCAATACCTTACTACATTTAAGATGCGACAATTTTCGCTCATTCCGCGCTTGATTTACGCCACGCCCGCTGACGTCACGTATATTATTCATTATTTGTGATATGCGTAATAGGAAATCACTATTATTGAGAAATATTCTGTTTTAGGACCGATCTTGCTCAAAATTTCACATTTCACCATTTCATCATTTCACCGATTTCCAAATTTGGTCGTGATCTGTTGTGCCGTTTTTTCCAAGACCAAGACCTTCGGAACGGCGCCCTCGATGAAAAATCATCTGGGTCTCCTCGCCGATATCCGAAAACTTCAAGTCTAAAAACCGCGCGCGACCTATTTATAATAGAAGCAGACAGCCCGAGGACAGGCAATCATGCTTGGTGCGGAAATCCCCGGGACCGGATAATATTCTTAACACTGCCCTTCGTTTATTACCCAGAAAGGCAATAAACTATTACTATTAACTTACATCTTCAATGCTATGCTCCGAACGTCGCATTTCCCATCTCAATAGAAAATTGCGACGGTCGTGATGATTCCAAAACCAGGCAAGGACGGTAAGTTTCCTCAAAACTACCGCCCGATCAGCCTACTTTCCGGCATCGGCAAACTGACCGAGAGGGTTCTTCTAGCCCGAATTTGCGACTACATCGATGCAAACCATATTTTGCCTGATCAACAACACGGCTTCAGAGCTCTCCTTTCTACGCAACATCAGCTCAATAGAGTAGTGGAATACATTGCGAAGGGTTTTAACACGAGGCGATCCACGGCGCGATATTCCTCGACGTTGAGAAGGCGTTTGCTAAAGTATGGCATAAAGGCCTGCTTTATAAACTCATTCAATAAGAATATCCGAACTATGTGATTCGTCTTGTTGCTTCATACCTGAAGCAACATAGCTGGAGTCCCCCAAGGTTCAGTAATCGCGCCATATCTGTTTAATATTTATGTCTCAGATATTCCGCGATCCGATAAAGTAAAGATAGCTCAGTATGCCGACGATATAGCCCTACTGTATCGCTCGACACACCGAAAAACAATCACTGCAAGACTGCAATCAGCCACAAACGAACTCGAGTTGTAGATGAAAATTTGGCGGGTTCAGGTCAACCCGGACAAGAGTACCTCGGTTTTCTTTTCCCAAATAAGACTGGCGCGACCGGATGATATTCTTCTATTTGATAAGAGCATTTCTTGGAGTGACTCTGTCAGGTATTTGGGTCTCATCCTAACTCGAAAGCTGAATTGGAACGCACAGCTGAAAGAGGCCCTGGTTAGAATCAGACAAGTCGCTACTCGGGAGACACAGCGTTCTCAGTCTACGAAATAAGTTGAGGATCTTTAGCTCAGTGCTAAGACCGAAACTTAGCTACGGTGCTCCTATCTGGGCTGGATGCTTGACAAAGACAAATTTTGCGAGTTTGCAGCGATGCCAAGATACTCTTAAAATGTTCCTAAATGCCCCATGGAATATTAGGAACAGACAAATTAGACGTGAGCTAGGAGTATGTCTGATATACGATCACATCAAACATATTGCCTCAGCATTCCATGGAAGGCTAGAAGAGCATCCAATGGAATCAGTAAAGTCATGTTCCAAATGCGATAAAAATCGTGATTGGAAACATGAAAGGCCCAGGATGATCTTTGCAGATCATCCGTGATTAATCCAAAACCTGTCCTGTGAAGCCCTCCGGGGCTGGCCAACATGGCCACCACAATAACTTCTTACGTGATTACATTCATTTGATATACGCTTATATAAAATTATTTTTTTCGCTATGATGTAGGCGGGAGTGCTTTTTAGCCAGTTAGTATCTGACACTGTCTCCCCTCACGGAGAGGGGATTCGTCTTATTGAAGATTTTTACACTCCCGGGCCATGCGCCGCAGTCAGTCAGTTTTCCCTCACCAGGACTGAGACGATCGATTTATTTCCTTGCAGTTATCAGCTTACACTGATAATTGTGCCCCCTTATCCCTATTGTGACAGTTCTTCCTCACCACGACTCAGAGATATAGATAGATCCTTCACGAACTCCGTCGACGCCGAGCTTCTATAATACAGCATTGGCCCGCCAGGGTTCTGCAGCTTGCGGGCAGAATTGACTGGTGGGAAGTTTCACAATGGGCTCATTTTGAGGCCTATGTGTTTATAGCTATGCTACCTCAAGCCAACAATCCAACTAGCCAACTTTGAGTCCATATACTTTGTGGAACGTTGTTAAATAATCAACAAGGGTCTATATATAATAATATAAATAATATATACCTCAACTAAATAGCCCGAGCACTCTTATCGATAGAAATTTAATTCGTTACTTATCATACTTATTGTAATTTCATAAACATAGGTTTTTTTGGCAGCACTATATGGTTTATTACACTTTATTTTCATCACAATTATATTATAACCTGTATGTTTATTATTATGTTTTTTGTTGATTTATAATTTTTCTTACATTGAACTTTATTGATCCATTCAGCTGAGGTTAGTTTGGCGGCAGAATATGAGTTATGACGACCTTTATATTAAACACCTATCATTTTATAAACTGAATGTTTATTATTGTTTTTAGTTGAATAATAATTTACTTTTATTAAAATGTATTGATACATTCAGCTGAGGTTAGTTAGATTGTGTTGGCGGGGGACCCCCATTTATACTTTAATTATGCTTAACTCAATCATCAATAATAGTATACCGGGCTCTTTTGTCGCGGGCTATTTTGTCTCCGATTATTTTGCAGCGGAACTATTTTGTCGAGGGGCTATTTTCTCGCGGGTTGTTTTGTCGGTGCACCATATATCAGCACGGTGTTCGGCGCAGCAGGTCAGTTTATATGTAAATAATGCTTTCTTGATTTAAAAATTAATTTTAAATGTAAAACAACATACAATAGAATATTTTTTATTGCAATAAACTGTAATCATTCCAAATTCCATGTAAACACGAACACATGTATATTCAGTGTTCGCGAGGAAAAATTGCATATTGAGGCTGCCAAATGTACACATATGATTTAATACATTCACCCCTCAAGGGATTTTTTTTTATCTAAATAAACAATTGTTTGAAGCGGGGACTTCGCGACAACCCCCGCGCGATCCCAAATCGTCCAACACAGCACTTCACCCTTACGAACCAATCTTTTCTATATTCAGCAGAATGTCTCTGTTTTTCCGGATTAGCTTACTAAAAAAGTGTTAATCTTAAATTAATGTATTGACAAGTATACAAGTAGTAGCAGTTTTGGTAAAATCGTTAAATAGCAGCAGATAGAATTCCCGTATATGAATTGCTGATTTAAGCAAATACTATTTGTTCAAATACCAACAGTTCTCTGCATTAAATTGCTTTTTGACTTTACTGTAGAATATATTCCTCACAATACAAAATTGTGGGGTTACTTTTTGTTAAATATATTTGTTATATAAATAACGCATGAATGCCACATAGCGTTGAAACTTACCTATATATACTCTAGGTCCTTCTTTAAAAGGCATATACGTAAAGTGTTTAATGTTTCCTACATTTTCTGCCGACAAGAGTTCTGGATCAAACTTGTCCGGAATGGGGAAATTATCGGGATCTCTGTGCAAACCAAATGTTGAAATTACAACTCCCACTCCAGCTTTCAGAATGGTGTCGCTGTTGGGTAGTTTGTAATATTTCGTGCACTTCCTATACAGTGCGGGAAGAGGTGGATACATTCTCAATCTATCTGAAATTACTTCCATTTAGTAATATATAATTGGAATTATTCGTATTTATTTATATTTTAATAACACTCCATTTTATCTAGACTAATATACTATGAAATATTAGTCTAGATAAAATGGATTCCAGTTCAATTTTTCTATATTTAAGTCATATTAAAAATATTTTTTCATTACTTTTCTCTGTATTTTAACTAACTAATAATATACCTCGTCGTTAGCTATGCTCAATTTTAAATTTAAATGTATAATTTACGTTAATTGGCATACTCAATTTTAATACATCACACACATCTAATCCGAAACTACATGTCTTCCTAGTAACTACAAAAAAACTAACCTTTCCCCCTAGTTCCAAACATATTTAGCAACCTATACAAAAACTTAACAAAGTAAAATGCATTACTTTTCACCCTATGTAATAGAATGCCTCACATTTGTCTCTAGTTCCTAGACTACTTAATACCCTGTAGAAAATTTTAACGTTCAGTTTAAATTAAAATTTAAAAACCTACTGCTGAACAACAAAATCAAAATGCTATAGTAGAAGAAAACCAAATAGCGTAGACACGGACGCAGAGAATATCAAACACAAACCCTCAATACCCATAGCGCAATGAAGAATCAAAACTACAAACCTCGTGGCGAGGACCGAGGAAGAAGCCACCAATCATATTTTTGTATTTGCAATTGATATTAATTTTACTTTCTATATAATTATGAGTATGTTGTAAGAATAAAAAATAAAAAATACTAAAATATTATTACGATACGAATGATAAAGTAAATGTGCACTGGCCATATCCGATTTTTTCTTTATTATGAAATGCTTAATAAAAATGTTTTACAAAGTTTCGTAAACATCGTGATATCTTTTAAAACTTGGAAAATTGGAGATGGTAAATATAGTTTTTCTCCTGACATATTCAACACTAATCATGGCCGTATTTATTCGCGGTTAATTGACGTTCCATGAACAGTTACGTTTAAATTGCATAATTTCGCTATCTAGTTTATGCAGCGTGTGACCTTTCTATAAACAACTGATATCTCGTGTTTATCATTTTGACAGTTTAATAATTCATGAGAATAATTTACCCTATATTACATACTTCTAATCTTTTTCAATTTCATATATTCCTACAAATAACACAACACTGCTTTCCAAACGTATGTAATTACGTTAACATAAAAAAAAAAATATACATACTAGCAGTGAGTTCTAACTCTTGATATTTTTGATTAATCAACAAGGTCGCATGCTATAAAACAACACTGTATTCATAATGATGCTTATTTGTAATTTTTTCTCCAGCGCAACAGACCAGGTTAGAAAAGGAATAAATGCAAACATGAACATTGTTCTACAACGTAACTAAACTGCCGTCCATTGCGTAATCAATTGTAGTCGTCGCCTAAATGGCCATGGCCTGACACGCTTGCCATTAGATTACAAATATGTTTAAATCCATACAATTATATGGATGGTTTATAATTAAACTAGAGAAGCTACCAACATGTATTAATTCTTCAAAACTCATTTTATACTAAATGAACCAATATGGCGATTTGAGTAAAATCAAACAAGCTAATTAGATTCAAATTTTTGATATAAATAATAAATTTTATTTCAAATTAAAATGGTAACAAAATAAATGCCCCCTGTGATTGATTTAAGGTTCTAAAACAGATCCACCTGGGTTTTATTTGCGGGAAATACTATATAAATTATACTATGTTTTTGAATAGGTATAACTAAATACATTTTATTTGTCAATGAATTGTAATGGTTTTTTGAATTGATGTGTCAGATGGCAATGTTAGCATAGACGTGTTCATGGAAACAATTAATTTAAATATTCATTACAACATGTAGTAATTAAAGAGGCTACTGTGGTTTGAATTATTCTTCTAGCATTTTAGTGGCAAGTACACAACGTGTAATTGTCGCTCTTATAATGTAATATGAACGCTTCACCCTATTTAAAATATGAAATATTGCAGAACTAGCAGTACTTACTACTTAAGACCATTTACATTAATGTTACCATTTCCATTAGAATTGATACCCTGAAAAACTAAAATTATTGAATAATTTCAATATATGGTGTGGCACCGCACGACTTTCTGAAAAAGAAGTTATAATAGTAATTTTATTTATTTACAATATAAAATAATAGATTCGTATCTATTACTATTGCAATATTTCCCCTGCTTCTTCTTCTTTCCTTCTTCTTCGCCTTGGAAATTGTGAGCGGCTGTTCCCATTCAAGCCAGTGTTAAGAGAGGGTTTGTTGTTTTATTTCATTATATATATATATATATATATATATATATATATATATATATATATAGTTGAAATTAGAAACCGTGGTTTCTAGCTCCTTAGGGTCTTGCAGCAATGAAACGCTATTTTTTATTTGTTCTTCTGCACTTTACTAGTTGCCAATATTTCGCAGTGTAATTAACTGCTTCCTCAGGGCTCAGCTATAAGTGGTATTATAATATGTTAAAAGAATGACGTTTACATTAATTAAATTTTTTTTTACAAAGATATTGATTTGGTTACCACGACAAAACAATAAAACTTACAGTGTGTGTTAGCTAACGCACACACTGTAAGATTTATTGTTTTGTCTTTCTGCCTGTGTGTATACATAATTTATCAAATTTTCAAATAATACAAATAAATATCCCCGAATACTTAACAAAATAAAGATAAAATTAAGCTAAAGAACGTCGAATTAAAGAAAAAGAAAACCAAAATAATAAAAACAAATTAAAAATTAATAATAATAAGATCCCAATCCCAATCCCAATCCCAATCCCAATCCCAATCCCAATCCCAATCCCAATCCCAATCCCAATCCCAATCCCAATCCCAATCCCAATCCCAATCCCAATCCCAATCCCAATCCCAATCCCAATCCCAATCCCAATCCCAATCCCAATCCCAATCCCAATCCCAATCCCAATCCCAATCCCAATCCCAATCCCAATCCCAATCCCAATCCCAATCCCAATCCCAATCCCAATCCCAATCCCAATCCCAATCCCAATCCCAATCCCAATCCCAATCCCAATCCCAATCCCAATCCCAATCCCAATCCCAATCCCAATCCCAATCCCAATCCCAATCCCAATCCCAATCCCAATCCCAATCCCAATCCCAATCCCAATCCCAATCCCAATCCCAATCCCAATCCCAATCCCAATCCCAATCCCAATCCCAATCCCAATCCCAATCCCAATCCCAATCCCAATCCCAATCCCAATCCCAATCCCAATCCCAATCCCAATCCCAATCCCAATCCCAATCCCAATCCCAATCCCAATCCCAATCCCAATCCCAATCCCAATCCCAATCCCAATCCCAATCCCAATCCCAATCCCAATCCCAATCCCAATCCCAATCCCAATCCCAATCCCAATCCCAATCCCAATCCCAATCCCAATCCCAATCCCAATCCCAATCCCAATCCCAATCCCAATCCCAATCCCAATCCCAATCCCAATCCCAATCCCAATCCCAATCCCAACGTCAAGGGTTTTGCATAATGTAGTCACAACACGGTCGCAAAGCAAGCAGCGCATCCCTAGCTCAACGGCCCGACAATCGCACTAACGGCTTTAAATACAATATAAGTCAAGGGAGGCCAGGAAGAATCCAACGGACCGGACGTTGTAATCCTGTGAGTTCCTTTCATTTCGCTAATTATTTACTGTTTCTATCTTTACATTCATAATAGAGCACTTCGTTTTTTCTTTTGAAAAATTCTTGACTGATATTGCAATGGCTTCCGATTTAAATATTGTTTTGCGCAAGCGTTCATGTTTACCGCCCTCATAGACACAAACATAAGTTTAAGTGGGATCGAGAAATTTTATTATTTGCGATCATCATTAAAGGGTGAAGCAACTCAGATAATCCAGACATTCGAAAATTCTGAAGCCAATTATGTTCATGCTCTGGATTTACTGCGTGGGAGATATGATAATAAGCGGTTAATTATACATATTCATGTCACTGCAGTGTTCTAATTACCCCACATAATCTCATTAAGAATTAAGAAAACTGTTAGACAACATGCTTAACCATCTAAGGTGACTTAAATCTCTAGGGCAGCCAGTACAACATTGGGACACACTTTAATTCATATAATTTCAAAAAAATTAGACCTCTGATAGAGAATGGGAGTTATATAAAATACAAGGGGAGCTACCGACCATGGATAATTTACAAAGTTTTTTCAAACTACGCTGTGAATTACTAGAGAAATTAAAGATTAATATCAATTCAAATTTGAACAAATCTAATTCCATGGTCAAAGCAAAGCAACGACAGAATAGTCGAAAATACATTTTATTCAAACGCAAATGGAGAATGTGCCTATTGCAAGCGAGATCATTTAATTTATTTTTGTCCAGACTTCACTAAATCTCACTACGAAGTCAAGGATAGTGTTTGATGGATCTGCAAAGAGTTCTTCAAACTTATCGCTGAACGACGTTCAATTGGTAGGACCCGTCATTCAAGATGATTTATTATCAATAATATTAAGATTTAGGAAACACAGTTTCGCATTTTCAGCTGACATTGAAAAGATGTACAGGCAGGTGATGGTACATTCGAGCATGAAAAATTACAATGTATTATTGGTCGCCCATTATAGTCTGCCATGCCCAAGCTTGTCACATATTGCAGAAAATCGTCCCTCCCAGTATCAACGAATACATCAAATGGTCGAGCACTTTTGGAGTAGATGGTAAACGGAGTATGTATCCACCTTGCAGATTAGGACATAATGGAAATGGAATGCTGCATGCCTGCTCAAGATTGGCACATTAGCCATATTCAAAGAGGACAACTTGTTTTCCATTGTGCGAGTAGTAACAATAAAAACTGCAAATGGTGTCGTAAAACGTGCTATTACCAAATTTGTGTATCTTCCAATTGAAGGGTCGCTAGATTGTTAAAATTTAAGTTTTGTTTTTACTATTTGTACCTTATTTCATTGTTTTCTTTTATCATAGTATTTGTTGAAGCTTCAATGGCGGGAAATATGTTTTGTAAATATAATATAATGTGCCCATCTCATCCGACAACACTGTATGCAAACGGTTTTGTTATCGGCGACGGGAGAGGAATACCATATGGTCCCGAAGAATTCAGAAAGAGCGTAGTCACATACTCATATACAATAAAGTATCAATTTAAGCACAACATACACCCAAGTTATTTTATTGCTAAACAAAGGCGTGTTCGTCACAATATAAGGAAAAGAGACACGAGCGTGATAATCAAAATAAACATTACCTCCGACCTAAATAAGCTTATCTAAACACCTAAAAAGCAAATAAGCAACAGTCACCAAAAATACGAATAAAGAATGTATACCATATATTTACATAACATTAGAAGTTTACAAAACAAATACCATGAGCTAACAGCAAATAATTAACATCTACATAAGATAGAAATTCGAATTCAACTCAAGAGAAACAAGAGGAGGGGCATTGAATTATACATTAGAAATGACATCGAATACAAAACACAAACAATATATAAATACTATCAATACTAATAAAAGAAGAAAATAGTACAATAACCCACTTATACAAGCTACTTAACGTAACACTAAACAATATAAAATACACGCTTAAAAACCACATTCTAAATCAAAGTAACGCGCAAATTATCTTAGGAGATATAAACATAAACTTATTAGGAAACAATAATACAACCAAAGAATACTAAAACATACTAACAGCAAACAACTACAACATAATAAAGAACGTAAAAAACAAGCAAAACAAACGGAAACAAGTCCATACTAGACCACGTCACCAACCAACCAACAACATAGACCAATTAGAAAAGATAATAACCAAAATAAAAGGAAAAGAAAAAGAAAATCAATATAAATAAATTAAACACTTTTGAAGAATTATCCAAAGATTAAATTAATTTTTAATTCTAATTTTTGAGGGCGTCCAGCTCAAAACCATTCAATGACAAAAGCAAACGTCGTCAGGAAACAAGTGTTAAAGGGTAGCTATAGGGTGAGATCAGGATAGTCCTTGACAGCGTTCTTATCAAAGATGTATGAGTAAATGTTACTCAAACCACTCATATCAGCCTTGAAATTCATGCATGAACTGGTGTTTTTGATATGCCACATTATCAAAATCGATGGAATTTTTGTTGGTGATCGAGTGAGAAGCGCAGATGGACTTTCTATTTCTGATGTCACTCTTATTCTGGGTCAATCGGGATTTAAGTCATTGGCTGGTGTGGCCCACATAGCACTTATCGCAGTCAAAGCACGGTATAGAATAAACAACACAACTACTAGTCAAAGTAGGGGTTTTGGTTTTTAAGTTAGTGAACAAACGTCCCACCCTCTTCGTGTGGTGAGGGACAATGCATATTCCATCCACATGGAGGACTTTAATTAATTGAACAGTGTAATACGAGATCGTCGGAATGGTCCGATACTAAGTGGGTGTCTCCCACGGGGGGATTTAGTGTCCCAGTCCTTGGAATGGCTGAGTGGATAAGCTCGTGGGCCAACCGTGATGGGTAGCCATTGTTAATAAAGGTAGAGACCAAGAACCGAAGGTTCCTCTGCAGGAAGTGAGGATGGCAAATTTGTCTAACTCTTTTACCCATGGCGGTAAGGACATTGCATTTTATCTTGTAGGGATGGTCGGAATAAAAATGTATGTACCTCCCTGAGGAAGTTGGTATTTGATACAAATCTAACATAAGAACGTTACTCGGAGTACGAACTACCCGAGTATCTAAGAAGGGGACCGAGTGGTTTTCATCCTCTCTCTCAACTGTGAATTTAAGGTGGTGGTTGAAACCATTGAGGGCACATAATGTGGAATTCACTTTGTCTGCAGGAAGGCAGCAGATTATGTCATCGACATATTTCTTGATAAATAAAAAGTTATAGTTAAGGGATATAGTAACCTCATTTAGTCCGTCATCAACTTAATAAGTATGGATCCCATCGGTGTGTCAAACACCTGAGTGTAAAACTCATCTCTGTAACTGAAGTAGCTTGTGTTGAAAATAAGTTTGATTGACGTGATTAATGACTCAAGGTCAAGAGTGCAATGACCCTCAATAATTTTCCACTTCAGGGTGATGATGTCAAGAACTAAGTCGAGAGGGATGTTGGTGAACAAAGACACCACGTCAAAAGATACGATGACGAAACCCGGAGGTACTTGAAAATTGTTATAGGTCCTTGAAAATTCGAAGTAAATTCGAAGCAACGTCGTAAAGTGGGTGCGAGCCCAGAGACTCAGTGAGGATGTCAGTCAGAAACTGTGAAAGTCGTGAAGTGGGAGTGTTAATTGAAGCTACAATGGCACGTCTGCTTTATGAATTTTAGGCAAGACATAGAATTTGGGAAAAGCAGCGTTGTAAACAGTCAAACGTTTTGACATCATGAATGAACCCCTTGGACTTAAGAAGTTTGACCCTCTCATTATTTCTTCTCTGATATCCCGAAGTAGGGTCATGGTCTAATAAAGTGTAGGTGTTTGAATTACCAAGCAAATCGTGAACCTTCTGGTGGTAAGATGTCAAAGACATAGCCACACTGACTGCTCCCTTATCAGCCTGAACTACAATGATATTAGGGTATGACCTCGGGAAAGATCTACAAGATACCCAGTCTTTGGTATGGTCACTTCAATGGGTATTGGTTAGTAAGCCATTAGTAATAACATTGGCAGCTCTGGCACTGATAAGATCTCGGTCAGGGAGAGGGTGTAGCTGATTAGCGCTTGTCTTGTTCCCTGAGTTTTTTGGATCATAGCCTACAAAGTGGTGATGTTTTTCGTAAAATGATATATTTTATTTTATTATATTTGACAGACATTTTCTATTTTAAATCTTATTGTATTAATTAATTTAGCCGTAGTAAATAGACATGTAGTCTCTTCATAAAACTAAAACTAGTGATAGGGGTGGTTCCGAGTACACAGGGTGTTTATAGTGCTATAAGTATATTGTGGGAAACTAAACTATCTGCCCATTGCCGGTGTACCGCAATGAGTGATAAACAAACCACGGCTGCTACAGATCGAGAATGTGAGCGTTTAACCCGGGAAGCCCAAGAAAATAGAACAAGAGGAAGTCGTCTCAAATATAAATCAAACAAAAAAGACAACAGAAATAAACGAATCAAAATTATAGAATCATCAATAAATATTAAACTTGAAAACTTAAAAGAATAAATTTAAAAAATGAAATTAATAGAGTAACGAGTCTGTGAAAAAATTCTCAAATAAACAATCTCCCTCGTACGCAACTTATCACGTAACAAAAAAACAAATCAATTAAACGGATAGACAAAATATACCATGTGTTATAATATAACCTAAAACGAAACAAGACACTAATAAAACTAAAAAAGATTTGTTTAATAAAATTAATCCCACGAATATTAATATTGGAGTGAATAAGATAAATACCGTCAAAAATGGGGGTATTGTTTTAAAATGCAAAAGTATGAAAGATGTAGAGAAACTAAAAAATGAAACAGAGGAGAAAGTTAAAACTATGTATGTAGTAGAGCTATCATAACTAAAAAACCCATCAAAATAATAGAATATGATTGTAATAAAATGAAGCGGAAATTCAAGAATATATTATAAATCAAAATGAATTTATTAATGAAACCGATACATTGAAAATAACATATGTATAGAAGAGGAAAAATAGAGATTCCATAATCTATGGCGAATTCTCACCAAATATATTCAATAAATTTATACAAAATAAGTATATATCGGTTGGAGAATATACCCAATTTATGAGGAAATATGCATTCCAAAATGTTTAAATTGTCAGGAATACTGCCATAAAACCGAAAACTGCATCAACAAAGTGGTCTGTCCATACTGTGCAGAAGAACATCAGATGCAAGAGTGTAAAAAGTGGAACAAAAAATGTAATAATTGTGCCCAATCAAATATCAAATTTCCAAACCCTAAACACGATATCATGCATGAAATTTGGAATCATTGCTGTCCTGTGTATCAACAACAGATCTTAAACCAAAGAAGAAAAATCAACTATGAAGTGTAACGCCCTCTTAGATCTTCTAGACAACACCAACGAAGAAACAAATCAATATGTGGATGGTCATAACATGTATAATTTAAGTAGCTCAAAAACAACATTATCAATCCTACACATAAATATAAGTGTCTCGAAAAACTTTAATGAACTACTACTGTTTATAAATGTTTACAAACTAACTTGTGAAATAATTGTACTGAGTAAATGTTGGAACATAGTAGCAAATAATAATTTTAATATCCCTGGGTATAAATTTTTTTACAACCAATGGCAATCTAAATAAAAATGATACTACTAACATTCGTTAAAACTGATATAGCTGTAGATGTAAAACTTTTCACGTTAGATAAAACCAACATTATAATTAGCAGACTTAATTTTAAGTGCGCGGAAAAGTCATTTGGTAATACAGCTATTTACAGATCACCAAGTACTAATGCTCAAACATTTTTGAAGACCTTGACAAATATATTAGCGAACATGTAACTGGCGAAAATGAAATAATAGTCGGTGATATAAACATTGACCTGTGCGATAGTTTTAGCGCCATAGTTAATAAATATACCGGGATGCTTACGCAGCATAAATTTATAGCTGGTATAAATTCTCCCAGGCGTTTTTGTAATATATAAACCTAATAAACAACTTAGCGAACATTCTTGAAATGTGCCTTAAAAAGACGTTGATTTCTTTCGCTAGTTACCTAGAAAATAGAACACAAATGGTGAAACTTGCCGACACTATAAGCGAACCTTTAACAACAAAAATGGGTGTACCACAAGGTACGTTTTTAGGACCTATACTATATATTAATTCATTAACTAAACGTAAAATGATGCTATCATAATATCTTATGCAGAAGACACTGCACTAGTGTTGCACTAGTGTTGCACTAGTGCACTCGAAAACATGGGCAAATTGCCAAAGAATTGACTATAAAAGGATTCAACATCGTTAGAAATTGGTTAGATCACATCAAATTATCACTAAATCTAACAAAAACCAAATATATCGTTTTCTCACTTAAATCGGCTAATAGACCAAGTTTCTCAAGTATACCGGTTGAAAACGATACGAAAATAAACGAAGAACACGAAATAAAATATCTGGGAATAGTGATAGATAAACACTTAAAATGGGAACAACACGTAAATAAATTAACACTTAATGTAAGAAAACTAATTCGTAAGTTCTACTTAATACACAACATTTTCTAACTAAAAACATTAATTTTAATCTATAAAAGCATAGTTGAATCCATAATAAGATATGGTATAATTATATGGGTTGGATTACATAATAAAGGTTGACAATCCTTAAACATTGCACAAAAATATATCTTGAAAGTAATTTACAAATTCTCTAAAACCCACCCGACAAAAGAATTATATAGTATTAACACCCTTAATATTAGAACGCTCTATGTAACAAACTTATGTATATACATGCATAAAAACAAAAACATGCAAGAACACATCACTCATAAATATGAAACCAAAAGTAAATTAAATGCAAATATACAAATTCCAACTAACAAACGCAGCATAAATTTGATCTATTTCTTTCTCTTTTCTATGGCACCAAAATGATACAATTTTTTACCAACAGAAATTAAAAACACACAGAATAATAAATCATTTAAAATACAATGCAGAAAATGTATTAATCAAAATTTATTCATGTATGAAAAATTAATAGGAAATCGATACATATTTCTCAGTACTTTACACAGGTTAATGCAATTTTTTTCAAAAAATAGTGTAAATATAGAAATTAAGATATAGTTAATTTATGATTATGAAGGCACATACAAGAGCCTAAGCACTTAGGTACATAAACAGGAATAATATTAATTACTGTAAATTCAGATTATTAAATGCAATAATGTAAATAAGTAAATAAGTAAATAAGTAAATAAGTAAATAAGTAAATAAGTAAATAAGTAAATAAGTAAATAAGTAAATAAGTAAATAAGTAAATAAGTAAATAAGTAAATAAGTAAATAAGTAAATAAGTAAATAAGTAAATAAGTAAATAAGTAAATAAGTAAATAAGTAAATAAGTAAATAAGTAAATAAGTAAATAAGTAAATAAGTAAATAAGTAAATAAGTAAATAAGTAAATAAGTAAATAAGTAAATAAGTAAATAAGTAAATAAGTAAATAAGTAAATAAGTAAATAAGTAAATAAGTAAATAAGTAAATAAGTAAATAAGTAAATAAGTAAATAAGTAAATAAGTAAATAAGTAAATAAGTAAATAAGTAAATAAGTAAATAAGTAAATAAGTAAATAAGTAAATAAGTAAATAAGTAAATAAGTAAATAAGTAAATAAGTAAATAAGTAAATAAGTAAATAAGTAAATAAGTAAATAAGTAAATAAGTAAATAAGTAAATAAGTAAATAAGTAAATAAGTAAATAAGTAAATAAGTAAATAAGTAAATAAGTAAATAAGTAAATAAGTAAATAAGTAAATAAGTAAATAAGTAAATAAGTAAATAAGTAAATAAGTAAATAAGTAAATAAGTAAATAAGTAAATAAGTAAATAAGTAAATAAGTAAATAAGTAAATAAGTAAATAAGTAAATAAGTAAATAAGTAAATAAGTAAATAAGTAAATAAGTAAATAAGTAAATAAGTAAATAAGTAAATAAGTAAATAAGTAAATAAGTAAATAAGTAAATAAGTAAATAAGTAAATAAGTAAATAAGTAAATAAGTAAATAAGTAAATAAGTAAATAAGTAAATAAGTAAATAAGTAAATAAGTAAATAAGTAAATAAGTAAATAAGTAAATAAGTAAATAAGTAAATAAGTAAATAAGTAAATAAGTAAATAAGTAAATAAGTAAATAAGTAAATAAGTAAATAAGTAAATAAGTAAATAAGTAAATAAGTAAATAAGTAAATAAGTAAATAAGTAAATAAGTAAATAAGTAAATAAGTAAATAAGTAAATAAGTAAATAAGTAAATAAGTAAATAAGTAAATAAGTAAATAAGTAAATAAGTAAATAAGTAAATAAGTAAATAAGTAAATAAGTAAATAAGTAAATAAGTAAATAAGTAAATAAGTAAATAAGTAAATAAGTAAATAAGTAAATAAGTAAATAAGTAAATAAGTAAATAAGTAAATAAGTAAATAAGTAAATAAGTAAATAAGTAAATAAGTAAATAAGTAAATAAGTAAATAAGTAAATAAGTAAATAAGTAAATAAGTAAATAAGTAAATAAGTAAATAAGTAAATAAGTAAATAAGTAAATAAGTAAATAAGTAAATAAGTAAATAAGTAAATAAGTAAATAAGTAAATAAGTAAATAAGTAAATAAGTAAATAAGTAAATAAGTAAATAAGTAAATAAGTAAATAAGTAAATAAGTAAATAAGTAAATAAGTAAATAAGTAAATAAGTAAATAAGTAAATAAGTAAATAAGTAAATAAGTAAATAAGTAAATAAGTAAATAAGTAAATAAGTAAATAAGTAAATAAGTAAATAAGTAAATAAGTAAATAAGTAAATAAGTAAATAAGTAAATAAGTAAATAAGTAAATAAGTAAATAAGTAAATAAGTACAGGGCTTAATGCTGCACCTTGTCTTAGTCCTTGTTTGGTTGTAAATTCCTGTGATATCTGATTTCCTGTCCTTATGTAATTGTATATCTCTTCACATCGTTTTTCTCGGTACTCTACCGAACGCTTTTTCCAGGTCTATAAATGCTATAAATAATTTACTGTCCTGGCCCATTATATTCTCCATCAGTTTTCTTAGTGTAAATATATGGTCCTGCGTTGAGTGGCCCTGCATGAAGCCACTTTGTGCATTTTCCATCGTTGGTTCTGTGTGTTGTCTTAGTTTACTTTCTAGTATAACCTCATACATTTTAGCAGCTGTGTATATTAGTGATATTTCCCTGTAATTATTGCAGTTTTTGATGTCTTCTTTTTTGTATATTGGGAATATCACTGCTTTCTCCCAGTTATTTGGAATATGTCCTTTTTTCCATATAGTGTTTAGAAGCCGTTTTAACAAATTTACAATTTCCTCGCCCATATTTTTCAGTTGTTCAGCTTTTATGGCCTGCTGCTTTGCCATTTCTTAATTTTATAAATGCTTCTTTTACTTCTGCTTCTGTTATATTGTCTCGTTCCTCGTTCAGAATATTTGTCACATGTGCGTTCTCATTTTCTTCGTTCGTGCTTATCATCGTTTTCACCTGCAAAAACTCTTCGAAGTGATCTTTCGATCTTTTCTTGGTTCCCTGTTTATCCTTTAGTTGTCTTGGAGTTGATGTACTTTATCCACTTTTACTTTTTCTTTTTTATTTCCTGTTTCATTTCTAGTCTCTAGTCCACCATCGTGTTTGCTTTCTGTTGTTTGCCTGTCTGGTTATTCTGCATGCGCGTTTTGTAGCATCTGTTATGTGTTTAAAACTGCTTTGACATTTCCTCCACATCATTAGATTGTGAAAAACATGTGAGTTCTTTAATATAATTCTGGTATTTTTTAGTTTAATTTTTTTTTGTTTGTCTATTCTTAATTTCTCAGTTGCAGTTTCTTTCTTGTACTTTTCCTTTTTAGTTTCAACCTCGTTTCCGCATATCATCATTTTTGTTTTTTTTCCTTAATTGTGATGTTTGCTACCACTAGATAGTGATCACTTCCAGTCTCGCATCTTCTTTTCACCCGTACATCATTAACTACCTTCCTGTGTTGTGTGTTTGTTAAAAAATAGTCCATTATGCACTTTTCATTTCTACTCTTTACATCTCTGGTATATTTGCGTATTTCTTTATGGGAGAATATTGAGTTTAGTATTACGACCTCGTTTAAGATGCAGAAGTTAATTAATCTGTTTCTGTTAACGTTTCTCGTCGGTTCCCCATGTAATGGAGTATTTTTTCCTGCCTTCTCGTATAATATTTGTAGCTCTTCCCAAAATTGGTCTTTTTCTGTTTTACTTTCGTCTTCTGTTGGTTCATATACTATGATTAGATTTCCCTTGCATGCATCCTTTTCTTGAATTTTTACTGTCATTAACCTTTCGTTTATGGATTCTCATTCCGCTATTGACTGTTCCAGTCTTTTGTTTATTATGCAACCCACTCCTGCTCTCGCTCTCTCACTTTCTTCAACTCCACTATATATTTGTATGTGGTTGTTTATGGCCCTTTCTAAACCTCTCCCTCTCTTTTTTGTTTCTGTTATCGCCATTATATTTTTTCCAATCGTGTCCTTTTCCCTTACTAGTTTCGTTATCATATAATTCTTTTCTGTTTTCTTTTTGCAGTTAGCTTTTTGTCTGCACTAATTCTAGTTTTTCCACTACCCTATTCCCTTTCCATACTTTGCGTCTACAGTTAATTTGTTATATCCATTTTTTACTCTCCTTTATTTCTCTCTTCCTTGGCAATTTTTCTTATTTGTGTGTTTCGCTCTCTTTACTTTTTGTCTTATCGTCGTTTATATAAATTATTCCTTGTTTGTTATTTTTAAGTATATATTTTTTGTTCATTATTTTTTCTTTGTCTTCTTCCTTCTCTAATAGAATCAGGCAGGTTCGCTCTCCTAGTTTTTGAGCTTTTTTTTACCTGAATTGTCACATTTTGTCAAAAACAAATTCTCTGCGGCTTCTTTTAATACTTTTGTGTCTTCTGTATCAATATTTAAGTCTTGCGTACCTATGTTATTTCTTCTCTTCTGATTTGCTAGCCACTCCACCGATTGGATTAGTTTTTCGAGTTTTTGTTTAATTTCTAAATTCTCTCTTTTTATATCTTGGTTTTCTTGCCACAGCATTTTATTTTCTTCTCCGAATTTCATCTCTATATTCTTCTTGTTCTATTTTAATTTCGTTCGTGTCTGCTTTCAGCTTATTATCATTTGAACAATCAGGTCTAATTTATTGTCATTGTTTTTCGGACGCTCCTGCATCTACGGGTTTTCTTTTCTTACCAGTGTCTGTTGCGTATGAGTCATCGCTGTTCATTTTCCAACTTATCTCGTACCTTTGGTATCGATCGTTTTATTATTATTGTTGTTGTATTGTCCACGTTTCGGGCGTTCTATTTTTATCGGATTAACAGTTTTTGCGATTTTCGCTCGTATACACTTAAACCTCCATTTTTATTTATAAACACTAGCTGTTATTTACTTTCACTCTATTTCACACAATTGTTCTATTGTTTCTTCTTAGTTATGACTTTTATATCGGAGCACACTCACTCACTCTAAAGTATATACTCTTACGACTCTAGTTCCAATATTAGTAAAACTCACAAATAATGTAATCCAAGAAGGAATATATTTCAGCTACATGAAAAAGCCAACATCATCCCAATACACAAGAATGGAGACAAAACTAACCCAACCAACTTCAAATCAAAATGGTAACAAAATAAATGCTTGCCGTGATTGATTTAAGGTTCTAAAACAATTCCACCTGGGTTTTATTTGCGGGACATCCTATATACAAGATATACTATATTTTTAAATATAACTTTAAATATATTTTATTTGGAAATGAATTTGTAATGGTTTTTTGAATTGATGTGTCAGATGGCAATATTAGCATAGACGTTTTAATGGAAACAATTGATTTAAGAATGTGTAATTGTCGCTCTTATAATGTAAGATGAAAGCTTCACCCTACTTAAACTATCAAATATTGAAGAACTAGCAGTATTTACTACTTAAATCATTTTATTTAACGTTACCATTTCCATTAGAATGTATACCCAGAAAAACTAAAATTATTGAATAATTTAAATATCTGGTGTGGCACCGCACGACTTTTCGAAAAAATTATATTATATAGTGATTTTATTTATTTAGAATATAAAATAATAAATACTGTACTACTATTGCAATATTTCCCCTGCTTCTTCTTCTTTTCTTCTTCTTCTTCGCCTTGTAAATTGTGAGCGGGTGTTCCCATCTCAGGCCAGTATTATTAAGAGAATGTTTGTTGTTTTATTTCATCTCCATTAAGGCTACTGACCCTTCACGGAGCCAATCCCAATCCCAATCCCTGTACGGTGCTGAGGTATGGGGTGTCACGGGAGTGCTACAGACTTAAATTGTGCAACTGGTATATATCAAAAATGTATCTATAGAGATTGATAGCCCTGGAAAGATTTACCCCAAGATATAAAGTACGCCTGGAAACAAATTGGTTGAGTGTGTATGATGGATGGTTCCGGCAAGAGTAATGAGGTATGGCAGAGTGGTATCGGGAATGAGCGATAAAAGCCTGGTTAAAATGATCAGGAATGTATACAGCATTAGTGAATGGATGTCTGGAATTAAATGTTTGTATGTAAGAGCTGGTTTGTTGTTGGCTGAAGTTATGGTGAAATGGTTGAAGGAGAAGGTTAGGTCAGAAACTATTGCAAAGACATTAAATCGTATTGTAAATTTTAAGTTTTATTAACAGAATATTTTTGAAAACATTTAATAAAAGATGAACAACACAACACCTAAATCTAGTATGCAGCGAGGAAGGGGATTATTATCATACCAGCACGACAAAGCAGATGTTCTGATATCCTTCAGTTCCTAGATATATCCATTTATAAAGGAGTGAAACCGGACACACACATGCGTCCACCTTCATGGAGGAACTGGAACTGGAGGAGTGGGACAGGCAACAGAACTCGCGAAGCCAAGCTGTCGGGTAGTAGGTTGATAGCCCTCATGCTCGACAGTCCTCACTTTTTAGCATGGGTTCCTCCGGGAATTTTGATTTAATCAGCAATCTATTCTAATTATAATCTATTATTTAATTATTCTTGGGCCTCCTTTTTTAACATGTGGTGCTTTTAATCTTAGTCTTACGTTACACACAATCTGTGATATTTTACAGCACTCCATTCTCACTATTCTAGTCATTTATCTATCTACTTCTAACTATATCCTTATACCGAACATGTCACGGGATTCACCTCACTATGAAGGGCTGGATAAAAATATGCTTGGTCTAAGAACAATCCAAGACACACTAGATAATGTAATATCAAAAAAAGTTTCAGGACGAGGTTGTCCACAAGGTGAAGTCCTCTCGTTCCTTTTGTGGGACCTTGTAGTTGATGGCCTCCCCCTGAAATTAAACAACTCAGGTTACTAGGCCGTTGGCTACGCAGATGACATAGTGATCATGATAAACGGTAGTTTTGAAGGTGTAATCTGCAATCTCATGCAAAGTGACCTAAATATTGTTGAGAACTGGTGCGGTAGCCATTCGCTAAGAGTAAATCCAAAGATCTAATAATGTTCACGAGGAAGAGGAACATCAATACACTGGATGGACACCCATAAAGCGCCAACATATCCATGTATACTGATGGATCGAAATCTAAGACGAGGGCTAGCTATGGAATATTCTCACCAGAACTCGATTTCAAAATAAGTGCAGTTGGAAGGCTCACGTCAGTCTTCCAAACTGAATTAACAGAAATACTAAAGTAGGGTCAAATTTGATCTGAACGGAATATTAAGTATAAACATATAAATGCACTAAATGCCAACACATTTATGCCGAAAGAGCTATATTCATGTCTACACAGGCTGGAGGAGTTAGCTATTAATAACAAACTAGAACTCTGCTGGATCAGAGGACATAAAGGGGAACGAATTAGCGGGTGGGCTTGCAAGGAAGGGATCCTCGCATTCTCTAATAACCCAATAGGATGAAATACTTTCTGCAGATATTCTGAAAAAAAAATAGAGCATAGGATACTTGCTAGTGAGAAACGTCATGCTGCAAATGATCAAAGAAAGCAATTAGGCAAAATTGTAAAATTGCAGCCATGGCCCGCCTTAACTTATCTAGAACTAATCTAAAATTATTGACCAATAACCTAACTGGCTACTGTCAGGTAAAGAAACACCTACACACGATGGGTCTGGTAGACAGCCCGTTATGTAGAGGGTGCAATGAAGATCGAGAAACAGCATAGCATGTAATATGTCTCTGTACAGTTAGAGTAAACACTAGGCTAGGGCAGTGGTGGCCTAGTATGACCAGCTGTTACTTTTTCGGCGAAGATGCCGCTTACCCCTATTCCACGCTCAGTAAGGAAGAAAAGTCCGAGCTGCGTGCGCCTCGTCAGTGGAAGCTGAGTAGGGGGTCTGTTTTCTCCCTATAAATAGCGTGCACGCACGGCAGTCAGTTTTCCCTCGCCAGGACTGAGAGGACCGATTTATTTCCTTGCAGCTATCAGCTTACACTGATAATTGTGCCCCCTTATCACTATTGTAACGGTTCTCCCTCACCACGACTCAGAGATATAGATAGATCTCGGAGTTCGTACTCCGTCGACGCCGAGCTTCGATAATACAGCATTGACAACTCCTCACCCGCCAGGGTTCTGCAGCTTGCACGCAGAATATATATATATATATATATATATATATATATATATATATATATATAATAGCCCCGAGCACTGTTATTGATAGAAATTTAATTCGTTACTTCTCATACTTATTGTACATAATGGTTTATTACGACACTTTATATTTAACACAATTATATTATAACCTCTATGTTTATTATTATATTTTTTGTTGATTTATAATTTACTTGCAGTGAACTTTATTGATCCATTCAGCTGAGGTTAGTTTGACGGCAGAATATTATTTATGACGACCTTTATATTAAACACCTATCATTTTATAACCTGAATGTATATTATTATGTTTTTAGTTGATTAATAATTTACTTTCATTAAAATGTATTAATATATTTAGCTGAGGTTAGTTAGATTGTGTTGGCTGGGGACCATTTATAATTTAATTATGCTTAACTCAATCATCAATAACAGTATACGGGGCTCTTTTGTCGTGGGCTATTTTGTCGCTGACTATTTTGCCGCGGAGCTATTTTGTCGAGGGGCTATTTTCTCGCGGGCTGTTTTGTCGGTGCACCATATATCAGCACGGTATTCGGCGCAGCAGGTCAGTTTATTAGTAACTAATGCTTTCTGTATTTAAATTTTAAATGTAAAACAACATACAATAGAATATTTTTTATTGCAATAAACAGTAACCATTCCAAATTCGACGTAAGCACGAACAAATGTATATACAGTGCTCACGAGGAAAAATTGCATATCGAGGCTGCCTATGCACCCTTACGAACCAATCCTTTCTATATTCAGCAGAATGTCATCACGTGATGTAAGCATGAACTCCGGCCCGAACTCTATTTCTGGCTTGGTTTTCGCGTTGAGGGTATATATTTTTTATGTTAACGTAATTACGTACGTTTGGAAAGCAGTGTTGTGTTATTTCTAGGAATATATAAAATTGAAAAAGATTAGAAGTATGTAATATAGGGTAAATTATTCTCATGAATTATTAAACTGTTTACTTCAAAATGATAAACAAGAGATATCAGTTGTTTATAGAAAGGTCACACGCTGCATAAACTAGATAGCGAAATTATGCAATCTAAACGTAACTGTTCATTGAAATGGAACGTCAATTAACCGCGAATAAATTCGGCCATGGAGGGTGGTCCTCGCGTAGTTTCACTTTGATTCGTGTTGAATCTGTCAGGAGAAGCTATATATTTACCATCTGCAATTTTCCAAGTTTTAAAAGATAACGATGATTAAGCATTTTATAATAAAGAAAAAATCGGATGTGGCCAGTGCACATTTACTTTATCATTCCTATTATACTGGTTATATATATATATATATATATATATATATATATATATATATATATATATATATATATATATATATATATATATATATATATATATATGAACACCCATTTCTTATAGTACTAATTGTGGTTTTTCAAAATGTTCCTCAGACCTTTCAAAATTGAGACTACACGAATTAGGTTTAGACTAAACAACAATCAATTTACACTAACTCCGGTATTTCAGAGATTTATACTTTTTTTTTAATGAATTTTAAAGTTGGAGTTGAATTTATGACTTTTATTAAAGCGCCATAAAAAATGAGTAGAAAATAAGTAGCCGAGTAAGAGGAATTACAAAACGAAAAAAAACATTTGGGGATGGTTTATTACAGATTTATGAGGTACAATTTTTATAAACAACCTTCACCATATTATTTATAAATGATTACATTAGTAATAAACAGTAATTCCAAATTCCACGTAAACACGAACAAACGTATATACAGTGCTCGCGCGGAAAAATTGTATATTAGGGCTGCCAAATGTACACATATGGTTTAATACATTCACCCCTCAAGGAATTTTTTTTTTATAGAATGTCATCACCTGCTGTAAACATGAACTCCGGCCCGAACTCTATTTCCGGCTTGGTTTTCGCGTTGAGGGTATACCGGTAGTCCTTTATCAGAGATAATAATCCTATCTTGGTTTGCATAATACCAAAACGAAGACCTTAGAACAAATTGTGTTTTATCTTAATGCGTACATAATATGATAACCTTCTAGTATCTCTGTTTTTCCGGATTAGCTTATTAAAAAAGTGTTAATATTAAATTAATTTATTGACAAGTATGCAAGTAGTATAAGTTTTGGTAAAATCGATAAATAGCAGCAGTTAGAATTCCCGTATATGAATTGCTGATTTAAGCAAATACTATTTTCTCAAATACCAACACTTCTATGTATTAAATAGCTTTTTGACTTTAATGTAGAATATATTCGTAACAATACAAAATTTTGGGGTTACTTTTTGTTACATATATTTGTTACATAAATAACGCATGAATGCCACATAGCTTTGAAACTTACCTATACAAACTCTAGGTCCTTCTCCAAAAGGCATATACGTGAATGGTTGTTTAGAATGTAACAACAATCATCAAATACATTTTCAAATAGGGTACTGGGCCAGTTTTAAAAATATATATATATAATTGATATTAATTTTACTTTCTATTTAATTATGATTATGTTGTAAGAATACAGATTTGAAGTAAATGTGCACTGGCCACGTCCGATTTTTCTTTATTATAAAATGATTAATCATCGATATCTTTTAAAACTTGGAAAACTGCATATGGTAAATATTGAGTTACTCCTGGTAAATATTGAGTTACTCCTGACAGATTCAACACTAATCAAAGCGAAACTACGCGAGGACCACCCTCCATGGCCGCATTTATTCGCGGTTAATTGATGTTCCATGAACGTTTAGATTGCATAATTTCGCTATCTAGTTTATGCAGCGTGTGACCTTTCTATAAACAACTGATATCTCTTGTTTATCATTTTGAAGTAAACAGTTTAATAATTCATGAGAATAATTTACCCTATATTACATACTTTATGCAAAATATTCATCATTAGTAGCATAAAATCATTCCTAATAACCCCATTGTTCTCTCTGTATAAAATGGTCTCCATAACAACTTTAGTAAAAAATCAGAGAATTCCTGCGGTAAAGGCACCGGGCGCAACCACCTCGCCAGCGTTTTAAAATTTAACTGAGTAAACCCCTTGATTGTGCGCCATCTGGTAATCTTAAAATATTTTTTCCGTGCTTTCTAAGCTTGGGGTTTTCAAAACTATCACAATTGATCCCAAACGCCACCGACCCGATTATATCCGTAGTAATTTGCCAGCGACCTCCTTCACATCCATCGCCTCCCCGATCCTGATATAATTCTCAAGCTCAACAGCGGTACAAGTCAGCTCCATGCCGCACCTGTAGCTGTTTTCACATGAAGTTATAAATAAAAATCAATTGTTCAATCCCATTATGCCGCCCGAGACAGATGCCCCCGTTTGCCCACAAACTACAATCTATTATATGTACACTCGGTGTATCTACTGGCATTTTCTAAAATTATTGTTTGAATAATTAAATTGTACTTATTTCTCTTTTTTTCTCCCACGCAACAGACAAGGTTACAATAAAATAAATGCATGCCATGCCATGGCCTGAAGCGCATGCCATTAGATTACAAATATGGTTTAAATCCATACAATTATATGGATGGTTTAAAATTAAATTAGAGAATCTACCAAGATGTATTAATTCTTCAATAATAATTTTATACACCCAGCTCAGTGGCCGAGTGGTTAGAGGCGTCGTCCGTCTCGTACTGAGCATTGGGGAGCCTGAGTTCGATCCCCAGCGGGGACGAATTTTCGCGAATCACCTTTCACAGTTTTTCAGAGGTTTTCTGTGAAGTTAAGGTAAATACCGGGTGATTAAACTCCTCTGAGCTTCTCCCTTGACCGGCGGAAAAGCCTCACGGCTGATAGCCCTATAAAGATAGAAGTTTTTTTTTTTTAAATTTTGTACAAAATGCACCATTATGGCGATTTGAGTCAAATCAAACAAGCTCATTACATGCCCTGGTTAGCGACGGCCATAAGCGAACCCGCGTGTCTAAACCCATGCCGTGGCAAGCAAAAACCGTCGCCGCTGAGCAGTGTCGTGAACGATACCTACGAGGCTCCTGGCGACCTCTCGTAGAAATCAGCCTTGCCTCCATATCTCGGGCTATGTGGGGGTTGACGGTTAGTTCCCGTGAACTCGCGGGACTGATATGGAACCAAACAAAACAAAAAACAAAACAAATACCATGGGACACTTGCAGAGCGAACCATAAAAAGGGCCCTCGGGCTGCGCAAGAAGGAAGTTGAAGAAGCAGGCAGCTGGGGCAGCAGGCACCAGTTCCTCTTCAGAGGCGGGAGGTCAGGGGGCGCCTCAGCGCATCCTGCCAAGCGGGAGTGGGTATACCGCTGATCAAGGGACTCAGAAGAGACACCTATCAGCGGGAAGCACACCGCCGACCGACACACCGCTACTGAACCTGCCTCTTCACAGGGTAAATCATACCGGGACGCAACCTCGGACATCAAGATGGCAATAATGCCTGAAGACTATCCGGAGTCGTCCCTGAATGAAGAGCATATAGAACAAATAAAATCCTATCTGCTCAACAAAATCGTCACACTGAAAGCCGGCGAATCCATCGGCTTCAGTAGAGTATCAGCTAGGGCCGGATACCTCCAGGTCGCCTGCGTCAACCAGAGCACCAAACTTTGGCTGGCGGGGGTGATGAGAGAGGGACAACCCTGGCAAGGGGCCAGACTCAAATCTGCCGAGGACAGTCTGATACCCAAACAATTAAAGGCCATGACGTGGATTCCGGGGCCAGCAATGGAACCGGAGAAGATCCTACGCAGATTGATGGTACAAAATGCCGGTATTTCGACATTTCGCCACATATAATGTGGTCCGCAACAAGCCTGACCCAAAAGGTCAGCAAGTGGTCATCACCATGGACGAATCCTCATGGGATAAAATCAAGGGGATAAACTGCCAGCCACTTCTAAACTTCTCCCGGGTAACCTTCAAGCTAGTCGGGGCAAACAAGGGTGGCGAAGAAGAAGAATCCATAGAAGAGGGGCCAAATATGGAACCTCAACCTGAACCCCAACCAAATGCTGTGACAGGACCTGCAGAGGGAATGTCACAGGATACACGTCGGGGGGAGGGACTCATAGAGGAACCTCTATTCCATTTCTGGCCCCTCACTAGCCTATGTAAATGGAACCTCAACGGCCAAAGCAACCCAAAGAAAGACCCAAAAAGGACACCCCCCAAAACGTTTCGGTGGGGGAATCATCTGTGGCGACACAGCACATTTTAGAGAAGAGGGGGGGGGGGGTCTGAGAAGGAACCCTCAATGGAAATGGAGGATTGAAAACAATATGAAGATACTCCAGGTAAATATACATCACTGTAAGGCAGCCTCGGCTGCTCTACATGCGTATACCATTCTTAACGATATAGATATTGTGCTCATTCAGGAACCTTGGGTATGCAAGGGGGAAATCCATGGACTAAAACTGGGTAAAGGTAGGACACTATATAGTGCCTATACCGACAACCCAAGAACCTGTATCCTTGCAAAAAACAAGGTCAGACTACTACCCACGTGGAACCTAAACTCCAGCGACCTCACAGTCGTGAAGGTAAGACTGGAGCCAAACGAAGAAGCAGAGACGGAAATATTCCTAGGCTCTGCATACCTCCCATATGATCAACCCGGACCTCCACCGACACCGGATTTACGGGCACTGACATCACACTGTCAGAAGAAACAATCCCAAATGATTATCGGATGCGACGCAAATGCGCACCACTCTGTGTGGGGAAGCAGTGACGTCAACAAACGGGGTGAGTCTCTCTTAGATTATTTACTACAAAATAAGATGGATATTCTCAACCGTGACAAGAAACCGACCTTCGTAACATCGACACGAAGCGAAGTAATTGACCTAACCATAGGGACGATGCAAGCAGAAACCATGCTTAGTAATTGGCATGTATCAGACGAACCTTCTCTGTCTGACCACAGATACATCAGATTCGAAATAAAATCCACGGAATTTCAGCTTTTGAGTCAAGATGTCCAAAAGCGGTAACAGAGAACCGCAGGAATGTTCCATGGTGGAATAAGGGACTCTCTGACCTAATGACAAAGACAAGAAAGCTGTTCAACTAGGCTAAAAGAACTGGCGACTGGGGAACTTATAAAGAAACCCTGACGGAATACAATATCAAACTAAGGAAGTCTAAAAGAGCAACATGGAGAGAGTACTGCCAGGGGGTTGAGAAAACACCCGACTGTGCATAACTTCAGAAGGCTCTCTCAAAAGGTAACAACAATAAAGTTGGATCATTGCGGAAAAATCACGGAACATACACAGAAACCGAAGGGGAAGCGCTAAAACTCTTACTTCAAACACATTTCCCTGGTTCTGCGGTTATTGGTACCGAACACGAGAATCTGGCTATCGACAACCCATTCAAACTGGGACAGAAAAATAGCTGGATACTAGCAAAGAACATAGTCTCTCAAACAAAACTCGCATAGGCAATCAACACATTCGAGCCATTCAAAGCTGCTGGGGAAAACAACATCTTCCCAGCACTACTCCAAAATGGAATGGAGGAATTAAAATCAGTACTGTGTACCATTATGCGGGCGAGTATAGTTCTAGGGCACATACCGAATAAGTGGGCAAAAGTTAGGGTGGTATTTATACCAAAACCAGGACGGGAAACTTACCACCTGGCAAAATCCTACAGGCCCATCAATCTGACCTCGTTCCTACTGAAAACAATTGAAAAACTGATTGATATAAGGGACGGAGCAATGGTACTAAAACTACTGCACAGACACCAGTATGCTTATCAATCAGGAAAGTCGTGCGAAACCGTAATGCACGAAATAACCACAAGAGCTGAAAAGCAATTAAGAACAAGCAGACTGCTCTTGCAATCTTTCTGGATATAGAGGGCGCCTTTGACAATACCTCGTTTGAATCCATTACCAGAGCCACACAAGCAAGCAAGAGGCATACAGCCAACGGTAGTTAGCTGGATCGGCCAAATTCTAAGTGGGCGGAGAATAAAAACTTCACTAAATGGAATAACCATGGAAGTATCGGTTGGCAGGGGCTGCCCGCAAGGCGGCGTACTGTCCCCGCTTCTGTGGTGCCTAGTCATAGACGATCTGTTAGATCAACTGGACCAGAAAGGATGCTACGTACAAGGCTACGCCGACGACGTAGCAATACTCGCGGTCGGCAAATTTGACGGCATCACATCAGAACTTCTGCAAGGTGCACTCAAACACGTGGAACGGTGGTGTGCAGCAGAGGGCCTCACGGTTAATCCCGAAAAAAACCTCTTTAGTACCATTTACTCGTAGAAGGAACTTAAATAAGATAAAAATCCCGACGCTGTTCGGCAGAGAAATACAAATGGAGGGGCAAGTTAAATATCTAGGTGTAACTCTAGACTCTAAACTGACCTTCAAGACACATATGACAAAGATTACGAACAAAGCCGTGAAAGCCGGCGAATGTTCGGAAAAAAACTGGGGACTAACACCAAAAATGGTGTATTGGCTCTATACTCGGGTAATATGCCCCATTATGACTTACGCACCAACAATCTGGTGGCATAAAGCCGCAGACGGGGTAAGCAGGAAAATACTAGGCAATGTGCAAAGAATGGCCTGTCTAGGAATAACAACAACCCCCACCGCCGCAATGAATCACTACTTGTTACAAGCTGAAAATACCAAATTTTCATGGACACATTTTGACGGTTATTCGGTACTTTATACGGTAATGCCAATCAAGCTGTTGCCATTGTTCCTACTATCGCTCTAAGAGTATTAGTATCAGTTCAGTACAACGATATATATATATATATATATATATATATATATATATATATATATATATATATATATATATATATATATATATTCCAATTCCAAGTTTTAATCAAATTAAAAAGAGACGAAGAAATGTAAAAGTCATCATTAAACTTAGGATCGTCATCTTCACTGGAATCCACAAATTTAATTTCAATGCCCATAATTATAGTAAACACTAGGAACATAAAACAATTAAATACGACAGTGTATATATTCTGAATGTTGGTATAGCTTCTAAATGTGTATGCAACCACACAGAAAATAACCTAAAATGAGACAGATTGACAATAATTTGGCAAAAAGTGCTGTATGAAAATTGATATTTTTCTATTAGTAAAGGCAATATTGGACAAGCATTGTAGTCTCAGTATAGCCAAATGTGGGCGAACACATATGTACAAATTCATTATTGCGAGAAAGTGTAAAACGAGCATTGAATAAAATTTCATGAAAAATGTGTCGGCGGCAATTACAAACGAAATAAATATCCCATCAGATTTTATGGTAGTGGATTCTTACATATTAAGGCCATACTATAAGAAAACAATACTTTTACAACAAAGAATCAACGTAAATTTAAATAATTTAATAATGAAAACTTGGCGCCAAAAATATATGTGACCTTTGCACCATTTCGGACCGGCGCGGTGGCGCCCCCATCGGTAATTCTATAGGTATTCAATAGGAAATAATACTCTGCTAAAAATACGATATGTAGAGTCATATCGTTTTATACATAAATTGTCAAGTATCATCCTGTTTTCTTCTCTTTGTTGAAATTTTATGTCTGTTCCAGTCTCTATTCCGACCCGCGAGTAAGATTTGTCCGGCATCATGAGAATACTATAAAAAAGTATATATTTCAAAATTACTCACAGCTTTTATTATCATTAGCCGCCATATCGAGAAAGTAGAATCCTAAAATGTCGAACATTTCCTGTATGAATCAGCGAACTCGTTAGTCGATACGGAGATATCAGTAAAGGACGTAGTTAATAGTTGTATCATGAGTAAAAGCATCGCCAACTAGATCCATGACAGCTCCGCAAAGAGTTGATTTGTGAAAGGATGCTTAATAGAAGTAGGAAACATATTGTGTCCAGAAAAAGATAAAATATTCGCATAAGTCAACTTATCGAGAAGAACCGTCACAAGATGAATGGATGCAATGGCAGACAATGTAAAAGGCGCTCTTGGATATGTGGTGGAAAAATGTGTCGCATTGATAGAAACTGATTGAAAGCACTGATATTAGTAGTTTTATGTGTAAATTTCGTTAAAATCATCGTCAGTTCCAGAAATTTCTACGGGACTGGAAACAAAATACGCATATAAATTTATAAGTATTATACTTTTTTTTTTACATTATACACATGCCCTGTGGTGGCTTCACGTCCTTCTTTCTTCACCTTAAGAATCCTGGAAGTCGTTCCATCTTAGGCTATTGGCATTGAGGGATGAAGTATGCTTTTTCCATCTAACCTGTTTTACTCCATATGTTGTTGAGTATTAGGAACTTAATTTTTAGTTTGAAGGCGATGTGATTGAAATCTTTAATGTGTTGTGGGATTTGGTTTTACTGTTTTATTATGTCTCTTGTCAGTGCTTGTGTGTATTTGTTTGTTTTATGTGTCTTTTGTCTAATTTATATAGAATTTTGCGTTTTGTTTTGTTGTACTTGTATTTTTGATAGGGTTTTCTGGCTTGTGTTTCCCCATTATTGTTGAGATATTTGATTTGTGATGTATGATTGTAATTTTGTTTTTGATTCGTTTATCGTCTGTAGAAGAAGCTGTTGGTCTGTGTCTATGTCATTTTGTATAGTTTTGTAGTTCTTTCCTGAGTGGACTATGCAGGTATCGTCTGCGTAGATAAAGAGCTTCCCTTTTAAATCTGCTTCCATTAGGTCGTCTGTATATAGTATATATAGCGGAGGTGGCAGGTTGCCTCCTTGCGGTATGCCGTATTCGGGTTTTATTGAATTGCTTTCTGTGTAGTTGATTTCGGTTGTTTGGGGTCTGTTTGTTATCTATGTTCTTATAAGGTTTAGCTTCTAGTTTTTTTTACTAGTTTAGGTTTTGATATCGTGTCGAAAGCTTTTTGCATGTCGATAAAAATAGCTGTTACTAGTTCTTTTTCTCTAGTTTTCCTTTATGTAGTATATGAGGTCAGTTGTTGCAGACGTTGTTCCGGAGTACTGTCGGAATGCATATTGTGCGTGGTAAATACTTTTGTTGTTGATGTGGTTTTTTAGTTGGTTTTTGATGTATTTTTCAAGTATTTTGTTTAATGAAGAAAGTAGGGCTATCGGTCTATAGTTTTCTGGTTTTGTCTTGTCGCCCTTTTTGTAAATGTGAATGATTATCGTTTTCTGTATTCTGTATATATGCCTTCTTCGATTACAATATTGATCAGTTTTACGAAGATTGGTGTTATTTTGTTTTATTTAGTTAAATAATAATATTGTTTGCGATTTTGTCGAAGCTAGGAGCTTTGTTGTTTGTTGGTTCAGATATTATTTTCTTTAGTTCATTTGGTGTTACTAGTTTGAAAGTTATGTTGTTGATTTGTTTTGTTGGGGTTATTGTTTCTGGGATTGCTTTGTTTCCGTATATTTGTTTTTCTGCTAGTTTTTTGGCCAATGTTTCGGAAATAGTCATTTATTTCGTTTGCTATTTTTGTGTTTATTTCCCCATTTGGTTTTTGTTTTTGTTCGATATATATTTCTTTTTTTTTCGTTTTTGTTTGTTTGATTATTTATCCGTTTCCAGAGGCTGCTTGGGCTGTTTATACTCTTTTGGCATTTGCTTTAGAAGAATTTTTTTAGTGTTTTTGATCAGTTTGGTTGTTTTCCTGTTTTGGGTATATACTTCTCTCCTTTTGATTATCTTTGTGTATGTGTTGTTTTCTATTATGTTTTGTAGTTTTGTTGATAGTTGTTTGAAGTTGTTTATTGTGTTTTTTTTAATCTAAAGTATTATTTGTTTTTTTTTTCAATTTGGTGGTTTCGTAGAATTTGTACACAGGTTTTGTTTTTTTCGGTTTGTTTAATCTGTGCGATTATCGCGCAGTGGTCTGAGATACTTGATATTTTGGTTTGGTTATTTTCTATTATTAGTGTGTTGTTAGTTATTACATGATCGATAATTGTATTGTTTCCGGTTTTGTTTACTATTTGTAGTTATTTTCCTTTAAAATTCTTTTATATTCATTCGTTATGTTACTATTTTCCAGTAGTTGAACATTGATATCGTCGAGGACTATGTGTGGTTTTGTTTGATTAGGACATGGTGAATCAGGGTATGTTTCAATGTGTTGGAAGTTTATAGATAAGGGTTATAATACGGTATTGTTAGTAGTTGTATCTTGTTTATTGTTATGTTGTTTAGGGTTTTGTATTTTGTGTCTTTTCTTATGTATAATGCGATTCCTCCTCCTCTTCCATCTCTGGAGTTGAATTCTGCATTGTAATTGTCTAATTTCAACAAGTGCTCGGTTGATTGAGATAGCTAGGTTTCTGTTATTTCTATGATTTTGAGATTGTTTAGGAATTTTGGAATTGTTTCTAGTTGGTGTAGTTTGGTTTGTAGGCTTCGGATATTGTGTAGGTATATACTGTAGGCGGCCATTTTTGTGCTGTTTGTTTGTTTTAATTCAGGCATGTTTATTATTTTAATTTTATTGCTCGTATCCCTCTTTCTCACGTATATGTTTCCGTCCCTACACCACACGTGTTTATAGGTTTTCTCTTTTTTTAGTTCTCTGGCTTTGCAGAATACAGCGTTTGCTAATATTGTTAGTAGTTCATTTATGTATTTTTCTCTTTTTTCCCCATTTAGTACAGATTCTTCTGTGTTATTGACCCTATTGTTTTTCTTGTTTTTAGGATGTTTGATTTGGTTTAATTTGATTTTAGTACGACTATTATGGGGCTTTTATCGTTATTGTTATCATTTCTTGTAGCTGTTATTATTTCCGCATCGTCCAGCTTTGTATGCATCTTTTTATGTTGTTTTTTATTTAGTCTTTTTCGTTGTTTTCTACTATATTTTCTAGTATGAGGACGAGTTCTTCCAATAATTAATTTTGCTTATTGCTTTCTTTTAATAGTTTTTTCAGCTCTTTATTATCTTTTTGTAAGTTATCAAATTGTTTACTCATGAAATCTACTGATTTTTGTATGCATTTTATGAGATTTGCGATGTCTCTGGTTTCGTCATCGCTATCGCTTGAATTATTTATTTGTAGTTTTATTTTCGTGTCGTTCTGTGTGGTTTTCGGCATTTTTATTTTTGGTTCGTAAATATACTTTTCTAATATGATTTATTTATTTATTTGTAGATTTCATATATTTTTTACCATCGAGGTCGTCACTATCTGCAGCGTTGTGCAGCACATGTGTGCATGAAAGTATTTTCAAGAAATTGAACATTAAATGTCACTCGTCAAGAACATTACTGACAGGTCTTGGAGAGCATGGCTTAACTAGCCAATCTGTTTGCGATGTAATACCTGTTTTACAAAATGTTACTGTTGAGATTGATTTTCATCGGTTGGAATGTCATTAGTAGAAAAGGGTTACAAACTCAAGTTAGTAACCGTGGCTTGGAGTTGGTGTATATTCAAGTGTCACCAAAGCTTGTAATGTCAACTAGAATTATGAATTCTTTAATAAAATCAGGACTGGTCGAGTTAGAGCAACAGGGAGAGTTAAGTAAGATACTGGAGAAGTATCAGTTATTGACTCCAGGAGCAGTTAGTACTAGTGAATTGACCATAGCAGTAAAAGATCATAACCCTATAGCATATCATTTTAGGCGGCTTGCATATGCAGTGTGCAGTTGCAACAAATGATCAGCAGCATGTTAAAAGGAGGTATTATACGGTGTAGTGAGTCATCATATGCATCAGATATGAGTCCGATTTTATTAGTGAAAAGATATCTGGTGAGTTGCGACTTTGTGTTGATTGAGAGAACTCAATAAGCGAGTTTTGCCTGATCGATACCCGTTACCTTTAATACATGAACAAACTGATTCATTATGTAAGGTAAAATAGTTTACAACATTGGATATCAAAGCAGGTGTTCATCAAGTCCCAATATCAGTGTCTTCCAAACATTTATCTGCTTTCATAACTCCGGATGGCCACTATGAATATGAACGAATGCCATTTGAGTTTATTAATTCACCTGCCTGTTATCAGAGAGAAATTGATCGTGCATTGGGCACACTAAAGCGAACAATTACATTTGTCTATCTTGATGATGTACATCAAATATTTTGGAAGGATTTGTTAATTTAGAAAAAGCGCTGAAGGCTTTATCTGAAGCAGGATTTTCACAAAATTATGATAAATGTCAATTCTTTCAATAGGGAATTAATTATATGCGTGTAATTATCTTAACTGGTAGAGTGAAAACAAATCCCTCCAAGATTGTAGCATTCACTGAACAACGGCACCTACTGACATCAAGAGTGTAAGGCAGTTCATGGGGTTAGCAGGGTATTTTCGTCGATTTGTGAAGGGGTTCTCCATAATAACAGCACCAATCACATCATTATTACGAAAAGAGGAGACGTTTATATAGACACCAGAATGTGAATCAATTCGCTTGGATATAATTAACAGATTAGTAAGCCAACCAGTGCTACGTATTTCCAACCCACAGTTGAAAACAGAGCGTCATACAGATGCCAGCAGTGTTGTAGTTGGGGCGGCTGCACTTATGCAGAGTGAGAATGGCTCGACACAGCCAGTTGCTTACTTTGGTAGTAGATGTAGTAGAAGTACCATTCATATGATTTGGAAACACTGGCTATAGTTGAAGCTACACAGCATTTTCGTGTGTACTTATATGGAATTCACTTTATTATAGTTACAGATTGCAATTCGGTACGAGCAACGGCAACCCAAGGGTCGCTCGGTGGTGGATGAAACTACAAGACTTTGATTTCTCCATTGAGTACCGTGCGGGAATCAAAATGGGACATGTAGACTACTTGAGCCGTAATCCTATACCAGCAGTTAGAATCTGCAATCTAGTAAATGGAAAACAGTTAAAGACAATATCAGAGTACTAACATCAGGATGACTGGTGCAAAATGTTTTGATTGCAGAATACCAGTGGCCAAACATCTGGTCACAGTTAGAAGTGGTCTAGTCTACAAAGAAATATTTCAGAAGCGTGCGTCAACATTATATCGATGCTTTGTGCCAGTTACAGCTAGACTACATGTTATACGTCTACTTCATGATGAAGTTTCACATATTGGATGGGAGAAAGGCATTACAAAAATGCGTGAAACTTTATTTTGGCCAAAAATTGGCAAATGTTTAAAGAAATATGTGTCTAATTGTCGTGCATGTGCGAAAGGTAAATCACATACTGTTAAAAAGGCTGGTAAAATGCAAATAGGAAATAAAGCTGATAAACCATTCTATACATGGAAACTAAAAGAGTACAAGTGAAATATGCAGTTTGTAATAAATTTTGTCGTCCAGCGATAAATGTGATATTTGTGCTACAATATGCCACACAAAATGTAGGGGATTACATCAATGCCCTATTTCTAGATTCGGAACCGGCAGAGCAACAGTAAACATTGAAAGACCGGCTAAAAATAATCAAACCGAAATAGTAGTAGACCTAGCTATCAAAACACAGAGAACAGCATCACAAACTGTAACAATAACAGCGGCGGCTACAATGGATTTGTCAGCGAATGCCGAGGTAGGAAATACACATAGCATTACCAAGGGGATGATTCCAGACAATTCAGGAGGCTCTATCTGTCAACTCAAGTAATGAGTGGGTAGAGATAACAAAGAAGGCGAGCAAGAAAAAGCGCATTCCGAATGAAAACAACATTCTGGTGAAAGGTAATAACTGTACAGTGTACCAAAAACAAAAAATGAGTATTTTGCAAATAGCAATACCAAAAAATAATCAACAAAAATTCTTCATCTAAATGTACAAGGTTTTATCAAACTGCGTCAACTCGAAAAAATAATAAATGACAACGACATTGGCATTGTGTGTCTATGTGAGCACTGGGCCCGAGAAGAGTCAATACCAACAATGTATATACCAAATTATGCTCAAATTTATTACTTTTGGCCCGCCCATGTAAAGAAGGGGAGGGGGGAGACAAAAAAAAACGGCCACAAGGGCGAGCCTGGCCGGGACAGCAGCCCCTCGTCAAGTCGGGAAAGCCGGTTTCACTACCTACCGGTCGGCGAGAAGTCTGTTGATCCCGGTGGCGCCGACACCTAAAGGGACCACCAAAAAAACTAAATGTTACATGTGAGTGCCGTATATTATCGTCCAGGATTGATCAACCCATAACGATCCCGCATGCACCAGAACCCACAAAACAAACATGACAGATACCGCAGCAATTAAGTTTACCGCCCAGGGGAGGGATATACCAGGGCCGGTCGGAGCGGGCATCCGAGTGGGTGCCCCCCAACCGTCATCCACCGACCACCGTCCAAAAACCCCAGAGGGAAAAATGACCAAAGAGGACGGGACCCTCGACACCAACAAAGACCAGTAGCTCAGACCAGAGACGGACCATGGCCCAGACCGACGAGGAACAAGGGAAAGAAGAGCCAAACAAGAGAAAGGAAACATCACCCCCCGAAGCCTGGCATACCCCAACTGCCGGAGCCGAGGGCCCAACAAATGAAAAGCCCGAGGGACAAGATCATACGAGAACTGAAGACGACGCAGGATCTAGTCTGGCGCCTGACCGACACAGCCGGAAATCCCGGAACATATCAAGGGAAGCCAAGGGAGACGCCAGGCTCCTCCGAGAGGCATATGAACGGATATGGGGGGACCGCGAGGCAGATACTCACTCCGACTCTGACGATGCTGAGCCCGAAACAGACCCCGGCGAATGCGACCTACGAAAACAGATACGCACCCTAATCCAAGAAAAAGCCAGGGCGGACCAAACAATAGAGGAGATGCGGCGGGAGCTCCAAGCCATCAAGGAGCAACTGGCCACACGCACCCACGACCCAGAACTAATTAATGTCACAGAGCGCACGTATCAAAGCAGCCATGAAAAAACACCCCGACTTCAGGGGCGCAGCAGAAATCATGGAGGATGGCAGCCCCCAAATTACCGAAGGAGGAATCAATAATCGTCTCCCCAGCGTACGACCAGACGTATGCAGACCTGGTACGGAGGGTCCGAAACCTCGACGCCGCCGCCGCCGAAAACGTCCTAAGGATGGACAGGACGAATAATGGACACCTCCGAATCAGGGTAATGGGAAACGGGGCAAGGGTAGACGAACTCTGTGCCACCATAACGCTCAGGGTGCGTCAACTATTGTCAGCCGACAAGGAGTTACCCTACACAACCGAGGACTGGACGTGCTGACCACCCAACGGAAGTGGAGGAGGCCATCAAAACCAGCCTACCCGAAGGCTGTAAAGAGCAGTACCGACTGTGGCCGCTGCGACCGTAAAGAAACAGCACCCAAGCGGTCACCATTATAGCCACAGCCCGGGGGGCAGACATCATCACCGCCAAGAAGCTCCGGGTCGGATTGGTTCAGGTCCAGGCAACGAGAAGGGAAGAACTTCCAGCGGGCTGCAGCAAGTGCTGGGGCGATGGCCATAAAACCGCCACATGCACGGGCCCCGACCGCCAGAACTTGTGCCACAGATGCGGGCAAGATGGGCACCAGGCACGCTATAGGGCCGCACCTTACTGCGCGGTATGCCAAGCGGAGGGACATGCAGCAGCCAGCCTGCGCTACCCAGCCAAGGCGGAGGCGCTTGCAGCGCATAAGCGGACCGCTACCCGCACGACATGACAGAAATACAGGCAATCCAAGCCAACGTGGGCAGGGGCAGGGCCGCCCACCAGCTCCTGCTTACTACGGCTAACCGCACAGGGGCCCAGCTAATCATCGTGTCGGAGCCCAACAACAAGAAGCTTGACCTTTCGTGGGTGACCGATGGGCCCACGGGGGACATAGCCCTGAAGTCACTAGGCAGCCTCCACGGGCACATGATCGCCTTCGGCACACCCACCAAAGAGATAGCCTGGGCAACATACAGAGACATCACAGTAGTAGCGTGCTATCTCTCACCAAACTGCAGTAGGGAGCACGGATGACCCCACTGGAGGCGACAGCAAGAACCACAAAATGCGCCGTAATTATCGTGGGCGACCTAAATGAAAAGGCAGCGGCATGGGGCTCACCAACAACCGACACAAGAGGGGAAGCAGTGCTGGAGTTAGCTGCAGCTAGGTCGCCTGTAACGCTGACGAGGCGCCGACGTTCTCTAGGAGGAACTCGGAGTACTACATTGACAACACGCTGGCATCAACATCGGCGGCCAGTCGAGTGCACGGGTGGCGCGTTCTGGGAGAGTAAACCGTAAGTGACCACTACATTACCTACACCATCGACTAACGCAGCAGCACTCGGGCTCAATCCCAGAGGCCCCAACTCCAGTATCAAGCACCCCCGAGGCGTCAATGGGTACTCGAAGACATTGACAAGGAAGCCACATCAACACCAACGGAAGCGGACGACCTGGCAGACGACCTGGCGGACCGGCTGACCGAGAATGTGGAGAGAGTTTGCAACAACAATGTAGCGACAACAAGTACCACCAGTGGACGGAAGAGGGGAGTCTACTCGTGATGCAAGGACACTCACAAACAGGGCCCGGAGAAGAGTGCAAAGGGCTAGGACGGCTGGAACCCCCACCGATCGACTAAAATCTGAACACCAACGCCTACGCAATGCATACCGGCGGGAAATCGACCGAAGCCAAAATAAATGATGGAAGCAACTCTGTAGAGAGGTCGAAAGCGATCTGTGGGGACTTCCCTACAGGGTAGTCATGAAGATAACACCCCGAACGACACTGACGAAGGGCACGAGGAATGGGAAGAGGGCGAGGTCCTGCAAGCCCTTCTCCGCCTACCCAACAAAAAAGCGCCAGGCTCGGACGTAATACCATATGAGCTGGTCAAGGCTGGGGCGACGGGAATAGCACCAGCGCTAGCCCACATAGCCAACACGTGTATGAGGACGGGCTCCTTCCCACGGAGATGGAAGACTGCTCGCCTAACCCTCATCCCGAAACCGGGGAAGGACTCCGCAAACCCGACAGCTTACAGGCCAATATGCCTACTCGATGGTCTTGCTAAGGCCACCGAAAGATTGATCGCAGACCGAATGACCAAGGCCTTAGAAACCAGCGGGGGTCTGCACCGTAACCAGTTTGGATTCTGCCGCAACAGATCTACGAGCGACGCGATCCTCGCCATCCGAGGGAATGAGAGGCAGGAAATGCAGGGACGTGGCGAAAGAGACAGCACTGTCTGATGGCCACTCTCGACATATCTAACGCCTTCAACACAGTATCGTGGGGGGTCATAAACGCGGCACTAACCCGGAAATGGGTACCAAGACCCTTGAGGGCGCTGATCAGGTCATACCTGTCCGAACGCCAAATCACCTATGAAGGCACCGCAGGCGTCGTGACGTTCGAGGTCACGGGAGGGGTTCAACAGAGGTCGGTCCTAGGTCCCTTCCTATAGAACATAGCCTTTGAGGACGTCCTGCGGCTGGAGCTGCCGGAGGACACAGAAACAGTGGCCTTCGCCGACGACCTGGCAGTAGTCTTCAAGGGCAGGGACATGGAAATAGCAAAGAGCAGACTGGCGGTAGCGGTCGAAGCAGTGGCCAAGTGGACGACGGACAGCGGCCTCGAAATTGCTGTCGACAAAACAGAAGTCGCCCTGCTCTCGACCAAGAGGGCAGGAGTCAACGAAGCCTCTGCCAATATACCATTGATTGGGAAATCACACCAGATAGCCCGGACAATAAAGTACCTGGGGACGGTGCTGGAGGCAAACGTGAACCACACCGCCCAGGTACTAGCAACCACAGCAAAGGCAACAAAGACGGAGGCGGCACTGGCGAGATTACTCCCCAATATCGGGGGACCCTCGGGAAAGAAAAGACGCCTACTGGCACTGGTGTCGCGCGCCCAGCTCACCTACGCAGCTACGGCCTGGTCAAACGCCACCAAGACCAGGCGGATCGCCGACAGACTGCGAAGGGCATACAAGACAATATCAACGGATGCGGCATAGGTTCTGGCAGGAACAACACCAGGGGATCTCCTGGTAACAGAATGAGCTTACATCCAGAGGAGCAGAGCTGGAAGAAGCCAGGAGAATCACACTCCGGAGCTGGCAGACAAGATGGGCAGAGGCAGAACATGCTGCGTGGACGAGGAGGGTGATCCCATCCGTCGAGCAGCGGATCACGAGGGGGCACGGTGAGCTGGACCACCCAGACCCTATCCGGGCACGGAGTTTTCCAGACCTACCTCCACCGGATAGGGAAGGCCCCAACGCCTAACTGCCGATACTGCGGTGGTACGGACGATCCAGCACACACCATCTACCATTGCCCCCGCTGGGAGACGGATAGGAGCTTACTCTGGAGCCAGGTAGGCGAGACTAGACCTGAAGTCATCGGCAATAAGATGCTTCAAGACAAGGACATGTGGGACGCGTACGCGGCTTTCTCCCGGAACGTGAGAAAGTACGACGACGACTTGCGGGCCCCACAGACCGACTGACGAGGACGGACGACTGACCACTTCGTTCCCCTTTCTTCATTTATTTTCATACCCTACCCCGTTTCCATGCACACGAGACCGACTGACAGACTTACGTAAGACGGTCCGGGGGGCTTAGGAATGCCTACTAGGCGGTCAAGCCCCTCGTCGACATAATCTGGGTTTTGGTTTAGTCGGTAGCCAATACGCGGGGCGAATCCGACACTACTCATGCCTAGATTTCACCCCAGAAAAAAAAAGTTGCCATATGTAGCATATTTTGTGGCCGGCACGAATATATCTTGACACAGCGTAAGCGTGAGAGAGGTTACGTTACGTATAATATGCGTGTTTTCAATGTCAATCGTCAAAGTGACACATTTCTGTTTGTCTCTCTTTTTAAATTATTTTCCATCAGTCTTTCTATCTGTTTACTGAAAATGGTTATTATATGTTGGGTTCCTACTTGTAATAAGTGTAACGATTTAACGTTTTAATAGTTTTCCGATTTATGAGGAATATATAAATGGAATTTGTGATGATGATATGATTAATAATGTTAAATTAGTTCTTCACGAACTACATGAATGCTAATAATTAATCAAATGTTTTACGCATTGAGAGTAAATCTTATTCTATAGATAGTAGTACTGCTAGATGGGTATGGTACCTCTTGTTGAACTCGAGTTTTCTAAGGTGGAGAGTGAGTTCGACCTGTTCAACCTGTTCAAATACCTCTTAAACCTGTCCAAAAACCAGTTTAACCTGTTCCAAATCCTGTTTATATATCAGGTATATGAACAGGATGAACTCACTTTCCATCTTAGAAAAATCTAAAAAAAAATGATCCCATACACGCGTAGCACTACTACGTATGTAACCTGTAAAAAGGTTTGGCTTTAGGTCAGGTGACCAAGGTGGCCAATGTACCGGTCCTCTTCCAACTCTTACTAGGGAAGTAGATATTTAAAAGTTTTCTAACCTGTTTTCCATAATGGGCCGAAGTACTCTCATGTTGTAACCAACAACGTTCCCTAACGACTATCGGTATATTTAGAATAAATAACGATGGCATTCAGAAAATCATGAATTTGTATTAACATTACGAGTGTTATCGCAAACCAATTTGGTTTAAATGAAGTAGCATGTCTCTAAAAGAATAAAAAATCTCTTTCAAAAAGACTTTGAATCATACTAACAAAACTTGGTAATGATCATGATTAAATGAAAATACATAATGTAAAGTTTGGTTGCCCACTCTGTTCGATATTGGGGTCCACATTTTATTAGTAGAAGGTGTTTGTAGTTGTAGTATAAATATTGTAATTAAAATCAACCATAATCGTGTATAATGAAGCATACTCCTATGAATACTTTTCACTAAGGAAGACATAGATAATAATTTATACATACCAATAAGGGCATATGTATAAAAAACTATCGCGATACTTGGCCTTTGATTTGCATTGATAATGAGTCGATAGCTGATTCAATGCATGTAGATTCTTAATGAGTTTTCCAGATGTTAATCAGATATTCTATTTCGAGCCTTACTTTTCGATTCCTTTTTGAACAGATTTCTTTCCATATGTAAGTGCTGTCGAAAAGGGGTGCCATGAAGAGCGCGTGACTATGTAATGTGGACAATTTGTCTGTTGATAGATTAGATTTATAAAATACAATCAACATTACATGGTCAGATTTATCCTTTAGTTGCATATCAGATTGCAACTCAACGCATTTGAAAATTCGGTGCTAATCTATTTCTACCAAAAATGGAGGAAAATACTAAAATAATGCCTATTCATTCCAAAATACTTACATCGTTGTTCAAATTCCCTTATCTAATTAAGTATTAAGATTTATTTCGGCCAATTATGTTCGGCCAAAATATTGAAATGCTAACATTTGTTTCCATTTTTTCCTAAAGCTACCATCCAGTTCATATCATCAAGTTCTTGCACACATCTATCATTCGATTTCATAAACATCTAGATTTCACTTCGTAAATCATACAATCGTGAATGTTCTTCAAATCATTAACTTTACGACAATTATCACGATAATATTTGCCTGCTGCCTTTTGAAATTATATTTAAATACATTTCCAGATTATACATAACGTAGAATCTTCTGTTAATTTTTCGGTAAAAATTCGATTTTCATCATTTAACATTTGCTTCTTTTAAGCCGAGATCATCCTACAAAAATTAAAATATGGCAATGATAACAGAAATATAGAAAATAAAACATTTTTTGAGTAGTAGACTGAATACGTAACAAGGATATTAACGAATTAATTAACATACACACTCGTATTTCCAAAATAAACAAAATAATATAGTCAAGGCGCGACGACAATTCAACCACAATTCCAAATATTTTTACTTATCGTAATTAAGTTCATTGCCTCAGACAGTAATATATTCTGTAGATGTTTCATTATACCATTTGTCAACAATTTCTCTTCCTGAAATTCGACAAAAAATATAAATAATGCGACGTTGATAATTTTAAAGATTATACTTCATAAAAAATATATCTTCATAAGAAATATATCAAAATTTCTATTGAAAATTAGTAGTTGATTTCGCATTAAATCAGAATATTGTTTTTTAGATTTACATAATTTAGAAGAAAACGTTTTGCTTAATGCTTAAATAACCCGAATCAAATAGAGCATATCTCCAAAATCACTTGATATATGGAATCCTCATGTGGTGTAGAAGTGAACAACGATAGCGAAGAAGAGAAAATGTGGAATAACCTAAAGAGAAATGTCATTGAGACAGTAAAAGAGTGGTATGAAGAAAAGCACAGACAAGAAACAATAGACAGCCTGGTGGTCGGAAGACATACGAGAGAAAACCAAAGAAAAGAAAACAGCATGGCAAATATACATAAACGACAAAAATACCGAAAACTACTAAAAATACAGAGACAAGAGGAAAATTGTAAAAGACGAGGTTAGAATAGTAAATACCAGGGAATCGGAAAACTTCGGGAAGACAATGGAGAAAAACGCAAGGGAAAAGCAAAAGCTACTTTATAAAACCCTAGAAGATTGCAGGAAAGGAAAAGGACAAGAAGTGAGATACATACAAGACAACCAAGGAAGAATCCTGAAGGTAAGCGAAAAAATATTACAAAGATGGAAAGAATATTTTGAAGAATTACTAACCACTATAAAAACATACTATTATCAAGACGTGCAAGCTAGCAAAAAGAGATAAAAGTAGAATACAGGCAATGAAAATTAAATACCAAAGAAGAGTAAAACAAGCAACGAGAAGAGACAGAATAAGAAATAACGACACCAGAGAAGAAATGGAAATTGAAGTAATCGACAGGTTTATAGAAAAGAAACAACTCAACTGGTGGAGTCATCTAACTAAGATGGAAAACACGAGTCAAACAAAACAAGTCATGGAAGCAAGAACAGGAGACAAAAGACAAATATTTGTTGAGAAATACCAGGCATAGCAAGAATATATTCAAAATGTAACAAACAAATGTAAGAATCCAAATCCATTTATAAAAAATGATTGCAGATTACGGTAACCAGTAATATTATTTATACCGGTCTGATAATAGATCAGACCGGTCTGTTACACATGGCAACCAAATAAACAACTGTTTCAGCATCACACTTTGCGAACGCTAGTGTAATACTGCCTTACGTCTAATGTCAAACGTTAATGGAAATGATTAATATTGCGACGTTAGAGGTGCATTTCTTGGATTGTCGCAAGATGGGCAGAAGCGAAATCAGTTGCCAAATACTCCACATTAAAATATCGGCGTGAATTTATCCACCAACCTTCCCATTCACCAAGTATCAGTGCAAACGCGGACTCGCGACGCGCCGGAACTTTTTCGACTTTATAGTATTTATACTTCAATGTAATTAAAAAGTGAATAAAAATGTATGTGATGAAAACTCCTTTTTATAACTGAATTTTGTTTATAACAAAGTATTTTTGATTTTTAATTGATGTGAATCTGACCGGTACATCGTTAGAGACCGCACACATTTCTAGTCGAACCGCACGATCTATATATGTAGTGAGCATAAAATTACAATCTCAATGGTAACATCCGATTCAGATGCGGAAGCAAGTCACGGACCAAAGTACGACCTAAGAGAAATGGAGGCCGGGGACGCCCAAAAAAAGACGTAATGGAAGGCGTCTCTTTCACCTAAGACTCCTCGTTGCAACAGGAAAGAACTAACAAAAATAACATTACCAACAATGCCTCAAACAACACAAACATCGCCACAAATAACACCAAAAGCAAACACCAAACAAAACAACTACGATAAGTAGCCACACCAACACAAGTAATGTAAATAGCCACATATATGTGTTTAATGTAACAACTATAACAGAAAAAGCAGGATAGAATTTGCTATTATATGGAGTAACCGTAAGTTTGATAAAGAAAGCATTAATTGCGGACTGCGCAACAAAAAGCGCTGTTGGAACACCTCATTCGATCCGAAAATCTCGCAGTCATCGCCATACAGGAGACCAAATTCAACAACAGCATTCCATCACAGAGGCTTCTCTATCGTGCACAAGGACGGCTCACCTGGGCGTCAGGGCACCGCATGACTCCATCTGACGCGGTAGCAGTAAAAATCTTCCTCCAAACGGCAGACCAATCATAGTTATCTCGGTGTACACCAGCCCAGAAGATACGCTTCCGGTTGATCTGATCCGTTTGGTGGAAGATAAACCCCGTACCCCGTGCCGTGCAGTTCGGGGATCGGGAGTCCAACCCGAAAGGACAAGAGCTTCTGACGAAGGTGTGGAACCGCATCAACGCGACTGTCAGCCTGCGGTCAGGCACATCAGACTAAGGGCTATTCAGCGGCTCGATCCAACCTCTGGGAAGCAATTCTGGACGAAGCTGCGTCATATAACAAATAGGGATTCCGGTGAGACGGCGCTGAAAATTGGAGGGGAAGTAAACCCTACCCCTGAAGGGAAAGCCAGGGCAATCGCTGCTTTCATTTATAGTTTAGAGGGATTGGATGTTTATACATGGCCCACAGGAAGCAGTCAAAGAGTGACTTCGCAAGCGCCGTTAATGCGTCGAAGCACATTTCTCGCGGCGCTAGTAAAAGTGTGACAGAAAATTCAAAATTTTCCGATTTTCAATCTGCAAAATTAAGTCTTTAGACAAAAGTACGTACATTATTTCATGTTTTACAAGATATGAATTATAATATATCAACAAAGTTGTCAACAATTCTGTTAATGCAAAATAAATGGAAAATTACTTATAAAAGTTCCCAAAAAAAGTTGATTAAAGTACATTGTCGGGCAGATTTTTTAAAATTTAATTGAAGCTAAGACTGTTCGTTAATATAATCTGTAAAAAAAGTTGCCCATATTTGCCCATTGGTCATTTGTGTGCATTCTAATAAAGAATTTGCACCAATCCATTAGTGACTGGTAGTGAATTAATGCATATATCATTCATGTAATGCATGAAAAGTTATTAAAACAAGAAAATAACATTATAATAATCTAATTAAACTTAACTAAATATATAAATATAGCTATAAATAAAATTTAAAAAAATTATTTATTATTTTTATTATTTTTTTTATATTTTGGATTTGTATTCAGTGACTTCAAAACCCCCGTGTAAGTAATTTCGAACCAAATTATTTGCCAAAAATTCATTTTGTACGCCATTTTGGGTCCGCCATTTTGATTTTTTTAAATCGAATATCGGATTCGTATTGTGACCTCACAGAATATACATGCAAGTATATTTAAAATATTTATTGACTGGACTATGATTAAAATCGCAAAAACTTTAAAATATCTAGGAGTAATTATGGATTCAAATAAATTCCATAGTAACCATATAATTCAGGCAGGAAAAGGGGCACTAAGAGTTGAAGCGGTAGTAGCAAGACTAATGCCAAATTTTGGCGGTCTTGCCGAAAGCAAACTTACATTATTAGCTACTGTAGCAAGATCTAAATTACTATATGCGGCTCCAACTTGATATAGCAAAGGTAGCGCTTGAGGATCAGTAAATCTTAGCATAATTAGGGGTTACCATATCTACAGACGCTACTGAGGTTCTTACATCAACTATTCCAGCTAATCTATTAGTAATGGAGCGTTCAGTAGAATTCATTAAAAAGAAGGACGACCGTGTTCGACAGTGAAAAAGAAAATAAGACAGGAAACTATTTCTACATGGCAAAGATGGTCACTCAGCAATAAGGGTGAGTGGACAAGGAAATTAATCCCAATCGAATCGGTAGTTTGAAAAGGGAACAAGCGCCAAAATAATTATAAAATTATATTAAATAATAATAGTTAATTCCCGACAACTTGTAATATATTTAGCCTATACAACAACGGGATATGGTTACTGCATTACCAAACCTAAATAATAATGCTGTTAATCTTTAAAATTGATTCATGTAGAAATTCTAGGTCTAAGTCTCCTTCAACTTCTCACAAATTTGATTTTCGGATTCGTTCCCTTCTTCAAACCACCGATTCAATTATTAAGCCATGGCTAAGGCGTGAACACGGCCAACTTTCTCACCGGACGATACAAATTTTGTCAGAACATGGATGCTTTCAATCATATTTGGTAAGAATCGGAAAATACTTCAGTAAAAATTGTTTATACTGTAATGCAGAGATGATGTTGAACTCACTTTCTATATTTTTCTAATTGGAGCTACAAATGAGATACATTATGTAATACGTTATGTGGAATTGGCACGACTGTATCGTTCCAATGATATTAGTTTCTGAAGATAAATGGAATGTAATGTGCGCCTTTGCAGAACAAGTCATAGGAAAAAATTCTGCGACAGTCCAGCTGCTGAATGTCAAATAATTGTGTGAGTTTTTAGTTTCTTAACCAGCAACTCGTTCTACTTTAAGGTGAGACTAGGTGGTGTTTAGCTGGTAGATCAGAATCCAGCACTACTAGGAGGAGAATGCCAGATTGCCTCCCAGATGTCTTTCAAAGATTCCCCACCTCAAGCCAAAAAAAGGATGCTATGAATAGTTTAAAGGGTAAAAAATCAAATGATATTTATGAAATCAGTTAATTTATAATTAAACAGGTAATTAACATCATTTTGGTTTCTCTGATTAAATTATTTAACCAATGTATTAAATACTGCACTTTTCCATATATACTAAAATCATGCTGTGCTCACTTTTACGGCGTATTCATTGAATTACGGTTTTAGTTTGGGGTTCCGCTGTGCAGCGCTGGCGTCGCGAAATTAATCTCGGTCGTCTCTTGTCAGTCTTTGATTACTTCTGTGAATATAACCTATATGGATATCCTAACTAAATTCGTAGTTAAACAGTTCGCATCGTTCTTATTTGTTCTCGTTTTATTTTTTCGACAATTAAAAATGGGCCATCTGTGCATTGCCAACTGCATCAATGACAGCTTCGCTCTCTTCAGTCTCCCATGCGCAGAAGCCACATACAACTATTTCTTTGCGCATAAAGTTGAACCGTCAGATCAATTTGTATCTACTCTAGCAATGACCACGATAAATCAGAAGTAAGAGGAAGTCGGCGGAAACTGTATGCAGCCCATAGCACTAGCACTATGGTCAATTTTACATTGCCCTTTATGCGATATATAATTTTTTGCTATTTTTGCTATCATTGCGAACTGGACACTTTCTTAAAATATTTATTAATAAAATGAATTTGCAATGACAATACTTTGACGGTTGTTTGAAGTATTTCAATTGATTTCAATCAACGTTTTGAAGTAAATTCAAAACTGTAACTACTACAGTTCACCGACATCGCCACAGGTGGAGCAGCGCACCGTATACAGTTTGGTCCACGATTTTCATGCAATTGAGCAGGCTGTATGAGAGCGAAGATGTCATTGATGCAGTTGGAAATGATCTGGGTAAACTGTGTAAGGCACCTTATACGGTCAATATTACTGTCAATATTTTAGAATAATGACAGTATTACTGTACGATAATATGTTTTATTTTTATTTTTAAATATTGACAGTATTACCATTGACTAATAACCCACCAAGACGTTTAATGCACATGTAAAATTGTGACAGCGCCAGTTTGTGGGTGATGCGGTCCGCGGGGAGAGGGGTTGGTACTCCTCTCTACCCCCTACACCCCCATGAAGGCCGTATGGTGCTGCCTCTCCCGGTCAACGATTAGATTATTACTATTTTGAATGTTGCCATTTATCGCCTATTCGTTAATACTTTGAGACAGGGTAATTGTCAGATGGATTTTATGTCGTTGCTGAGTTTTTGTTGTCGCTGTCGCTAGTCATTTATTTATTCAATTAAGTTATCATAGTTTAGCAAGGATTTTATTAAGGGGAGGCAAAGCCGACATGTGCACCTAAAGGAACAGTTATCGCCAAAAGTACTGAAGCTATTTAAAAAAATATATTGCATGGTGTAGTCATTTAAATTACCTACAAAAGAGTTTCTCAGAATTTTGAAATTCGTATTTTCATTTTTTATATAACGTTTTAATATAACATTTTCATATTAAATATTCATTATTTCCAGTAAAATATGCATAAGGATGAACCTACTTGTTGTATTAGTTCGCCTAGTCATTATATATATATATATATATATATATATATATATATATTGCTTCATTTCCACAATTACTGTTCCGAAAGATTGAGTTCAGAACATGCTGCGATATCAAAATTGGCGGACATTTAAAACGCAGATACCTGTGAATTAGAGCATTTTATAGTCCAGCGATTTCCCTACAGAGGGCTACAAATAAAAATTAAATATGATTCTCGCCAAGCGCAAACATTTTGCCTGAATTATTCGTGTATTCCAGTTCTTGACTTTTGTATCGTTTAATTTTGTCGAGATTGCTCGTAAATTATGCGTTTGCTAGAATATAAAACACATATATTCCTTTAAATGCGATGTTGTCCCTATCTCTTTCACTTTTGTTATGTGAACGAGCGTGATATTCTATTACTATGTGAAATGAACTTCGCCCGCCGCAAGATTTTGAGGTTATAATTGTTATTGAATTGTCAGACCATATCAGACGGAATACATATTTAATAGAAATAGAACCACTTCTGTGAACGGATCATATAAATAATATAAGGCCATATATAATTTATATACAACACATTTTAGGTGACCGACATTTGGGGTCAATTTTGCCTAACATTTTCAAGAAATATACAATGGATGGTTTCAAGAGCTGTTTTGTGTACATGGTATAGTAATTCATGAAATCTTACTTACAAATCACCGCCCCTCCGGAGGCCTATATATGCCACCAATATTCTATGATATCTACACAATATATGTAAATATATGAACCAACTCACATCCTTAGAATATACTACTAATTATGCATGTATAATAATTCAATTATAAAACACGTTGTTATTATGAAGACCATCACACAGTTACGAAAGTAATGTTATACATATCTCAGTTGCCTTCCAATAACCAAGATATATCTAGTCAAACATGTATATATCTGTTTAGTTGGGTTTACAAATATTATATAACTAAATTAAAATTGTATACAGTCTTACAGTTTATTTTGGTTATTTCATAGGGAAGCATTTTACAATAAAGGCAATTCCAACATTAAGACAAAATATTAAAATGAGAAATCTAAATTGGAATAAGTAAGCGGAAGAAAAATAATGTGGACCAATAAAAAATTTAGAAGCTTGGCATCATGTCCAAATGTAGATTTTAATGTGGAGTCGGTACATATACCGTTACTCCCTTTTCTTAATTCACAAGGTACCCACATCGCTACTCATTAAAAGGATTTTCGAACCAACTTAAATACGTGTTATTACACCCTTTATAACACCTACCATAACCTGGCTCCCTAGTGTATATATGGTAAATTAAAAGAAATTGAATGTTTTTTCAAAGTAAGCATTAAGTAAATATAATATTTCTTAGACTGTTGCTTGAGTTGGTAGAGTTTTTCTAAAAAGCACAACTTCCTTAAAATAAGATTCGTATGTATCTCACGAAAATTAACAAAATTGCCAATCCAGGCACATTTGTAGTAGTGTACAAAGTTGAACACATATAAAGATAAAAATTCTAGAAAAACTTCCTTGGGTCTTAACGGGTTAAATCACTTTATTGTAGGCTCTCAAATTTAATTTGAAAGTACTGATGATTGATAAAAATTCGTAGTTATAAAATGTGGAACTGATGACAACTTGATAACTTGATAATTAGTGATGGGCACAGTTAAAATAATTGTATTGATATTAGTGGTCAAGTCAAACTAGGGAATTGAAACTATTGAAAAATATCTAATGTGGTCAACACACGACTTTTTAAATTAATTTATTCGGAAAGTCGTGTTCTGCTTGCAGCAGATATTTTTTAGAGCGGCCACGTTCCTTTTTTTCTCTGTTTATGGACTGAATTTACTCAAATTTTCACTGGATCACCCCAGTCGATTTTCAAATTTGATGCGATGCATTCAGCCGTTTTTTGTTCACAGGCGACCACACATCCAGGCACACACACTTATACAGCATACTGTATTCGGAAAGTAATAATCAACGGCAATTTGAGCATTACACATAATATTTTAGTATTAGTTTGCTCCCACAGAACTATTGCTTACAATAATGTTTGCAATAATATCCGAAATATTTGTTTCCTATATTGTAGCTAAAACTCCACTTATATATTTTCATATATAAAATTAAGCCAAAATATGCAAATATAAGAATTTACCCTGAAATTTCTCGTTATGTTATGGCCTAGGAATCTTTTTCAAAAAACCAATTTAGTCACCTGTTTCCGGATTATCTTACTTTAGTTATTACATCTTTGAGTTTATTTAATAATATAATGTACGTTGCCAGCATCCTCTTAAATTTACATGCTGCTAAAATATTATAAATTTATTTACATAAATTCTAACCTATGAATGTCACTGTCATTGAGCGAATCATTGGGAATCTCACAAACAAATTAATATTATAAATATTTTTTGCGCCAGACACAGCGTTGCCACATTGTATGAAACAAATGATTGCAGTGGATTGCCGATTTATAAGCCGCTTTTTTTGGGGTGTTGATCTTTGGTAATCAAGTTATTTTGTTCTGTTTGACATACTAGCGCCACTTACTATCATCCTAATAAACTAATGCCGCCTACTTGATTTAGGCCCTTTTCGCCCCCCTTAACAAAACGATATTATTTAAAAACGTCATAAAAGAATAACGGATTCTGCACAAACCAAATTGACAAAATCATTCATCGGAAATATAGTCAGTTAGCAATTAAAATGATCTACCCCGTTATACTCGCACCAACACCTATCTTTGCCTCGTTAACTTTTTTCGGACCAATTTCAGTAAAAATAGGAAATATTCTCGCATCAAACATTCATAAAGTAGCCTTCCGAGCCCCCTCAAAATTATCTACTATACTGTTCAACTCTAAAGACCACCAGCCCTCTTCTTCAAAATCAGGAGTTTATCAATTGAAATGTTTCGAGTGTACTGGTGTATATGTGGGTCAAACTGGTCGTAACTTTGAAAAACGAACATTATTCCTGATTTAGACTCGGCAATACTTCCTCAACTTTCGCGAACCATTGTTTAAATATCGACCACCCGTTTCCAAATTTTGATTCTCTTCAGATCTTGCACATCGCAGAGAAAGGGAGAAAATTAACACTATTAGAATCACTGGAAATTTATAAATTACGTCAGCGAAACAATTTGGAGATTCTTAATTACCAGCTTGACCTAATAGATACACCACTATTTAAATGTATCCCGTTATTATAGAAATCCGCTGCGGGAATTAGTTTGTAACCATTAGTGTTTACAGGGTAATCCCCGAGGGTGGGTTTTCCTCCTTCTTTGGTCTTACATGTTTATATATTTTTTCTTTTAGGTTATTTTTAATTTTAATTTTTTTATTGCTGTTCAATTGTATACTGTTTATTGATGTTTGTAAACTTATATAGGCGCGCTCGTTCATTTGTACCTTCAGTCATCGGGAATTATGGATGAACACAGATATTTACATGGTTTAACTTATTTATTGAACATTGTATCGGCAATGCAAAAGCCGATATACAAGTGCTGACTTAGCTAATGCTGATTGATATTAAATAGTAATTAGTGTTTGTAAATATGCTGGTGCAAATGTACGGCGATAGTAAATATCGTGGTATTTGTATCAGCAATATATTCATGGTCGCCTTTGTTTATATAACAATAGGGTCAGCGTCTTCTTGTTGTTGGTGGTAATTCGTTGAAGGGCGAAGGGGTACCCGTAACACGGGTAACACTTGATAATGCTCAGAGCTTAGGTGAAACTAGTTGTTATAAACAATTAAATAAGAGGTAAAAAACATAGTATTTTTATTCATCTCCTTTATTAAGAAATTAAATGTTTTTTCAAAGTAAGCATTAAGTAAATTAAATGTTTCTTAAGACTAGGGAATTCTATCAGAGACATTATTCAATAGTGTGTGTCAATAGTGTGGAACTAATTAATTACGCCCCCTTTACTTGACTAGTATTATTTATAGAAAACTGTAACTAAGGTTGCATCATAGTTGTGTATGGGTTGCATTGGTTACATCAATATTTATAATATTAATTTGCTTGTGGGATTTGCAATGTTTCGCTCGATGGCAGTGACATTTAGTTACTAATAGGTTAGAAATTATGTAAATAATAATAGTGTCTTTATTTTCTTTTTAATTTAGAACTTACAATACAATTTAACATTGATACAATGCAACATTGAAAAAGAAAACGGTAGATTAGATATATAACCTGAAAGATGTGATAACTAAAATTAGATAATCCGGAAATAGGTGACTAAATTGAAGTTAGAGATAGGAAAAAGGTTCCTAGGCCATAACATAACAAGAAAGTTATGGAGAATATCTATCTGTCATACTGATTAAAATAGAAGTGTAATTTCCTGATATTGCACTAATGTTGTGCAGCAATGTTGTAAAATACTATGTAAAATGCTCAAATTGCCATTTTCATAGTTTTAATTCCCTAGTTTGACTATCAATATAATTAATTTTATTGTATCCATCAATAATTATAAATTTAAATTTCAAGTAATACAAGTTATCATCAGATATACAATAACAAGAATTACTTTTCTCATTGCATAGTTGCAAATTTCTATTGTAATTGGTATATATTGGTTGATAGGCTGTGAATAATATTATCTGCATTTTTGAAGAATATATAAAATAATCTAATTGTGAACTGTTGAATCTTGGCAAAATTTGATTCACAATACTATTTCTACATTATCTCTACTATTTCTAATTTATTATTTATAATTCCTTACTGTAATAAAATATAAACAACACTAATTATCAACTGACTGATTTTTCATATAAGTATACCCCAACACTGGGTTCACTTATGTCAATTCTATATTAATATCAACTGTATCTATTGAAATTAACTGTATCTATAGGTAAATTTTCTCAAAAGAACAAGAATTCATTAGCTAACAGTAGGTGGGCTCACTATCGAGCAATTTTGCAAATTATATGAATAAAAATTAAAATAATATTTGCATGTCACTCAAATATTTGACGAAGTTGATGAGAAATTCTTAAATCTTTCACATGATAGCTGTAATAAATAGAAATAACTATTTACTGCATTTATTTAGTACTTACCACAACTTATAAACAAGTAATATATAATTAACAAATAAAATTTAAAAAAGCGATGAAGTGAAATAATAACCAAATTGAACTGGATAGAACCGACGAAACAATAACAGAAACAGATTAATTGACTTCTGCATTTTAAACGACGTCGTAAAACTAAACTCAATATTCGCCAATAAAAAAATACACAAATATACCAGAGAAGTAAAGAGTAGAAATGAAAAGTCGATCATAAACTATTTTTTAACAAACACTCAACAAAGGAAGGTAGTTAATGATGTACGGGTGAAAAAAGAGGAAGCGAGATAGGAAGTGATCACTATCTAGTGGTAGCAAACATCACAATTAGGGAAGAAATAAAAACAAAAACGATGACAAGCGGAAACGAGGTTGAAACTAAAAAGGATAAGTACAAGAAAGAAACTGCAACTAAGAAATTCAGAATAAATAAACTAAAATATAAAGAAACAAAAGCCAAGCACCAGAATTATATTAAGGAACTCATCTTTTTCAAAATCTAATGAGATGGAGGAAATATGGAGCAGTTTCAAACACATAATAACAGAGGCTACAAAACAACCAGACAGGCAAACTACAGAAAGCAAACACGATGGTGGACTATAGAAATACAAGAAGAAATAAAGAAGAAAAAACAAAAGTGGATAAAGTACATCATCTCCAAGAAAGAAGAAGACTACGAAGCGTATAAAATACAGAGAAAAGCAACGAAACAAATAATCAAAGAATCAAGGGAAAGGACATGGGAAAAATTTGGGAAAACACTAGAATACAGCTTTAACGAAAATAAAAAGTTGTTTTATAGAACACTAAAGAAAATCAAGAACGAGGAATAGTGTAATACATAGTTCAAGTCACTTGAAATAGTGGACGAGCATAGTTTGGTTGGTAGGGGCCACCCGCCCATCCAACCCTCGCTCGCATACTGTTTCAATGGATACAGATGTTTTATATTGTTTAAACTATTTCAAGACTAGTGTTATCCTATGGAAAAACTATGCGAGCAAAGGTGGGGTGGGCGGGCGGCCCCTACCAACCAAACTACGCCCGTCCACTATTTCAAACGACTTGAACTTTGCATTATATTATTTTTTACATATATCTTTTTAATTAGTCTTATATTAATAAATGAAATTAATTGAATCATAGAAAATAACGGATAACAGTGTAGTGCAGAGTTCAAGTCATTTGAAATAGTGGACGGGCGTAGTTTGGTTGGTAGGGGCCACCCGCCCACCCCACCTTTGCTCGCATAGTTTTTCCATTGGATAACACTAGTCTTGAAATAGTTTAAACAATATAAAACATCTGTATCCATTGAAAAAGTATGCGAGCGAGGGTGGGGTGGGCGGGTGTCCCCTACCAACCAAACTATGCTCGTCCACTATTTCAAGTGACTTGAACTCTGCATTACACTATCATCCGTTATTTTCTATGATTCAATTAATTTCATTTATTAATATAAGACTAATTAAAAAGATATATGTAAAAAATAATGTAATGCAAAGTTCAAGTCGTTTGAAATAGTGGTTTCTTCCATAATTCCCACCGTTATAATTAAACACACATGTAACACGTTGACACCGACCCCATCTGCATCCAGCCACTTGACACATCCGCCGGCACTTTCCAGTCAATGTAAAAAATGTCGTTCCCACACATTTATGTGATTGATTGATTGAAATTGTTTTTACACTTTTTTTTTCTAACCGCTAACCAGCTAAATGCACGTGTGACCCTCTTAAATCATCACCTTATACCCAAATGCTGCGACGGAATGCAGCTTTCCCACACACATTATTGATAACGTTTAACACATGCACCTCAATACTTTAAAAACAATTTTTTGATGATTAACCAGCCGAAGCAATCACCTATTATTATTATTATAATAATTATTATTATTATTATGGTTTAATGCAGCGGTCGCCAAAACTTTTTGACCTCACGGACCAGTTAATTCATAATTTAAATCCCGCGGACCACTAATAGGATTTTTTAAGTGTAAATATATTTATTAAAAAAAATTGTACAAACAAAACAATTAAAAGATGGTTTAAATATATCAAACTTTTAGCGTTATACATTCCTAGTGTGATGGATGTTCCTGCTTACTTGAAATAAGATTATGGATATTTGGATCCAATGTTGTTACTGCAAGACGGAGAACTGCATTTATTTCAAGCCGAGATCGGTACCGTGTTTTGATGACTGTGACAGATGAAAAGGCCTTTTCACATAAATAAGTTGTGGAGAATTGAATCAGAATTTTCATCGCCTGTTCACGCAAAATGAGATATTATATGATTATATTATCCACAAGAGGTCGTTCTCCAAGGTGGAAAACATAAATACATACCTGATGCTGTTCTCGCCTTCGGTTGTTTACCATTAAGTGCTAAAGAAATGTATCAATAAGAAATATTATAACAATAAAATATTTTTATTTAAATTCTTCCATAAATTCATTTAAAAAATTGTCAACATTAAAAGAATTTTCCTCTGGCGATAAGTTTACAAAGTCAATATCATGTGATCCATCTAATCCTTCGTCAGCTTCCTCGTTTATTGCATAATTTTCCATTTCCATTTCACATTGTTTCCTGGTATACTCTTCAATAATATGATATTTGTCGAGGAGATGGTAAGCTTTTCCATTGGTAGGCTATCATTCTATGGCGAAATGATTCCTCTTTTGGAAAAATATTTTTATTTGTTAAAATAATAATTGGAGTTCGTGTTACAATTGCATCTTGCTGATATTTTATTTTTGCATTAAATGTGTCACCACCAAATAACATTTTTATTGTATCAAAAGAATTGACCTCACAAGCAGGTTCGTTCCATAACAAAATTCTTTTATTTACACACTCTTGAAGGGGAAAATTTTGAAATTTAGAAAAATTACCAATTTGTCCGAAAGATAAAAAATAATGTAAAACAGCATCAAAGAAAAAAAATTTACCAGAACTTGGTGGTGAAATAACTAAAAATGCATTAACTTTCGGTAGTTTTTTATCGACAACTTTGTACAAATCTGTTAAAAATAATTTAATAACAACTATATTTCCATTGAATTGATATTGCAAAACACTATCTAAAATATTTACACTTTCGTTTAATGTATAATAGTATTCTGCAACATCACCATTAGGAGCACCATATATTAATGTGACTTCACTTGTTGAACTTAATGAATAAATTTCTTCGACACTTTTATCGGAATAGTAATGCTGGTAAACATCGAAAACAGGTTGGAAAAAAGGAGTGTTTTTCTTAGGAATTGGAACTTGATAACCAGTAGTGCGTATTGGTTATATTTAATAGGGGGCTTGCCGGAAAGAGCTTGAACCAGGCCAAGAGTTGTTCCTCTTTATTTCTTTTTTGACGTTTGGTATTTTTTTGAAGTGTGTTACTACAGCCTTCTCCAGTTCCAGAACCTTCATCATCAACGGGTCGACACGAGATGAAGTCAGAAATGTCGTGCGAAGATCTGCCCTCTTCCACCACTGACTCTTGTCTACATTGACAACTTCCATTGCGGGATAAATTTCCAGTTTCACGACATATACCCCAGACTCGCCCTCCGATATCAAAATGTAACAATCGTCTCTCATCTTTTTGGAAATGGTTTGCGATATTGCAGAGCCACTGCCAAGAGACGCTGCTTCGCCAAACAACCCGACGTAGAGATCGTTTGCTGGTTCGCAAGCGTTTTCTGATACGACTGCACCTGCAGGATTGATTGGAGTACATACAGTCGTGGACGATGTGAAGGTGGTCGGTATGATGGCAGATCCAGAGGATTTGTCCTGAAAATGGGTATCCGCGCGTTCCAACAATAAGTCTCGCTGCTCCTGCGTAAGTAATGTCTGGTAGAACATGGTGTATAATTCGGCGTCTCGGAGGACTCCCTTGAATTGCATGAATGATAGCACATTGTCAACTTTCTCGTGATCTTTCTTCTTTTGAGAAATCATTTTGCGAAACACTGACACCACTTTCTGAAACCTTTTTTTGCCTTGTCTGTACATTTGACGAAGATTTGTAGTAATGACGTCAATGTCATGATTTGGGTCCACAACAGTTCCAACGTCGACTTCAACGAATTTTCGTTCTCTTCGCAAACTAAATCCACTGTTTGTTCCTGAGTCGACATCTTGAAGTAGTTCTTCTATATCACTGTATTCGTCGTCGATGTCCGAAATAAAAGACCAATCTTCTAAACTGCAGACAGAAGATGCACCGCCGCCGAACTCAGACATGTGTATTAAATTCTTGTCTGTGAGTATGTTGCTTTTATAGTATGCACGGTAACTGTCTTTTAAAACTCCAGGTTTTAACACCGACGACGACGACGACGTCACTGGTGGTGGGGTGGGATCGTGTGATCGTGCGAAGCACATGATCCCTTAATAAGGATGAATGAAATTTAAATTTGAGAGTTCGACGATAGGTCGATGAGGCTTTCTTTAGGATGTATGCTTAACTTACTATCCTGAATGTTCACTGCAAACGGATCTAATATCCACATATTACCATATCTGGGATCTTCATTCTTTGGGTAATAACGAGCAAAAGATTCTGTAAGTGATTCCAAGTGCTTTTTAACTAGGGTTACCACTTGCTGGTTAACATCATTCTCCTTCATGTATTCATCAAAATTAGAAAACATTTGCAGATCGTCTTCAACCAACCGCGTTTGCCACAGTAATATTTTCTTTTGAAACGCATCCATTTTACTTCGTAGTGTGAACACATCCTTAAGTTGTCCTTGCAAAGATATGTTTAGTTCATTAAACAGGGAAAAAATATCTGCCAGGTATGCAAGCTTTGCTAGCCATTCATTGTCGGACAAGCATTTTTGCAATTTCGGATTATTTTGCTGCTGGAAAAATAATTTGACTTCTTCCCGCAAGGCGAATAGTCGGGTCAGTATTTTGCCACTCGACAGCCATCTCACCTCAGCATGACGAAGAAGATGAGTATACTCGGAACCCATTTCTTCGCCTCAAATATTCGAGAATTGAGTGCTCTGTGTCGAATTTCCTTTATAATTTCAATGACATTTGATAATACTTCGTGTAGTTCTTGGGACATTTTTTTCGCTGCAAGTTGTTCTCGATGTATAATGCAGTGTGTAGATAAAATGTCTGGGTGACCAACATTCTTCACCATTACAACAATTCCTGAAAGATGTCCAGTCACATTTGCGGCACCATCTGTGCATATCCCAATGCATTTTTTCCAATCAATTTCATGTTCCCGGAAATAACTATTAAGTGCTTCAAAAATCTCAGAGCTGGTTGTTCTACCCGGCAAATTAAGCGAACAGAGTAGTTCTTCATGTAACTCTCCTTCACACTCAACCCTCACAAAACAAAGAAGAAGTGCTTTGTTTGTAATGTCCGTAGATTCGTCAAGTTGGATTGAATAAAATGAAGATTTTTTCACCATTTTTATTATCTGATTTTCAATGTCTTCGGCCATATCTTCGATTCTGCGCTTGATAGTATTATTAGACATAGGAATTACTTTCAATTTCTGAATAGCCTGCATTCCCAAAATCTGTTCACAGGCTTTTAACATACATGGCTTAATTAATTCTTCTCCAATCGTGTACGGCTTTTTGCATTTCGAGATCTGATTTGCTATGAGATAGGAAGCCTTTAGTAATGATTTATCTTCCATGGTCATTTTTCTTAAAGCAATAACTTGCTTTTGCATATTTTTATGCATTCTTTTAAAATATTCTAGCGGTTTTTTTTGCTAAATCCGGGTGTTTTGAATTCAAGTGTCTTTCAAGTTTTGAAGGTTTTAATGCATCGTTAGATAGGCTTTCAGAACATACAACACAGAGAGGCCGTGGATCCAGCTCACTGTCAGGTTCTTCAATGAATCCAAATTTTAAGTAGTAGGAATGATATTTTCTTGATACTTTGTGTTTTTTCTTCTCTCCACCTCCCGTTCCAACGTGTTTCCTAATGGTGCCTGATGAAGACTGTGGAGGGTCTGATTTATTGATGAGTTCACGGTTAGGTGAAGTATTATTAATGTTATTATTATCGTTCTCATTACCTTTTGCATTACTAAAGAAATGCAAAATATTTTTTGCTTTTTTTCACTCATTATGGGTTTAATTTATTTGAATCTAAAATAAAATAAAAAGAAATTTAGAAAAGTCAAACTCATTTTATCCCAATAAATATCAAATAAAAGAAAATATGTACATGGTTAATATTTAAGATCATACCTGTTTTAAATCTATGTGTCAATATATAAGTCCGTAACGAAAGGGTTCAGCACGGAACGCTATTAGTTATTAAAAATAAATATTATGAAGTGTGAAAATTGAGGTGATGTATTGACGTAACCGTGCAATTATTAAAATGAGAAGTTTGGTACTTACGGTGTGTTCTATTGTTTAATGTAGATACTCAGCAGTATATTAATATTAAAACTGACTCCAATAACTCACATTAAAAAACTTGAAACATTCAGCAGCAGTACGACTTATTTCCCGCGGCGTTATTCTACGCGCAGAAAGAGTACGATTCTGCGCGACAGAGATGGAAGACTGCTCGTCCAATGGCCAGTGTGTACAGTATACGACAGAAGTTTTTATAACTTGTCACGTATTGTTATGAATTGAATCATGTTTTAATGCATCTTAAAACATAACTTAACATGATGAGTAAGTATATTCCACATTTTTCTGCGGACCAGCGAAATTTTCTCGCGGACCACCACTTTGGCAACCGCTGGTTTAATGTATGTATGTAAATTAAGTGGATAATTAGAGTAGTATGTTAATTATGTAAATCATGGTGTGACATTCCAGGACATCCATTACATCATTTATTTATTTATTTAATTAACTACTCTAATTACTCCACTTAATTAGCATCCATTAAATGATGACAAAATTCCTTGCAGCTGGTGGGACTTGGAATAACTCGCTCGAATTCGCTCTCCACCTTAGAAAAATTCGAATCTCGGACTCATACTACATACATACTATGTTGCAATTCACCTTGCAACTACGGCTCCAGTAGAATAAAATAAAATAGATAGTTCTTAGAATGTAATTATGATTTATTTAAAAAAATCGTATTTAACAAAACATTTAACATTTATTAACAACAATTAACATATAACAAAACAATCATACAAATAGTAACAATTAAAACAATCCAAGTAATTCGCAGCGTCAGGAAAATAGACAATATGAAACACCGGATCATTACACCTATCATTAGATCAGTCCTCAATTACCCTATTAGGATATAGTTTCAACAATTGCCGCCTCAATCAGTTCATACACATTGGCCCTGTCCGTTTGGCTACTACTAGTAACTAGTAGTGACACGCTGTACTATTACTATGACTGTCAGCATGTGTAACTAGTAGTAGAAAAAAAGTTTGAACTAACTAACCAGACTATCCCCATCCACTATTTCAAATGACTTGAACTATGCACTACACTATTATCCGTTATTTTCTATGATTAAATTAACGTCATTTATTAATTTAAGACTAATTAAAAAAATACATGTGAAAAATAATGTAATGTAAAGTTCAAGTCGTTTGGAATAGTGGACGGGGATAGTTTGGTTGGTGGGGGCCGACCGCTCACCCCACCCTCATTCGCATAGTTTTTTCAATGGATACAGATGTTTTATATTGTTTAAACTATTCCAAGAAGAGTGTTGTCCTATGGAAAAACTATGCGAGCAAAGGTGGGGTGGGCGGGCGGTCCCTACCAACCAAACTATGCCCGTCCACTATTTCAAATAACTTGATCTCTGCACAATACGGTTATCCATTAATTTATATTCTATTCAATTAATTCCATGTGTTAATTTACGCCTAATTCGTAAAAAAAATGAGAAACAATGTATTGCATAGTTCAAGTCGTTTGAAATAGAAGACAGGCATAGTTAGTTAACAACTTGAACTATGCACTACATTGTTTCTCACATTTTTTTTATGAATTAGGCGTAAATTAACAAATGGAATTAATTGAATAGAATATAAATTAATGGATAACCGTATTGTGCAGAGTTCAAGTTATTTGAAATAGTGGACGGGTATAGTTTGGTTGGTAGGGACCGCCCGCCCACCTCACCTTTGCTAGTATAGTTTTTCCATAGAACAACACTCTTCTTGGAATATTTTAAACAATGTAGAACATCTGTATCTATTCAAAAAAAACAGACAGAGCCATTATTGGGTCTTGCCTTGAAACCTTGAGTTCACAGCCCGCGACACCAACCTCACCTCATACACCGGATATTTTATTTTTAAGTAAGATAAGTTTTATAGGTTGAGCATTTAGTACGGTTCAACTGTTTACACTATTACAATTGTTAGGCTCGGGCTTATAAAGCCTAGGTAACTATAACCCGTGATTATATTGTTAGTCAAATGTTGCATACAATGTTTTTAATTTTTCATCTCATTCATTCACATAATATGCGACGTTGCCATTTATAAACAGACGTACATGACGTTGAACCTCTGTTTATAAATGGCAACGTCGCATATTATGTGTCTAAATTGGTAAAAGTGAGGTTAGAATCACACATGTCAAATTAACTCTAGCTTTAAAACAATCGCGGTTTAGGTGTAACACAATTGTTTTTACCCGTACAGTAGTTGTCGTGTGTTTCGACAAATGTTATTTTAGTGTGATTAATATTGTCCCGAGACAGACATTTAGTGACGACGGTTTTTCGTTCCAATTGGTAGTTTGTTGCAGTTTTGCGATGCACACGATTTACAGTGGTGCACCATGCTATCGGGCTCGTCTGTTTCAATCGTCGCGCGCATTTGAGGGCACGCTTGCTCGCAATCGTGCGAGTAGTGTTTGGCGCAACGGCGGACTGCTTGCGTTGTGCCCAGAGTGGTCCATTTGATGGAATAACAGCAGCGCGTTTCGCAGTCGATTGTTGGCGTGTTTGCAGTTATGGTGTAACAGTTGTAGCAGTCGTAACATGTCATAGCCGGGCGCGGCTTCAGTGATTTAGAGTTGCATTTATCGGCGGTGCATGTGTAGCATTTGTCTGTTGCCGGTTTTATGTGTTTGCAGTAGGTGATGCAGTGGGATGTTCTAGCACAGCCTCGGTTTGTGGTCGTCCATTTGGCGGTGTAACAGCAACCGGATGCACAGTATATGGTCGGTGTTGTTGGCTTGAGTCGATTGCATGAGTTGCACTGATAACATTTCGTCATATTGGTGTGAACTTCTATGTTATTGCAGTTTGGTTCGGTGCAATGTTTACAGTCGTGCATCTCCCCTTTACGGTCGGAACGTCGTAGGTTCGTACGTAGTTTATCACATATACCACTACATTCCTCATTTAGTTTACTGGAACAACGTCGCGCCATGTTTTTAACACCATGCTCAGTCCAGTATACCGCGTAACAACACTTGCTCTTGCAACTAATAGTGGGGGTGTCTGTTGAAATGCTATAACAACCGAAACAGTCGTAACACGATACAGTTTGAAATGTTGGTGCCTCGGTTGATCCGAGAACATCTGTATTGCATACACTAATATTGCACGTTTTACACTCGTGTATCATCCCTCTAGGGTCATCTTTTTTGACGTCAGCTTTTAAAATTGTACAGTAGTCATTGCATGGCGTTCCTTTTAAATTAGCGCACCGGCGTGCGAGTTGCGTTTGATCAAACTGCGTCCATAGTACTGTGTAACAACAATTATTGGTGCAGTTGTACCTGGGGATGGTGGGTGATATACTGTAGCAACCGTAACAGTCGTAACATTTAAAGTTTGTACTATTGTCAATATTCACTAAATTATCATTGGGTTGTTCAGTAAGTGAATCGCTTATTGTTTTAGGATCAACGGATTGTCCATTACACAAGTTGTGCTCACACATGTTACACGTATATATAGTTGCTTGTGTATCCCTCACATGTATTTTATCTTCATACGTCTTACAATAGCTCTGACACGTTTGCCCGTGTAATTTTGCAACGCATTTCCGTACAATATTAACACCTCCAAACTCAATCCACTTGGTTGTTTGGCAACACTTTTTCGGGCATTCCTCCGTAATCGTTTCGTTGTCTACATCATAACAACCTACACAGCTGTAACAATAGAAGGGTTCTACGATTTCTGTAGGGTCCCGGGTTAGCCAATCATTGCATTTATTGTACGAGCAGACTCTGCATGAGTGTACCATTCCATGTGGGTCGATACTTACAATATCTGTTCTCAAACGGTATTCACAGTAATCGTCACACTTGGTTCCATTCAAATTCACACATCTTCGGACAATGTTAATGCCAGCGAATTCAGTCCAAACGCTTACCGAACAACACTTGTCCGGACAAGCGACTGTTGCTGCTGAATCGGTTATCGAGTAACATCCTACGCATGCGTAACAATTTATAGCACCAGTTGGTATCAACAAATTCCAACTGTTACACTTATCATCATTACTACAAGTCCTACAGTCACTTTTAACACCACAATAGGTATCACAGGTGGTAGTTTCAATACATTTACGTTCACCGTTACCCCCATAACAGCACTTGCTGGTACACCTGGTGAGTTTAATACGATCATCATCATCACCATCAATCATGTAACAATCTTTACAATTATAACAATCAATTGCAGCGGATTCATTCAATAGAATCGGTAGAGTTTTAGTTACATTATCAAAGGTACGATTATTACACAAGTTCGTACTGCACACCTGGCAATCCACTATAGACTTTTGCCAAACGTTTTGCCTCCTAGCGACATCCACACATTCACGATCGCAAGGTAAGTAAGATTTACCACAACCCCAAGCAGTATATTTACTTCTACCGCCACTACGGGTTACGGCTATAACCTTAGCGGCAGTCGAGAAACAACAATCTGTATATTCACAGGTGACTATTACTCTAGCAGTAATGTTAACATCGTCATACCATTCGTAACAACTAATCTTCTTAACGAGCTTCTTGTCATTACATAATCTAGTGTTACATGTACTACACTGGATGGCAGCATTAGGTTGGTTATATTTAATTTTTGTACAGAAATCACCGCATGTAGCTGTGTCATTCAATGCGGCACAGTCTCGGTGCACGTTGGTCGAATTGAACTCGGTCCATATCGAGCTGTAGCAACATTTACTCGGACATTCCCGTACAACCGTTTCCCTGGAAATGCTATAACATCCCACACAGGTGTAGCAACGAAACGGACCTTCTGCTGGCGCGCGTTCAGGGATGGTCATGTGCAGGTTGTTGCATTTGTCCATACTGCACACATAGCAACCCGATAGATTACTGTCTGGAATCTCTTTTGCGGCGTGCACGCAGTAGTGGCTGCAGGGTAGATTTTGGACGTATTTCGCGCATCTACGCATGTTTGTATACGTTTCATCCGCCCTTTTGTACAGGGCTGTATAGCAGCAGTTGGTTGGGCATTTAGTTTAGTATGATTATTTGTAAATGCATTTAACATAATTTTATAAAATTTTGAAAATTATAAACAGAGTTATAGTAATTTTTGTCCTAGAACTAGTTTCAGGTTTGTAATTTTTGAGTCTAATAAACCAAAAAAATACAAAGAGTTAAGATACACATTTCATACTTTAAAGGGTCTAAGTATGACTATTTGTAAATATACTTTTATAAAATTTATAAAATTACACACAAAGTTATGATACATTTTACCTGCTGACTAATTTGTAATTTTAGAGTTTGACAACCAAAAAAAAACTACAAATGGTTGAGATACACATTTCGTACTTTGTAGGGGCTAATTATCACTATTTGTTAATATATTCAACGTAATTTTATAAAATTTTGAAAACTAAAAACAGAGTTATAGTACTTTTTATCCCGTAACTATTGTAAGATTTGTAATTTTTTAGTTTATCAACCCAAAAAGACTATAAATAGTTGAGTTATATATTTCATACTTTCTAGACACCAAGCATGAATATACTCAGCATAATTTTATAAAATTTTGAATACTGCAAATGGGGTTATAGTACTTTTTACCCCCTAACTAATGTCAGATTTGTAATTTTTGAATTTAACCCAAAAAAAATTCAAATAGTTGCGATACACATTTCATACTTTATAGGGGCTAAGTATGACAATTTATAAATATATTCAGCGTAATTTTATAAAATTTTGAAAACTACAGACAGAGTTATGGTACTTTTTACTCGTTGACTAATGTCAGATTTGTAATTTATGAGCTTAAGAACTCAAAAAGACTACGAATCGTTCAGATCTATATTTCATACTTTGTAGGGGCTAAGTATGACTATTTATAAATATATACAGCGGTATTTGATCAAATTTTGTAAACTACAAACAAAGTTATAGCATTTTTTATCGCTTGACTTATGTAGGATTTGTAATTTTTGAGTTTAACAATCCAAAAAAAACTATAAATAGTTTAGATACACTCTTCATATTTTATAAGGGCTAAGTATGACTATTTGTAAATATATGTAGCCTAAATTTATAAAATTTTGAAAATTTTGAAAAGTACTTTTTACCCGTTGATTAATGTTAATTTATATTTTTTGAGTTTAACAACCCAAAAGGATTAGGAATAGTTGAGAAACACCGTTCATACTTTCTAGTAGCTAAGTATGACTATTTGTAAATATATTCAGCGTAATTTTATGAACGTTTTAAAACTAAAAACAGAGTTATAGTATTTTTTACCTGCTGACTAATGTCGAATATGTAATTTTTGAGTTTAACAACCCAAAAAGAACTATGAATGGCTGAGATACACATTTCGTAATTAGTAGGGGCTATGTATGACTATTTGTTAATATATTTAGCTTTATTTTATAATATTAAGAAAACTATAAACAGAGTTATAGTATTTTTTATCCTCTGACTAATGTAGAATTTGTAATATTTGAGTTTAACAACGCAACAAGGCTAAGAATAGTTGAGCTACACATTTCATACTTTGTAGGAGATAAGTATGAATATTAGTAAATATATTCAGCGACATTTTATAAAATTTTGAAATCTACAAACAGAGTTATGGTACTTTTTGTCCGGTAACCAATGTCTAAATATTAAACAATTGAATTTTGGATATTTTTGAGACATTTATATGTTACCCATTGATCTATGCTTATAAAAATATATAGTTCGTTAAATTATCCCAATTATTGAGACTACAGTTAATAAAAGTTCATATAAGAATACTGTTAGCTGTATAAAAAAATTCAAAAAAGTATTAAATTATTTGATTTTGGATATTTTGAGACATTTCTATGTTACTCATTTATCTATGTTTTTAAAGACATATTATTCGTTAAATTACCTCAATTATTGAGGCTACAGTTAATAAAATTTCATATATGAATACTGTTACCTGCATAAAAATTCAAAATAGTATTAAATGATTGATATTTTTGATACGTATTTCAGACTTTGTAAAAGTTAATTATGACTATTTGTAAATATATTTAGTATAATTTTATAACATTTTGAAAACTGCAAACTGAGTTATAGTACTTTTATCCCCCGATTTAATGATGTAGGATTTGTAATTTTTGAGTTTAATAACTCAAAATGACTATGAATAGTTGAGATACTCATTTCATAATTTGTAAGGGCTAAGTATGACTATTTGTAAATATACTCAATGTAATGTTATAAAATTTTGAAAATTATAAACAGCGTTATAGTACTTTTTACCCGCTGACTAATGTCAAATTTGTAATTTTTAGTTGTAACAACCCAAAAACACTACGAATAGTTGAGATACATATTTCATACTTTGTAGGGACTAAGTATAACCATTTGTAAATATATTAGGTGAACTTTTATAAAATTTTGAACACTACTAACAGAGTTATGGTACTCTTTATCCATTAATTAATGTCAGAATTGTAATTTTTGAGTTTATTAATCTAAAAAGGCTAAAAATAGTTGAGACACTCATTTCATACTTTGTAGGGGCTAAGTATGACTATTTGCAAATATACTCAACATAATTTTATAAAATTTTGAAAATTATAAACAGAGTTATGGTACTTTTTACCCGCTGACTAATGTCAAATTTGTAATTTTTAGTTGTAACAACCCAAAAACACTACGAATAGTTGAGATACATATTTCATATTTTGTAGGGACTAAGTATAACCATTTGTAAATATATTAGGTGAAATTTGATAAAATTTTCAATACTACTAACAGAGTTAGGTACTCTTTGTCCATTAACTAATGTCAGAATTGTAATTTTTGAGTTTATCAATCCAAAAAGGCTAAACATAGTTGAGATACTCATTTTATACTTTGTAGGGGCTCAGTATAACTATTTCTAAATATATTTAACGTAACTTTATAAAATTTTTAAAATTATAAACCGAGTTATGGTACTTTTTACCCGCTGACTAATGTCAGATTTGTAATTTTGAGTTTAACCACCCAAAAACACTACGAATAGTTGAGATATACATTTCATACTTTGTAGATACTAAGTATAACCATTTGTAAATATAATAGTCGAGATTTGATAAAATTTTGAATACTACTAACAGAGTTATGGTACTTTGTGTTCCTTAACTAATGTTAGAATTGTAATTTTTGAGTTTATCAATCCAAAAAGGCTACAAATAGTTGAGAAACTCATTTTATACTTTGTAGGGGCTAAGTATGACTATTTGTAAATATATTTAACGTAATTTTATAAAATATTGAAAATTATAAACAGAGTTATGGTACTTTTTATCGCCTGGCTAACGTTAGATTTGTAATTATGACTTTAACAACCCAAAAATGCTACAAATATTGCAGATACATATATCATACTTTGTAGGGTCTAAATAAGACTATTTGTAAATATACGTAATTTTATAAAATTTTAAAAATTATAAACAGAGTTATTGTACTTTTTGCGCGCTGATTAATGTCAGATTTGTACTTTTAGAGTTTAAGAACCCAAAAACACTACGAATAGTTGAGATATATATATTTCATACTTCGTAGAGGCTAAGTATAACCATTTTTAAATATATTAGACGAAATTTTATAAAATTTTGAATTTTACTAACATAGTTATGGTACTTTTTATCCGCTGGCTAATGTCAGATTTGTAATTATGAGTTTAACAACCCAAAAAAACTACGAATAGTTGAGATATACATTACATACTTTGTAGGGACTAAGTATGACTATCTGTGAATATATACAGAGTAATTTTATAAAATTTTGAAAACTACATATAGAGTTATAGTACTGTTTGTACACGAACGAATGTCAGATTTGTAATTTTTGAGTTTACATTATTAGATAAAACTATAAAATAGATAATTCATAAGATGTAGTCATGATCTATTAAAAACAATCGTATTTAACTTCAAACAAAACACTTGTTTTTATTAATAACAACAGTTAACTATAACAAAACAATAATAGAAACAGTAACAACTAAAACAATCCAACTCATTTGGGTACAGTCCGCAGTGTTAAGAAAATGAACAAAATGAAACACCCGATCATTACACTTATCCTTAGTGCAAACACTGCAGTCCCCAATCACCCCGTTCGGGTCCAGCCTCAAAATCTGCCTCTCAGCCAGCTCACAAACATCATTGCACCTCGCCTTAAACTCGCACGCCCGCGACACCAACTTCTTCCCATGCATCACCATCTCAATCGTCGAACAACACTGGCTGTGGCACTCCTCCAATATATCATCCTTGGTAACCTCAATGCAATCATAGCACTTGTAACACCTCACCACTGATGGTGATCCGGCAGTCACGACAACAGCAGTGGCAGTTACTGTTCCAATAGTCCGTTTGCGTGTTTGTGTTTGTGTTTTTGTTTTTGTTTTTGTTTTTGTTTGTGCATGTGTACGTGTAGTAGCTTTAGTCGGAATTCTACTAGTAGTACCCGTTTCGCTGTTATCAACAATTTCAAGAGTCTCATGGTTACACTTTGGGGTGTAACAGAAGTTACAGTAGCGCACTTGCGCGTGCTGGCCATCCAAGTAATCGCAGTACTTGTTGCAGGGCGGTTTCGCGCAACCGCGGCTGTTGTTTAAATAACCGTGGGATAACCAGAGGGCGGCATAACAACATTTCGAATTACAATCGGCTGTTTTTGTTTTTCTTGTTATTTCGGTACAGTTGGTACAACTGAAACATGTTACAGGTGCGGTTGTTGTAATAACTTTTGTGGGTTTCGTAGTGGGTTTAGTAGATGTTTTAACAGTTGTTGATACAGTTTTAACAGTTGATACAGTTTTAGTATGTAATACCGGTGTAGTATCTGATACCGTTTGTGTAACTGATTGAGTATTAGATTTCTTTGTTTTAGCATTAGTTGGCATTGTTTTAACGTCTGTTTGTTTGGGCACAGTTGTAGCTCTTGTTGGATCTGTTATATCTTCAATCATACTGGTAGCTGTGGTCATTACACGGAATACCCGATTATTACAACGGTTGTACGTGCACACCTCGCAATGTTTGAAGTCTGTTAGGCTGTTGCAATGATTTAAATCTTTAGCACAATTACGTATAATATGGTAGTTTCTATACATAACCTCGTAGCAATAAGTGCAGTACTTTGTAGGTGTTTGATACGTGGGTATAGTACATCCAATACACGTGTAACATTTGTATTGTTTGATTGGACGTAGTTGTTCATGATCAAACGACTGTTTATTGCAATGATTCCCAATGCAAACCTTACAGCCATAAAATGTGCTGTTTTAATACTCTTCTTCAATCAGTCTCTCGGTACTTTCACATATCTTTTCACACGGTATCTCACTGGTATCAGCGCATAATCTTGAGGTGTTACGTTCGCCATCAAACTCCCATGTAGCAGTTAAACAACAGCTCGAACTACATGATTTAATACTGGTATGTGATGTTATTGTAGGACAATCGGTACAAACATAGCAGGCTATGGGTATATTAAATGGTTCATTATTACAGTTTTTTTTATAACAAACATTGCAGTATTTAGAGGCGCCATTTGGATCAAACCGTTGGACATCTTCTTCGGCTAACTCGCAAAAGTTTTCACATTTAGTTCTCAGCTCGCAACGTCTATACAGAATTTGTTCATCCAACATGGCTGTAACAACAGTTACACAACATTTTGTAGGGCAGTATTCTACATCCGTTTTAGATCCTGCGACAACACAATTGTGGCAGCTATAACATGTAAAGTTTGTAGTTTCTTCAGGTGGTGGTATTATGAATTGTTTTATGTTACAATTCTTGGTGCGGCATGTTTTACAGTAACCGATTTGTCCGTCTGGATCGAAACGGTGTACAATCTCAGCAGCTTTCGGGCAATAGTTATCACAGTCCATTTTTCTTTGACATCCTCTAACCGTTACGTTCTTGCCTAATAGGTTAATTTGTAATGTTGAACAACACTCGGTTTCACATGTTTCTTTAGTCGTGTTATATCGTATGTATAAACAGTTGACACACCTGTAGCATTCAAATGTTGTAGGCCCGCATGTGCCGCGTTGTAGATCCTCGTTATTACATTTGTCACCAGTACAAATCGTACATTTTTCCAACTTTGATTTCGGATCGAACGCTTTTAGGTCACTCTGAGTGGTTTCACACACATGTTCACAACTCGTCCGATTCTCACATCTTCTAGTTACAATTTTAGACTCTAACAGCGTTATATGGATGGTTGAACAACAGCCCACTACACATTTTTCTAATTCAACATTTTTAGAGGTGATGCTGTAACAGTTGTGACATTTATAACAGTTAACCGGTTTGTTTTCATAGCCTACTGTTTCATGATTACATTCATCATCCATACACCTCCTACAGGAACTAACCTCACCGGTGCTATCGAATATCCTTACATCATCCCGTGCGGTTTTACAAGCGGTAGCACAATTGGTCTCGCAGTGGCGTGAAACATTCTGCACCCCCAACATTTTAATTTGAATAGTTGAACAACAACCGCTAACACATGTCACCAACTTAACACCATTAATCGAGTTACAATTATGGCATTTGTAACATTTAATTGGAGTCGAAACAAATGTTTCATTATTACAATCAGTTTTATTACAAATGTTACAGGTGTGAATTATTGCATTTGGGTCGTAACGATTTGCAACCTTTTCAACGCGTTCACAAAAACCTTCACGTTCATTCACACATGTTCGTACAATCAGTTTTTTATTGAAAACATTTGCTTCAATTGAAACGCAACTGTTTCCATTGCATTTGTTTATGTTTGGTGATTTCGTGTTGTGGCAGTTGTGGCATTTGTAGCAATCAATTGATGTGATTGGTGGGGTGTAGTTTTGTTTATTGCAGTTAGTTGTGTTGCATACATCACATGTGGTAACCGAAGCGGTGTGTTCAAACAACTGGATATCATCTTTGATGGTTTTGCAGGCGTTTTCACATGTGGATTTTTTTTCGCAACGTCTTATAAGTATACGAGTGCCTAGCAATGTAAGATCTATACTCGAACAACATTCTGTTGGGCAGTTTTCAACAGTAGTATCAGTGTTGATGGTGTAACAGTTTTTACACACGTAACATGTCATGATTGAAGGCTCTTCCGTTGTAGTTGTATCGGATTGATAGGATTTACGGTTACACTTGTTGGTGTAACAAACTTTACATGATCTAACACTTGCTGTTGGATCAAACAGCCTCACATCCTCCTTATTACTTTCGCAAACCTTTTCACATGTAACATCGTGTAGTGCCCATTTCTATAGCTGTAGATTCAATCAGTGAAGCGTTGTTACATTTGTTATAACCACAAGAGTTGCATTTGATGGCATCTTTAATCCCTTTACAAATATCCTCGCAGTTACCTTTACCACCACATTTACGTTTCGTAACAACCTTTCCATCAATATTAAAAACGGCTTCATAACAACAACCCGTGTTACATTCAGTAATGGCTGTGTGGGTTGTAATTTTATCACAATAGCTACAAGTATAGCAACTAATCACACGGCCAGCCCTAGTAACGGCATTACTGTTACAATTGTCCTCACGACAAACCATACAATACTGCAACTGTTTATTGGATTTAATAACACTTGAACTTGAACAGTGTGTAGGGCAATTCCTAACACATCTTCGTTTAACACATGCTCTACTACCACTACTACTAGTTTTATCCAACCATAACATCACTGCACAACAGTTGTCCTCACAAAAAACAGTGTTTGTTCGTGAAGAAACATCATAGCAGTTATCACAATTGTAACACCTAATAGGATTGTGTAAAACATGCCTATTACAAGTATCACCCATACAAGTGCTACACTGCTTACTTTGTGTGCCATCACAAAAACTATTGCAATCCTTTGCGCATTCTCTAGTAGCCACCCCGTTCATAATAGTCGCATAACAACAACCTGATGCACAGTACATTGTTCTTGTAGTAGCCGTGACAATCGTACAGTTGTTACATTTATAACATTTAATTTTTTTAAGAACAAGCTCGCTATTACAATTATTACCCATACACGAAGTACAGTATAACAACTCGTGTACACTGCTCAGTTCCTTACAATAGTCTTTACAATGTTTTACAAGCGCACACGAGCGCTCTATATGCAACCCACTGTTCATAAACAACATGGCCGTGTAGCAGCATTTGTTATCACAATCAACCCTACTAGCACCCTTGCTAATAGAATAGCATCCGATACAATTATAACACCGCACAATGTTTTTTAAAACATTATTATTGCAGTTATTAAAACGACATACCGTACACAATTGTTTGTCCTTATCAGTACAATAATCAGCAGTCGCACATCCACGTACAGCTGTTACAACCTCATTAATTTCAACTAGGCTAGCAAAACATGCATTAGTTTGGCATAACTGAACATTTGTACGACTATTGATTTGATTGCAACCCTTACAGCTATAGCAGCTAATCACGGGTTTAATATTACAACCATCGCCTTCACATGTTTTACAATAATGTACAATCCTATTATAATAATCAGCTTGATTCGTACAGTAGTCCTTACAAGTAGCAGCACAATCTCTCCTAATATTATTATCACTAACAATTGTATAGCAACAGTTGCTTTTACATTTAACTCTAGCTGTACTGTTGCTAACAGTATAACATCCAATACATTTATAACAAAAACTTTTAGTATCAAACAAGTTTTCGTTGTTACATTTATCAGACGTACATGCCTCGCAGTTAATAAAACCACCACACTGGTTAGTACAAAATCTTTCCTCACTAGTAGTAGCAGCAGCACAAAATCTTTTAGACACACCAACACCATGAGTTTCCACTTGTTGAACCGTTAAACAACAGTTGCTATCACATTTAACAGTTGGCGTTGTCGCATCAATCACATCACAATTAGTACATTCATAACATGTAATTGTACCTGTTACAAAATTACACATATTACCACTACAAGTCTTACAGAGGTGCACCATGCCATTACGATCATTACGGGCCACAATCGATTTCACTTGAGTACAATAGTTCTTGCACGAACTTCGTTTTAGTGTCGCACACAGTCTAGCCAGTGTGGTCCTACCGTGTTCGGTCCATAACACGGTGTAACAACAATTGTCGGGGCATTGCACCACAGGCGTACTACTAGCCGAAACAGTTTTGCAACCGATGCACCAGTAACACCGAAAGAGGCGGGTTTTAAAGAAATCGGGCCGCGGCAATTCGATATCTGATAATTTCAATTCGAGGTTACCTTGTTCTGGCAACGATGATGCGCTTTTTTTAAAGCTAGGTCCGCTTTTGTTTTCGTACCACTCGATTTCAGTTAGTGGCCTCTCATGTTCAGTTGTTGCCAGCTCGAAATTCGAGGTTTTATATTGGTGTGACTGTATTACAGGCTCATCAGGTTTTCCTACTTCAGACCACTCTAGCCTAGGTGGTTTAGGCAATTTCAATTTGTGTTGTTGGTGTGACTGTATTGAAGGTTCATCAGGTTTTCCTACTTCAGACCACTCTAACCTAGGTGGTTTAGGCAATTTCAAATTTTGTTGTTGGTGTGACTGTATTGCAGGTTCATCAGGTTTTTCTACTTGAGACCACTCTAACCTAGGTGGTTTAGGCAATTTCAAATTTTGTTCAGGCTCATCAGGTTTTCCTACTTCAGACCACTCTAACCTAGGTGGTATAGGCAAGTTTAATGTTTGTTGTTGGTGTGACTGTATTGCAGGTTCATCAGGTTTTCCTACTTCAGACCACTCTAACCTAGATGGTTTAGGCAATTTCAATTGTTTCTGTTGGTGAGACTCTATTGCAGGTTCATTGGGGTTTCCTACTTCAGACCACTCTAACCTAGGTTTAGGCAACGTCAATCCGGACTGTCTAAATATATAGGGATCTTCAAAATAAGGTTTTACAGGTTTAGACAATTCAGATTCTAACAAATGAGAATCTGCCACATCAGACATATCCGTTTCAGTTTTCTTCAAATCAATCCAAGTTTCATCTTCACTTCTTCTAACTAATTCGCTTCCAGCTCTTTCATAAATACCTTCCACATCAGGCTTTAATAATTTAGACATGCCATCTACAGTTTTCTTCATGTTAGAGCTAGTTGGCAACTGGGCTTTAGTTTTTCTAGCCTCAGCCAAACCAATATCAGTTTCTCCAAACAAATATGGATCAGGTTTCACCTCTTTAGGCATACCAACTTTAGTTTTCTTCATGTTAGACCATTGTAATCCAGTTTCTTTATCAATAGGAAACTTATGATCCATTCTTCTAGCTGCAGGCAACCCTAAGTCAGCTTCTACAAACATATTGGGATCTTCCACAACAGGTTTCACCACATTAGACATGTCACCATCAACTTTCTTCATGTTAGGCCATTCCAATCCAGTTCCATCAACATGAGGAAAATCAGGTTCACGTTTCCTATCTTCAGACAACCCTAATCTAGGGTTTTCAAATATATGGCGATCTTCTCCATCAGGTATCACCACTTTAGACATGTCACCTTTAATTTTCTTCATATTAGACCATTCCAATCCAGCTCTATTAGTATGAGGATGACCGGAATCATCTCTTCTATCTTCAGACACTCCTAACCTAGTTTTTGCAAACATATGTCGATCTGCCCCATCAGGTTTCACCACTTTAGACATGTCAACTTGACTTTTCTTCATATTAGGCCATTCCAATTCAATTTAAGCATGAGGAAGATCGGATTCACCTTCCATATCTTCAGACAACCCCAACCTAGTGTTTTCAAACATTTGGCGCTCTTCTCCATCAGGTTTCACTACTTTAGACATGTCAGCTACACCTTTTTTGATATTAGACCATTCGATTCCAATTTCATCAACATGAGGAAACTTCACTTTGGATTTTCTATCTTCAGGCAGTTCAAACCCTGTCTGTCTATGTTCTGAATACTCTGAACCTAGTTTTCGAGCTTCAGGCACCTCCACGTCTATTTTTCTAGCGTCTGTGTATTCCTGACCGGTTTTTCTAGCATTAGTTTCTTCCAAGCCTGTCCTTCTCTCTTCTGTGTACTTTAAACCTGTTTTTGTAGCTTGATATTCTTTAAACCCTGTCCTTCTATCTTCTGAGTACTTTAAACCTACTTTGCTATCTTCAGGCACTTCAAACCCTGTCCTTCTATCTTCTGGGTACTCCAAACCTGTCTTTCCATCTTCAGGTATTTGAAAGTCTGTCCTTCTATCTTCTGAATATTCCAAACCTGTTTTTATAGCTTTAGGCATATTATAGTCTGAATGCTCCAAATCTATTTCCCTAGCATCAGACATCTCAAACTCTGTAGTTCTATCTTCTGGGTACTGCATATCCGTTTCTATAGTCTCAGACCCTTCTACCAATCCAGTTTGTCTAATGTTAAATCGTTTCTCTTCATTTTGTTTAGTCTCAAGTACTTCATCGATAGCTGTTCTAACAGTAGTCCACTCCAACTCAGCTTTATTGTATTCAGGCACTTCCTCTGCAGTTTTTCTAACGTTGGTCCCCTTCAGCCGAATTCTTTCGGCTTCAGGCACTTCCACTACAGTTTTTCTAACATGCGACCATTGCAGTCTAGTTGTTTCCGCTTCAGGCGCTTCTAATCCAGTTCCTCTGAAGTTGGACCATTCGTTGCCGGTTTTTCGTTTGTCAGGCGTTCCAAATCTAACAACAGGCTGCTCTTGTCCCGCCTGCTTTGATTCGAATCCAATATATCTAACGCTAGACCAGTTCTGACGTGTTTCAGGCACTTTATTAACATTTCTTCTAACGCTGGGCCATTCAACTTCAGCCGGTTTGGATTCAAATCCACCGGACCACATAGGTTTAGCGTTATTTGATTCAGGCACATCATACTCAAGTTTAGACCAGTTTTGTTTGGTTTTTTTTGTTTCAGGCACTTCAACGCTAGGGTTTTCAACATTTTGCCATTCTAATTTCGTTTTTTCAGGTTCAGGCACACCGAATTGATGTTCTCGCTCGTTGGACCACTCGAATTTAGTTTTTTTGGATTTGGGCACTTCGTTATCAGCTTTTTTATCATTAGCTTGATTCCCTTCAGTTATTTTTGTTTTAGGCACTTCGTCACCAACTTTTTTATCATTAGCCTGATCCTTTTTAGTTGTTATTGATTTAGGCACCTCGTCTCCAACTTTTTTATCATTAGGCCAATCCTCTTCGGTTTTTTTGGTTTCAGCTTCTATATTAACAGTTGTCCTAATGGTGGACCATTCCAGTTGAGCCTGTTCGAATTTAGGCAGTTCAATTCTAATGTTGGGCGACTCGAGTCCAGTAGTAGGCACTTTTTTAACGCTAGACCATTTATGATCAGCTTTTTTAATATCAGGCACTTTAATTTCAACGTTCAACCATTCGCCATCAAGTTTTCTACGTGCAGGCTCTTCAAATTCATCTGATCTAACATCAAACCCCTCGCGTTCAGACTTTTTAGTTTCAGGCACTGCCAATTCAACACTCGACCATTCCCCATCAATGTTTCTAGTTTCAGGCACTCACAAATTCATTTATTTTAACGTCAAACCCCTCGCGTTGAGTTTTTTTAGCTTCAGACACTTCAACTTCATCATTAGACCACGTCATCCCACTTCTTTCCTTAGGTCTAGTTTTCCTAATGCGGTCAGGCACTTCAAATTCCCCTTTTTTGACGTCAAACCCCTCGCGTTCAGATTTTTTAGTTTCAGACACTTCAACTTTATCATTAGACCACTTCATCCCACTTCTTTCATTAGGTCCAGTTTTCTTGATGCGACCAGGCACTTCAAATTCACCTTTTTTGACATCAATCCCCTCGCGTTCTATCTTCTTAGTTTCAGGCACTTTAACTTCACTTTGCCTAACATTAAACAACTCCGTCCTACTTCTTTCGGCAGGTCCAGCTTTTCTAATGCGTTCAGGCTCTTCAAATTCATTTTTTATAACATCAAACCCCTCGCGTTCAGACTTTTTATTTTCAGGCACTGCAAATTCAACGTTCGACCATTCGCCATCAATGTTTCTAGTTTCAGGCACTCCAAATGCATTTCTTTCAACATCAAACCCCTCACGTTCAGTTTTTTTCGTTTCAGACACTTCAACTTCATCATTAGACCACTTCATCCCACTTCTTTCGTTAGGTATAGTTTTCATAATGCGGTCAGGCACTTCAAATTCAACTTTTTTGACGTCAAACCCCTCATGTTCAGTTCTTTTAGTTTCAGACACTTCAACTTCATCATTAGACCACTTCAACCTACTTGTTTCCCCAGGTTTAGCTTTTCTAACGCGTTCAGGCACTTCAAATTAATTTATTGTAACTTCAAACCCCTCTCGTTCAATCTTTTTAGTGTCAGGCACTTCAACTTTACTTTGTCTAACATTAGACCACTCCATTACATCGTTGTCAAGCCCAGTTTTTCTAACGCGTTCACTTGTTTTGATTACATCCAACCCTAAACCATCTGTAGGCATCTTCAAGCTATTTTCAGGTTTATCCAGTTCATTTCTATCACGAACATTGGGCAGCGCATGGTTTTTAGAAAACCCCAATTCAATTTCAGGCATTTTTAGGTTAGTTTTTCTAGCTTTAGGTATTTCAAAGCCTGTCCTTCTTTCTTCTGAATTTTCTGAACCTGCTTGTCTAGCTTCAGGCATTTTAGGGATTGATTTTCTATCATCTGAGTACTCCAAACCTAAATTTCTAGCTTCAGGCACTTTGAAACCTGTCCTATCATCTTCTGAATACTGAAAATCTATTTTTCTAGCTTTAGGCACTTGAAAGCTTGTCCTTCCATCTCCTGAATGCTCTAAATCTACTTTTCTAGTTTCAGGTACCCTAGGATTGGTTTTTATATCATCTGAGTCCCCCAAATCTGTTTTTCTAGCTTCAGGCATTTTAGAGTCTGTCCTCCTATCTTTTGAGTACTTCAAACCTGTTTTTCTAGCTTCAAGTTCTTCAACGCCTGTGTTTCTATCTTCAAAATTTTGGAAACCCGTTTTTCTAACTGCAGGATATTCAAAGCCAGTCCTTCTATCTCCTGAATACTTTAAACCTGCTTGTCTAGCTTCAGGCACTTCAGGCTTTATTTTTATACCCTCCGAGTACTCTAAACTTGCTCTTCTAGCTTCAGGCATTTCAAAGCCTGTCCTTCTATCTTCTGAATACTCTAAATCTATTTTTCTAGCTTTAGGCATTTCAAAGCCTGTCTTTCTATCTTCTGAATACTCTAAACCTACTTGTCTAGCTTCAGGCACGTTAGGGTTTGTATTTCTATCATCTGAGTCCCCCAAACCTGGTTTCCTAGCTTCAGGCACTTGAAAGTCTGTCCTCCTATCTTTTGAGTCACCCAAACCTGTTTTTATAGCTTCAAGTTCTTCGAAGCCTGTCTTTCTATCTTCAGAATCTTCCAAACCTGTTTTTCTAACTACAGGATGTTCAAAGCCAGTCTTTCGATCTTCTGAATACTCTAACCCTGATCGTCTAGCTTCAGGCACTTCAGGGTTTGCTTTTATATCCTCCGAGTACTCCAAATCTGTTTCAGGCACTTTAAAGCCTGTCCTTCCATCTTCTGAATACTCCAATTCTATTTTTCTAGCTTTAGGCACTTCCAAGCCTGTCCGTCTATCTCCTGAATACTCTAAACCTACTTATCTAGCTTCAGGCGCGTTAGGGTTTGTTTTGCTATCCTCTGAGTACTTCGAACTTGATTTTCTAGCTTCAGACACTTTATAGCCTGTCTTTCCATCTCCTAAATACTCCAAGTCTATTTTTCTAGCTTTAGGCACTTCAAAGCCTGTCCTTCTATCTTCTGAATACTCTAAACCTACTTGTCTAGCTTCAGGCACGTTAGGGTTTGTATTTCTATCCTCTGAGTCGCCCAAACCTGGTTTTCTAGCTTCAGGCACTTGAAAGTCTGTCCTCCTATCTTTTGAGTACTTAAAACCTGTTTTTCTATCTACAAGTTCTTCAAAGCCTGTCTTTCTATCCTTAGAATCTTCCCAACCTGTTTTTCTAGCTTCAGGCACTTTAAAGTCTGTCCTCCTATCCTCTGAGTCCCCCAAACCTGTTTTTCTAGCTTCAGGCACTTTAAAGGCTGCCTTTCTATCTTCAGAATCTTCCAAACTTGATTTTCTCTCAGCAGGTAGTTCAAAGTGTGTTCTTACATCTGCTGAATATTCTAAACCTACTTGGTTAGCTTCAAACGCGTCAGGGTTTGTTTTTATATCCTTCAAGTCCCCCAAACCTGCTCTTCTAGCTTCAGGCACTTTAAAACCGGTCCCTTCATCTTCTGAATACTCCAAATCTATGTTTCTAGCTTTAGGCACTTTAAAGCCTGTTCTTCTCTCTCCTGAATACTCTACTTGTTTAGCTTCAAGCACGTTGGGATTTGTTTTTGTATCCTCTAAGTCCCCCAAACCTGCTTTTCTAGCTTCAGGCATATCAAAGTATGTTCTATCTTTAGAGTATTTTAAATCTATGTTTCTTGTTTTGGGTACTACAACGCCTGCCCTTCCACCTCCTGAATACTCAGGTTGTCTTGTTTTAGGCATTTTAAGCGGTTTTTTTCTATCCACCGAGTACTGTAAATCTGGTTTTCTAGCTGCAGGCACTTCTAAATAATTCAAACCTTTCAGGTTATATTGTTGCAGCGACCAATTATTACATTTATTACCGCTACACGCCTTACAGTAGTAAACAATACCGTAATTTTGTAAAGTTATTCGATTGAAATCGCTACAATAATCCTCACAGATGGTTTTATCTGGTTTAACACACACACGTTCCATTTTGGTCACACCTTTTTCAAACCAAACGATCGCAGCGCAACAATTACTATTACACTGTTGTTGTGGGGTGGTACTAATTGTAAAACAGTTGTTGCACTTGTAACATTTAATATCTTCAAGGGCTGGTAATGGTTCACCGTTGCAATCATTACTATCACACATGTTATAATAAACCACCTCAGGTTCTAATCGGATCGTTTCGCACTGTTTCAAACAGGGTTTTCCGGGTGTAACCGCAGCACAAACACGTTTTGTAATAATTTGATTAGCTAGTCTTCTTATAATGGTACCACAACATTGCGAGCCACATAGTAAACGATCCATGTCCGTGTTGTAACAACTAATTTCACGCGTGGCATAGCGCACGAGCCACTAGATGTTTCAGCACACAATCGCGCTGAATAGGTTGTGTTGAATTCGGTCCAAACAATGCTATAACAGCAGCCAGTTGGGCATTCAATTGTCCGTGTGGATGTTTTTTTAACCGATGCGCATCCGATACAATAATAACATTTTATAGGGGACGAGCGTTTAGTGCGGCTCAACTGTTTATTATTACAATTGCTGGTGTAACATATTTCACAATTGTTTCTACGCGAACAGTAGTGGTGACATGTTGCGGCACATGATCTTTTAGTAGTGCCACTCGTGTGTAGTAGCGTATAACAACAGCTCCTGCATTTCAATCTGATTGTTTCGGATGTTATCACGCTGCAGTTGTTGCACTCGTAACACTCGAATGATGTCTGGCGTGACTTTCGATTGTTTATGGGTAGTTTGTTGCAGTGTTGCGATGCGCACGATTTGCAGTGGTGCACCATGCTTTCCGGTTCGTCGGTTTCTATCGTGGCGCGCATTTGGGGGCAAGCTTGCTCGCAATCGTGGGCGTAGTGTTTGGCGCAACGGCGGACTGCTTGCGTTGTGCCCAGAGTGGTCCATTTGATGGAATAACAGCAGCGCGTTTCGCAGTCGATTGTTGGCGTGTTTGAGGTTATGGCGTAACAGTTGTAGCAGTCGTAACATTTGATGGGCGGGCGCTGTTTGACTGATTTCGACTTGCATTTGTCGGTGGTGCATGTGTAGCATTTGTCGGTGGCGGGTGTGATGTGTTTGCAGTAGGTGATGCAGTGGGGTGTTTTAGCGCAGCCTCGGTTTGTGGTCGTCCATTTGGCGGTGTAACAGCAACCGGATGCGCAGTATATGGTCGGTGTTTCTGGTTTGAGGCGATTGCATGCGTTGCACTGATAACATTTGGTCATATTGGTGTGAACTTCTATGTTATTGCAGTTTGGTTCGGTGCAGTGTTTACAGTCGTGCATCTCCCCTTTACGGTCGGAACGTCGTAGGTTCGTACGTAGTTTATCGCATATGCCACTACATTTCTCATTTAGTTTGCTGGAACAACGTCGCGCCATGTGTTTTACACCATATTCAGTCCAGTGTACCGCGTAACAACACTTGCTCCTGCAATTCACCGTGGGCGTGTCCGTTGAAATGCTGTAACAACCGAAACAGTCGTAACACGATACGGTTTCAAATGTTGATGCCTCAGATGATCCGAGAACCTCTGTATTGCAGTCACTAATATTGCACATTTTACACTGGTGTAGCATCCCTTTAGGGTCAACAGTTTTGAGGTCAGCTTTTAAGTTTGTACAGTAGTCGTCGCACTGTGTTCCTTTTAAATTGGCACACCTGCGTACGATTTGCGTTTCATCAAATTGCGTCCACAGTGCTGTGTAACAACAACTGCTGGTACACTCGGACTTTAAGGTGTTGGAGGATATACTGTAGCAACCGTAACAGTCGTAACATTTAGAAATATCCTTTGCTTCCGTAGAAGTACTATCAGTGGATTTCACTAATCTCTCGGTATGGGGTTGTTTAGTAGTAGTAGTAGTACTAACCGTTGATGGTGGATCTGTGGGTGGTTCAAAGGCTGGTGCATTACACAAGTTGTGCTCGCACATTTCACACGTAATTATATCTGCTTTTGTATCTAGCTCACGTATTTTTACTTCATACGTCTTACAATGGCTCTGACAAGTTTTCCCGTGTAATTTTGCGCATTTTCGTACAATATTAACACCCCCAAACTCAATCCACTTGGTTGTTTGACAATACTTTTTCGGGCATTCCTCCGTAATCGTTTCGTTGTTTACATCGTAACAACCTACACAGCTGTAACAATAGAAGGGTTCTACGATTTCTGTAGGGTCTCGGATTAGCCAATCATTGCATTTATTGTATGAGCAGACTCTGCAGGAGTGTACCATTCCACTTGGGTCGATACTTACAATATCTTTTTTCAAACGGTGTTCACAGTAATCCTCACACTTGGTTCCATTCAAATTCACACATCTCCGAACAATGTTAGTGCCATCGAATTCAGTCCAAACGCTTACCGAACAACACTTGTCCGGACAAGCTACTGTTGCTGTTGAACTGGATATCGAGTAACATCCTACGCATGCGTAACAGTTTACAGCACCAGTTGGTATTAACAAATTCCAACTGTTACACGTCTCATTATTATTACTACAAGTCCTACAGTCACTTTTACCACTACAATAGGTATCACAGGTGGTAGTTTTGACACATTTACGTTCACCGTTACCCCCATAACAACACTTGCTGGTACAGCTGGTGAGATTAATATCATCTTCATTATCAATGATGTAACAGCCTTTACAAACAAAACAATCAATTGCTGCTATTTCATAGTATACAACCGTTTTAATATCTTCATATGTCTTATTCAATCGTGCATTACACAAGTGCGTATCGCACACCCGGCAATCGATTACAAATGAATTATTACCTTGATATGTTTGAACGACACCCCCACATTGACGATCACAAGGTAATTTATGTGACCTACAACCCGCTTTATTCCAATTCTTCACAAAAGAGCCGTCTTCTCTGGTTTCCTTAAAGTAAGTCGAAAAACAACAACCTTTCAATGTTCTGGATCCACATTCGATTATTTCAATTCCATCAGGTCCGTAACAACTAATCTTCTTAATGAGCTGAACACTATTACATAAACTGGTATTACATGTACTACAATGGATGGTGGCATTAGGGTCGTTATATGTAATTTTTGTACAAAAATCATCGCATGTAACAGTGCCAGTTAATTCGGCACAGCCTCGGTGCACGTTTTGCGTCTTAAACTCGGTCCATATCGAGCTGTAGCAACATTTACTCTGACATTCCCCTACAATACTTTCCGAGGAAATGGTGTAACATCCCACACAGTTGTAACAACTAAACCCACCAATTTCTTGCGACCGTTCAGGGATGCTCATATGCTCGTTGTTACATCTGTTCATACTTGGCACATGGCAACCCTCCAACGTGGTTCCTTGCAAGTCTTTTGCGGCTTGTGAACAATAGTGATTGCAAGGAAGATTTGGCACGTACTGGGCGCATTTACGTATGTTTGTATAAGTGCCATCGACTCTTTTGTATAGGGCCGCATAGCAGCAGTTGGTTTGGCATTTAATCAGCGGCGTTTTTGTGGTTACGTTGCTACAATCGTTGCACTCGTAACAGTTGATCAAACGGTGCATTGTCCATGTGTTGCACTTGGTTTTATGGCACGTCTGGCAATAGTGTAGATCTTTATTGGTATACGCTGTAAGTAGCTTGGGGCAGTACTCGCCACATGATTGTCCTTTATTCAGTTTAGCACAACCACGCAACGCAACTGTTCCGGCTGCACTTGTTTGGATTTTACCGTAACAGCACTGGTGCTTGCAAATGTCCACAACGGTTTCATTTGAGAATTGATAGCAACCGACACATTCATAACATTTATGGTATATAACGGGGGCTTTTGTGATTTTAGGCATGTGTATTTGGTGGTGGTTACAACGGTCGTTACTACACGTTTCGCAGTCCATCATTTTGCTGCCTTCAGGTCGTTTTCGGTTTACTGTTGAACAGTAACTGGTGCAGTTCCTATCGGGCCCTAAAGTGCGCGCGCATTTACGTTTTGTAAACATATTCTCGCCCTTTTGAAAAAGAGCCGTGTAACAACACTCGGTAGGGCAGTAGATGATATGAGTGTCAGCCGTAACTGCCGTACAGGCATTACAGTAATAGCAACGGGTTCTAACAACTTTAGGTTTTACAAGCGCTTCACTATTACATCTGTTAGTTTTACACGAGGTGCAATTGTGTATAACACTTCGACTATCCTGAGTTATAATAATATCGATGATAACAGGACATGGTGGTCTTGAGCAGTCTTTTTTAGCGCACAATCGTGCCACATTAGTGCCACTAAACTCAGTCCATAGTATTGTGTAACAGCATTCGGTAGGGCACTTTTGTATAACTGTATCCCGATGAACCGTATAACATCCAACACACGAGTAACAATTAACTTCTTCCCCCTCCAAACCAGTTGATGCAGGTGTGTTATTATTACATAAATTGCTATCACACATAACGCAACGAAATAGTCTTCCAGTGGGGTACTGCAGAAGGTGATCTTGTCGTGCCAAATGACAATCTTTGTCACACCTTAAACCTGGGGGGCTTTTAGCACAACGCCTTTCAACCACATACTCCCCAGTATCCACTTGTACAAGTGTTGTAAAACAACACCCTGATGCACAATCAACTTTCAGCGTGTTACCATCAACAGTCTCACAATCCCTACATTCGTAACAACTAACTTTTAAAACCCCAGCAATTTCAATACGAGGCTTATAATAAATTTCATTATTACAATTATTAGTGCTACAACCCTTACACACATGCACAATGTTGTTCTTATTATCACTCTTAATCTCTCTGACCCGATGAACACAATAATCCATACACATATACGTATCATTGGCATGAACACACTTACGTTCAGCTGTAGTGATCGCTTTAACAGTTGAAATCAGTGTATAGCAACATTTACTCGTACAAACCCCAAGGTTAGAATCACTAATCTGTCCATAACACTCTTTACAGTTATAACACTTAACAACCCCCTCATCAACCGGCCACTCCGGTAACAGCGGTATTAACACATGCGAACTTAAATCAATTGAACGGTTATTACATCTATTCGTGCTGCACAGCTCGCAATTCTTCATTAAACCTTTAGGGTGTGACTTCGAATGCGATTTTTTAACATCCACACAATACCGATGACAGTCACTGTCCTCAGTTGCACAGTTTCTGTCGGACACAAACGAACCGTTGTTGAGTTGAAGTACAACAGAATAACAACATTTACTGCTACATCTATCTGTCTTCGTAGTGTTATTTATCACATCGCATTCTTTGCAGGTGTAGCAAAAAACAAGGTCTTGAACGAGTTCAGTCGCTGTGAAATCGTTCTTATTGCAATCATCCGACTCGTACGCTGTGCACGTCATGCAGGCTCTAAAACTGGTGCCAGGATGTTCTTTCAGGTGGTTACGTTCAGCTATAGCGCACGCGTTTGCACACGTTTCATCCTGTGATGGACTAATGCAGCCTCTAACTGTGAAACCTTGTTCAGAAGATTTATCAGTAACTATAGCCCTGTAACAACATGTAGGTTCAGCACATACAACTGTATTAGTAAAGTTATCGACAGTATTGCAATGTCTGCACTCGTAGCATGTGATGAAGGATGTTTTGGCATCAATGTGGCCCATTGGATACAGTTGGAAATCATTATGGTTGCATTTGTGTGTGCCTAGATTGTTGCACGTTAAACATGTCTCTATATTACCAGCAGGGGTCCATTCGGCTTCATCCGCTTCAATTAAATGACACGTGTCATTACATATCTCACCAAAACGTAATAATTTGCAACCTCTAATCGTGTAGAGCATCTCAGTTGTAATTGTACGGACTACAGCGTTATAACAACATTCTGGTTGGGCACAAAAGGTTATTGGCGTTAGTTTGTTGACTACATTACAGTCACGACAATCGTAACATATTATGGGTGGTGGAGTTACCGGGGGTTCATTACTATACTCTTCATTGTTACATTTATTAGTTTGCTCTTTAGTACACGAGGTGCAATCATGAAAATTACCTCTAGGGTAATTAATAATATGGGACCTACGTATATACAAACAAGCCTCCGTGCATGTCTCTCCAGGTTCTAATAAAGCGCATCCTCTGATGGCAAAGTTCGGTTCATTGTTGACATCATTAACAACAGCTCTGTAGCAACATTCAGGCGATCTGCATAATACAGTAGGTGTATCAGTAGTTACCGTATCGCAGTGTCTACACTCGTAACATTTAAAACCAACAACATCTCCATCATCACTCATAGGATTGAAATCATTTTTATTGCAACGATGCGAGTCTTCCTCACTGCAAGTCATACAAAAACCAACACTACCACTTTCAGCATACTCCGTTAAATGCTTGCGTTTGACATGACCACACGCATCCTTACAACTGATATCCGTATCCACACAACCCCGTACCGTATAATTATAACCATCCTCACTATCACTCACCACAGCCATATAACAACACGTCCTAATCGGACACGTGACAACATCAGTATCCTTCGGGACAACATCACAAAACCTACAATTATAACACGTAGTAGGCGTGAGGAACGCATTCTTCACCCAACTATACGAATGATTATTACAATAATCACGCTCCTCCTTACAAACATCACAATAATAAACCTCACTGTCCACCCGATCCCCTTTAAACCGCTCACAGGTCAACGCACAAGCCTCATTCCCAACAACATCATAACAACCCCGCACCGAATAAAACGAATCCCCCTCATGATCCCTCACAATAGCCTTGTAACAACAATCACTATCCCGACACTCCATCTGATTATAACCAACTGTGACATTATCACAGTTGCTGCAACTGTAACAAGTAACACTCAACGGTTTGGGTTGCACCTTCGCTTGCACCACCTTCGCCGGATGATAGTCATTCCGGTTACAGTTGTCACCATCAAACTAGCTGCAGGTCATACACAAACTCCAACTACCATCCGGATAATCCTCATCGTGCGCCACCTGCAGATACCTACAAGTGTCCTCGCAGTGCTGTCCTTCTTCTAACTCATAACACCCTCTAACCGAATACAACTGCTCTTGCGGCTGTCTATTAAGCACCGCATGATAACAACAGTCAGCATGATGGCATGTGATGGCATACCAGTTTTAAGGCTTACATAATTACAGTTGTCACACTTATAACAGCTAACAGTGATGGGTTTAACAGATTGCAACGGATGGTACTGATTGCTATTGCAGTAGTCACGTTCTTGCTCATTACAGGACATGCAGTAGTGTACCGAGCCGTCCGGGTTGGAGATTAGATGTTGTTTCGTTAAAATTGCACACGCGTTCTCACATGTTTCACCCGTATTGTCTTCCAGGGTCAAGCAGCCTCTGATTACAAAAACGGGTTCCTCGCTATGGTCTTTAACACCAGCTTTATAGCAACATTTGGCTGACGGGCATTTTACTGTGGGCGTTGTGTAGTTGATTTTATTACAGTCTCTACAATCATAGCATTTAATGTATGAAGATTTTATTAAATGTTCTGCAGTTACATCGTTGCTATTACAATAGTCACTTTCATACTCATCACATGACATGCAGTGCTGTAACGTAATATCCGGGTGGGCGACTTGATGCGTTTTTGTCAAAATGGCGCATGTGTTTTCACATGTTTCATCCGTAATGGCTGCCAAACAGCCTCTTATTGTATACACTGTTTGATCCTTATGATCCTTAATATCAGCTTTATAGCAACATTTAGCCAAAGGACAGTTTACGGTGGGTGTTGTGTCATTTATATCATTACAGTGTTTACATTCATAACATTGTATGGGCTTTAAATATTCGTTACTGTTACAGTAGTCACGTGCATACTCATTACATGACATACAATCATTTATAGAACCATCCGGGTTGGCTAATTGATGCGATTTTGTTAAAATGGCGCATGTGTTATCACATGTTTCACCCGTAATGGCATCCAATTTCAAACAGCCTCTTATTGTATAAACACTTCCATCATTATGATCCTTAACACCAGCTTTATAGCAACATTTAGCTGATGTACAATTTACAATAGGTGTTGTGTGATTGATTTCATTACAGTATGTACATTCATAATATTTAATAGGTTTAAATGTTTTTACATAATCAAGTTTGGGTTGTTTTAAATATTGAGGCTTTATATCGTTGCTATTACAATAATCACTTTCGTCGTAATTACATGTCATGCAGTAATGTAGCCATCCACACGGGTACTTGTCTAGATGCATTTCTGCTACAATAGCGCATGTGTTTTCACATGTTTCTTGTATCAAACAACCTCTTATTGTATAAACTACTTCATCATCATGATTTCTAACACCAGCTTTGTAGCAGCATTTAGCTGAATGACACATTACACTGGGTGTTGTGGTGTTGATTTTATTACAATTCCAACACTTATAGCATTTAATGGGTACCGGATAGATTGGTTTTACTAAATGTATATCGTTGCTGTTACAGTAATCAAGCTGATCGTCATGACATGACATGCAATAATGCACCGAGCTACCCGCGTAGGTGAATTCATATGTGTTCTTAAAAATATCACATGTGTTTTCACATCTTTCAACCGCAATGGTGTCCTGTGTCAAACAGCCTCTTATTGTGAACACTGTGTCATCTTCATGGTCCTTAACACCTGCTTTGTAACAACATTTAGGTGAGGGTCATTTTACGGTGGGTGTTTTATAGTTGATTTCATTGCAGTTTATACAATCATAACATTTTATATAGTCCGCTCTGGGCTGTTTTAAATACTCAAACATTACATCGTCGTTATGACAGTAATCACGTGCATACTTACTACATAACCAACAATAATTTAGAGAATTATCCGGGTTGGCTAATTGATGCGATTTTCTTAAAATGGCTCATGTGTTGTCACATGTTTCACCCGTAATGGCTTCCAATATCAAACAGCCTCTTATTGTATATACAATTCCATCCGTATAATTCTTAACATCAGTTTTATAACAACATTTAGCTGAAGGACAGTTAATAGTAGGTGTTGTGTTATTTACTTCATTACAGTGTATAGATTCATAACATTTAATTGGATCAAGTATGGGGATGTTATTAGCTTATTATTATTACAATAATCACGTTCATACACATTACATGATATGCAGTATTGTAAGGAACCATCCGGGTAGGCGAATTGATGTGTTGTTGTTAAAATGTCGTACGCGTTATCACATGTTTCACCCGCAATGGCTTCCAGTGTCAAACAGCCTCTTATTGTATACACCGCTTCATTTTTATGATACATAACACCTGCTTTATAACAACATGTAGCTGAAGCACAGTTAACAGTAGGTGTTGCGTTATTAATTTCATTACAGTGTCTGCACTGATAACATTTAATAGGTTCAGATTTGAGTAGTTCAGCTTTTACCTCGTTACTATTACAGTAGTCACGTTCATACTCACTACATGACATACAATAATCTAGAGAGCCACCCGGGTGGGTTAGTTGATGCGTTTTTGTCAAATAGCGCACGCGTTGTCACATGTTTCACCCGTAATGGCTTCCAGTGTCAAACATCCCCTTATTGTGTCCATCGTTTCATCCTCGTGATCCTTAACACCGGCTATATAGCAACATTTAGCTGAAGAACATTTAACAGTGGTTGTTGTGTGATTTATTTCATTACAGTGCCTACAATCATAACATTCAATGTACTCAGGTTTGGACTGTTTTAAATAATTAGACTTTACGTTACAACGATCACCCATACACGTTTCACATAAGTCAAATGACTCAACCGGATGTTCTATTAAGTAGTCGCTTTTAATTTGTTCACAACTACGTAAACCAGCACAACCTCCTACAGTAACATAACCTTCAATTACAGCATTATAGCATGAACCATTACATTTAATCAGTGACGTCTGTTTAGTAAGTTATGGCCGTCATAACAAAAAACAAACGGTTTCTTTCGGTCATCCCCAGCCAGCTTTTTATTATCATCCATATAGCTGTTACGATTACAAAGATCTGAATCAAGTAAGCCGCATGATAAACAAAAATACATATTACCATTAGGTCGTGTTAATAAGTAGTCGCGTTTAGCCGCTTTACACGCATCCAAACATGTTTCATCCTTTTGAATAACAGCACAGCCTCTAATTGCATACATAACCTCATTAAGTTCATCACGAACAATTGCGTTATAACAACAGTTTGGATTGCAACGCGTTGTATTTGTTTTGGAATAAACAATATTGCAGTTATGACAACTATAGCATTCAATTGTTTTTGAAAACCGTATAAGGTTGTGGGGTTGTAACTGGTGTTTATTACAATAATCCAAACCATCCGTTCTACACAAATTGCATGAAATCACCTGCCCATTAGGTTGTTCTTTTTTAAATTTCATTTTAATAAAACCACACACAACAAGCCCATGTCTCCACACAACCTCTAATGATGTAAGCAGCACCATAAACGCCATCATTAACAACAGCTGTATAACAACATCTCGCTTCACTGCATTTAGTTGTATGAGTAGTGTTACGTACAACATCACAATGGTTACAATCATAACACATTATAGATGAGCTTGTTGTAATTAACTTGCTACTTTTAGCCGGATGATAATCATTCAAATTACAGCGATCATAAGCATAATAACTGCATGTCATACAAACAATAAATTTCCCATCAGGATACCATAATATGTGCTTGTTTTGAACACTAGTGCATGCATCATAGCAATGTTTAACATCAGCACAACCCCGTATAACAAATTCAACCTCATCATAATTTGTATACCACTATTTTTTACTATGTGAAGTTTCATAGTTACAAACCACTTTGTGTTTTATTTATTTTTTAATCCGATGGTTGAAAGTAAATCCGTTTTTCTGTCAATACTAATGTGATAAATAGAACAAGTTTAGTTTCAAGTTTCATACTTACAGCCCATTTTGTGCTATGTTTAAAAAGAAAAATCGATAGTTTCCAGTTAAACCAGTTTTCTGTTATTACTAATTTGAGAAATTCAACAAGTTTAGACTTGTTTCAATGAGAATTTAAAAAGAAAACTAAATTTTCAAACCGCAATATTTTATAACGTCAAATTTTGTAGATACAGCCCCATTTTGTGTTTTGTTTTTAAACAAATTTGAGAGTTGCAATTATATTCATTTTTCTGTCATTATTAATGTGAGAAATTAAACAAGTTTAGACTTGTTTCAAAGAGAATTTATTAATGGAAATTGAATTTTAAAACCGAAATTTTTTACCACGTCAGATTTTATAGATACAGCCGCAGTTTGCGTTTTATTTTCAAACAAATTTGAGAGTTGCCAGTAAATCCATTTTTCTATTTTTACTAATGTGAGAAACTGAGCAAGTTTAGACTTGTTTCAATGAGAATTTAAAGAGGAAACTGAATTTTCAAACCGTTTTTTTACCACTTCAGATTTTATAGATATTGCCGCAGGTTGCATTTTGTTTTTAAACAAATTTGAGAGTTGCAAGTAAATCCATTTTTCTGTCGTTATTAATGTGAGAAATTCAACAAGTTTAGACTTGTTTCAATGAGAATTTAAAGATGAAACTAAATTTTCAAACCGCAATCTTTTACCACGTCAAATTTTGTAGATACAGCCTCAGTTTGTGTTTTGTTTTCAAACAGATTTAAGAGTTGCATGTAAAACCATTGTTCTGTCGATATTAATGTGAAAAATTGAACTAGTTTATAATTATTTCAAAGAGAATATATAAAGGAAACTATATTTTCAAACCGCAGTCTTTTACCACGTCACATTTTGGAGATACAGCCTCAGTTTGTGTTTTGTTTTCAAACAAATTTGAGAGTTGCAAGTAAATCCATTTTTCTGTCGTTATTTTTTTTTTTTTATTTAATGTGAGAAATTCAACAAGTTTAGACTTGTTTCAATGAGAATTTAAAGAGGAAACTAAATTTCCAAACCGCAATCTTTTACCACGTCAAATTTTGTAAATACAGTCTCAGTTTGCGTTTTGTTTTCAATCAAATTTGAGAGTTGCATGTAAATCCATTTTTCTGTTGTTACTAATGTGAGAAATTAAACAGGTTTAGACTTGTTTCAATGAGAATTTAAAGAGGAAACTGAATTTTCATCCGTTTTTTTTTTACCACTTCAGATTTTATAGATATTGCCGCAGGTTGCGTTTTGTTTTTAAACAAATTTGAGAGTTGCAAGTAAATCCATTTTTCTGTCGTTATAAATGTGAGAAATTCAACAAGTTTAGACTTGTTTCAATGAGAATTTAAAGAGGAAACTAAATTTTCAAACCGCAATCTTTTACCACGTCAAAGTTTGTACATACAGCCTCAGTTTGTGTTTTGTTTTCAAACAAATGTAAGAGTTGCAAGTAAAACCATTTTTCTGTCGATATTAATGTGAAAAATTGAACAAGTTTATACTGGTTTCAATGAGAATTTATAAAGGAAACTATATTTTCAAACCGCAGTCTTTTACCACGTCAGATTTTGGAGATACAGCCTCAGTTTGTGTTTTGTTTTCAAACAAATTTGAGAGTTGCATGTAAATCCATTTTTCTGTTGTTACTAATGTGAGAAATTAAACAGGTTTAAACTTGTTTCAATTAGAATTTAAAGGGAAAACTAAATTTTTAAACCGCAATCTTTTGCCACATCAGGTTTTGTAGATACAGCCCCATTTTGTGTTTTGTTTTTAAACAAATTTGAGAGTTGCAAGTAAATCCATTTTTTTGTCGTTATTAATGAGAGAAATTGAGTATGTTTAGACTTGTTTAAAAGAGAATTTATAAAGGAAACTAAATTTTCAAACCGCAATCTTTTACCACGTCACATTTTATAGATACAGCCTCAGTTTGTGATTGTTTTCAAACAAATTTTATAGTTACGAGTAATATCATTTTTCTGTCATTAATAATGTGTGAAATTGAACAAGTTTAGACTTGTTTCAAAGAGAATTTAAAGGGGAAACTAAATTTCCAAACCGTAATCTTTTACCACGTAAGATTTTATAGATACTGCCGCAGTTTGTGTTTTGTTTTCAAACAAATTTAAGAGTTGCAAGTAAAACCATTTTTCTGTCGTTATTAATGTGAGAAATTGAACAAGTTTAGACTTGTTTCACTGAGAATTTAAAGAGAAAACTAAATTTTCAAACCGCAATCTTTTACCACGTCAAATTTAGTAGATACAGCCTCAGTTTGCGTTTTGTTTTTAAACAAATTTGAGAGTTGCAAGTAAATCCATTTTCCTGTCGTTACTAATGTGAGAAACTGAACAAGTTTAGACTTGTTTCAAAGAGATTTTTTAAAGGAATTTTCAAACCGCAACTTTTTATCACTTACATTTTTGAAGAAGCAGCTGTTGGAAGTTAGTTTTAATTAACGACTTACTGTAGGATCAACATTAAATCCTAAACAACCTCTCTATCTCAGGGGCTCACATCTAGTGAGTACGGGAATTGGCGATCCCGAGATACCCTAGCTGGATGTGCCCCTTTTCAAACTAGTCTTGGGGCACATCCCTTCTCTTTACTCTTCGCCTATCCGGTCTCTTTTAGCCAACCCTTGTTTTTTCTTCTTCAGGAGCTGTATTAGGCTGTTCTAAGCAAGCCCAGAATAGCTACTGAACGATAAACAAAAGCGGCTTTATTATAGGTCTAAAGCCGCTTTCGTTTATCGTTCTGTAGCTTGTCTATAAAGAGTGCAGTATATTGTATGCTAATAGGTGATATAAAACACTTACTTTCGGGTATTAGGGTCACCAAGTGCGACAACCTTGGGCTCGTCGCGGTGGCAAGTTTCGAGATGCCGGGGAAGGTGTCACCTCTCGGAGGCAAAAAAGGCATGGGTAAGTTTTAAACTTACCCACTGCTCCTCGCACTTGCAATGGTACTGTAATATGAACAAGTATAGATATATCAATCCTGACTCCAGTATTGTAAAAGGTTAACACTAAAGTAATAGTTTTGCCCATTAGGCAAAATGATACCTAGGCGCACGAAGTTACCGACTCTTCTCCGTACAACAAACGGCTGAAGCCCCTATATCAGTAAATTAAGTGTTAACTAAAATTACAACTTCACATATGTGATAACATAACAAGTATCATTCGCCAATTATTTTACTTTGGACATTATTGAAATGTATCACTTACCATCTTTAAGTGCACGTTTGCGTTTGCGGCAACTGGCATACAAAATGCGGCGGTTGAATTTATTCTCCAACTGCTTATTGCGTGCCAGTTTGGCCTCGTCGTAAATGAGGTCTCTATTACGCGAAATGCGTTTCGCGCTCCGATTGCAACTTAGCCACTTTTGCCTGGTATACGGCAACACTCATTCTAAATACAACGAATATAAAAAGCAAAACTAAAACAACTTACTATTTAAATAAAATAAGAATACCCAAAACTAAAACGTCAACTCATATAAAACTACGAAAATACAAACCAAAAATGCTTCTATGCTACAAATAAAACTCAATAAAACTCTTAAGCACAAAACACACCACACTCGAACATACAAAATACACACAGTTGGAACAACAACAAAGATACAACATGCGATACTGCAGAGCAAAATGGCAATGATGCAAATTCTGCTGCTCGCTCTCATACTCGCGAAAATACCCGAATCCGCGCCCTGCTGCAATTCGCCCTTTCAGGATCTCGTAATTCTATTTATAACATACTCCTGCGGTGGGCACTGCCGCATTCCTACCAGCCCGCCAGACGCTTTGGGGCAAGCTACTTTTCTCTAACTCTGATTTTAGGGAAATAGCCGATTTTCTTAGCGGACACCTACCTTTTAATATAAGCTCTAAAAGCTGAAAGTGGGAAGCGGGTTGTAAAGCAAAAGCAACGATATACTATAAATATCATGTATTATTAGCACAGATACAAATATTCAAGCAACGGCTAAAATCAAACAGACGATAATTATACGTAATTATATATAGTAAGTCGTACAATTTAACACATAATTAATAAACCAAAATGGCACAATATCAAGTCCACGAATCGATCTGTACAACTACTGAATAGAAGCAGCAACATATAATGTAGTTAATTATCATCAGCAGCATTAACACTACAAGCAAGCTCGGATACATTGATTCAATAGTAGCCTATACAATTACTACAATATTCTGTAAACTAGACAAGTAAACACGGTTATGTCCATTTCAATGCAATCATAAACGTCATTGTTAAATCAAGGTAACGGCAAGAATAAATTTATAAACAATACCATAACTTTGAGTGCCTATCCGAGCGGTAAACCGCCGGACTAGTAACTTGCAACGCATCAGTTCAAATCTCGTCGGTCTTCGGCGCACAATGGCCTACGGGGTAATTTTCTTCTTTATCAAATTATTTACATGTGATTTGACCTGTACCCAGGTGCGCTTAGCCAGACATGGCTCTTCCGCGAGGCATTTCGCAGACTTCTCTTTATTGGGAACTATGCGTTGAGCAATGTCGTCTGCGAAATGCCTCTTTATTGCCGCCGATTCCTCGGTGGACCATGCCCTACGGGGGACCACGTTCGGCCGGTTCGTTGGTCTGGGAGGCGGCGAGTTCTCGGACTCGGAGCTGGGCCGGTACTCCGAGTGTGAGTCGGCTAAATACAAAACGGATAAATATCAAATAATCTCATTAAACTGTTATTACACTATGCAGAATTGGAAAATTAAACTTACTCTCTAATTGTGGTGGAGCTTCCCTGGTTGGCGACTCCATGCGATGTGGGAGAGCAGGTGGGGAGTCTAATAATGAATAAATGAGTGCAATAGAATCTTCTAAATTGAATACGAAATAACGTCCATATAAAAGGTCTCACTTACTTGGCTGTGGTTCTCCGACGGCGGTCCCTGACCCAGACGGACCGGGCACAATGGGCTCGAGCATGTTGCCCATTTGCCCACTGTGGATGGCCTCGTCAGGGAGTCGGTAGTACTGCTTGTGGACTTCCAGCGTGTGCCCCATGAACGACGCGCAATTCGCCACCTGCATCTCGTTTAGATCCATCCTCTGCATGGACGTCGCCAGCTGCTTTCGAAGCAGCGTGCTCTTCATCACCGAACTCGGTACACCGGCCTCCTCCGCCAACCTCCCAATTATTTGATCCGCACGTCTTGGCGCCTCACCACTACTGGCGAACACATAGCGGCTATCTATCTGTAGTTTAGCCTGGCCTCGTATCTGAGGCGACAGTAGATACTTTAGAATAGCCGCGTGTTCCAATTTTATTAAAACCGCCACTCTCCTGTCACGCTTCCCCCGGATGTACACGTGCTCGAAACGAACTGCGGACTCCCTCTCCAGTTGGGGCATGTTCTTGAACACTTCCGCGCATTGGTCGATTCTGGTCCTGCTGTTGAACTCTTCGACCAACATCCTCTGCATCTCCCCTGCGCGGCGCCGGTTAAAGACAACTAAATATGCGAGCACGTTGTTTAACAAGTCGTCGTAGGTGCGTTCGTCGAATGTAGCCTTTAGTAAATTGTACAAACGCGCAATATTTTCGAACGCATATGTTTGAACGTGTTTATCACCGATGCCGTTGGGATGGTGACTTGCTTCGCATACTTCCCTACAAAAGATCATTACGTCTTAGAATTTATACCATCTATAAATTAATAAAACTTACGATTACGTAGCGTTTGATTGGCCGCTCTAGCCACTCGCTGGGTCCAGGCTGCATTGAGCAGCCTTAGGAAGTTGTCCAATTATACGGTTGGCTTCTCCTCTATGAGCAAACGTATCTAAAAGATTAGAAAACAATCTAGACAATATATAATCATAAAAACACTCTATCTTACTTCAGCTAAGTGCACCAACTTAACGAGCGCGTGCCCGGTGTTCTTCGCCAAGGATGGGTTTCTAAATTGATTCCTATCCTCGTCGTACCCGCATATTTCCTTGGTAGCGTCGACAAGGAGGGGGAAGTGGCGGGGGGTAAGCAGGTCCATAATAGATAAAGGGACTGCGGTCGGTTTCTGGATCCTCGCACATTGGATCAACTTCGCAACCTCCCTTAATTTAGTTGCCACGTGATTATAGAGGTGAGGTTGCTCGACGTGTTTGGTTATCAAAACGTTGCCGTAATCGCATACCAGGAGGTCGGTTTGCGCAATAGTGGTCAACTCTCCCGGTGTCATTTTTGGGAAGACCCTTGTCCTCAGGCCAGGGCACGCCTCAGCAGGGATCGTAGCCTCGGCCTGCAGGACGGCTGCCGCCGGTCGCAGGCGACGGTATCGGACCCTATTCAAAAAAGTCCTTCTGTTGGTGAAGTATATCCAATATGTTATCATTATCTTACCGTTCCCTCTCATGCAAACGTAACACGTGACGACGTAAGTATGTCGCGCGGACATACTCCTTGCAGATGGGGCATGGAATCTTCGTTCCAGTGGTTCGCCGCTTCACGTGGGAGCACCGCAAGTTATGTTGGTGAATGCCCTCGGCCCTCAACGAAGCCATGGCTTGTCTGTAAGAACTGCTGTATATTTTATGCAACTAAACGAAATGGAACACTTACTTTCGGGTGTTGGGGTAACCAAGTGCGACAACCTGGGGCTCGTCGGGGTGACATGCTTGTAGATGGCGGGGAAGGTGTGTCATCTTTCGGGGGCAAAAAAGGCATGGGTATGCCTTAAACTTACCCATCTCTCGAATTTCGATCAATACTGCAATATGTAAGTGTATAGATTACTAAAGCGCACAGGTAAGTTATAAACAAATTGATGAAACTTGCAACGCATAGTACACCTTTAAACGTAACCACACAACTAATTTAGGGTGTACAGAAGGAAGTACAATCATATTTTGCACATTTACATGAAACGCATATGGAAATAAACTATTCTCCGAAGCCCCGAGTATCCCAGAATATTTAGCGAAACAAATAGCAAACCGAAGCATTACCAAACAGGGAGATCACGTAAATATCACACGAGAAATGGCCACAAAAGATGTAAAATCCTTGACAAATGGAAAATCCTCGGGACCAGGTAATATAGCAGTGGAGCTGATAAAATGTGGCATCATAGAACTTTCCGAGCAAATAGCAACCATGTTTGAAACATTCATTAACGGGGAAGATTTACCAGTGGAATGGAAAACAGTTCTTTTTATCACCACAATATTAAAAAAAGGGAACCGATGCGACTGGGGCAGCTATCGCGCTGCATTGCTATCACTGTCACTAATTGCAACCAAATATGCTCTCTTCAAAGTTGCAAGAACAAAGCGGATTCTGTGCTGCACAGTCTTGCCTTTGACTGATGCAAATTATAGATAATCAACTAGCATACGGCAAGGAAGCTCACCTGCTGTTTATTGATCTACAAAAAGGCAATGATTGTAACCCAGTATCGCAACTCTGGCCGATGTTAAGAGAGGCCAGTATAAACGAAACCCTTGTAAAAGTAGTTCAGCAACTATATCACGAGCCTCGCAAGGGTTTCAAGTAACGAAAGGGCAAAGACAAGAATGTTATATTTCACCAACCCTGTATGGAAACGAAAGTGCTGCAGAATGGTCCTTGAAGTGTTGGAGCAACAGACTACCATATAGTAAGTACTAGCACATTTAAAGGATGACCTCTAATAAATAGCACGAAAACTGCAGGAGTACGGACAGTGGGGCCTAACAATGAATATCCTCACAAATAAATACCTCAGCGTTGGAACGGAAATGAGTAACTTGGAGTTGGAAACAGGGAAAGTGATTGCACGATGTGAGCAGTTCAAATATCTGAGTATTATATTTGCTAGACAGGGAAAAGGCCAACCAAGCATACAGCAGCGGAATACGCAGGCCCGAAGAGCAATTGGCTGTTTAAACGGAGTATTCAGGTCAACGCGAGGTCAAGAGAGAAAGAAACAAATCTATAACACACTAGTGAGAAGTATCCTGACATATGGCAGCGAAACATGGGCCATAACGGTAGCTGACCAAAGAAAAATAATAGCCGTTAAATTGGACGCTCTAAGAAGATCACCAAGGGTTTCGCGAATAGAAAGAATACCAATCGACAAGATACGACGGTAAATGAAATACCCAGATACAATAAGGAACGTCATCACAAGTAGAAAACAGTTTATCTGGTTCCGCAGACGCTCTAAATCGAATATATATGCAAGATCAGTTTGGTCACTTTCGGCAAAATGCTTCACAGCACTATTAAAAGTGCCCTAAGGGTGATTGCCAAATATTGCATAAGTTTCATAGGGGAAATAATTAACAGAGCAAACAATGGTTACGACTTGGTGTTGTAATAGTAATTAAATACATGTTCATAGTATGTTCAAAAACTTACCAAGATCAAGAAAACAAAGGCACAAGCCACTAGTGGCAATTTCACTTATAATCAGTCACTGTCTGTTTAATTCACTACACTATACACTATTAAAATAACACTATACACTATACCAAATTAAACTAAGTACTAATAACACACGAAATTAACTAGAGCAAAAGAGCAAAACGAGAGTAAAGGCACACGACTATTCTGGTGGACGATAACACGCAGAATGATTTATTTCGCCAGTGGCATGATTTTGTACGAGCTGTGATTCATACTTATGCGCTAGTTACGGAACCCGGAATGCTGACATGACAAAGATAAGGGAAACCTTATAACCAGGATCGCTCCCGGAGCCCGGCAGTCAGCCCCGATCCGTCCAAGCTAGAATCGCCGCGTCGAGAAAGGCGGCTGATCATAATATACTTTTATTGTCATATTTGTATTGTAAACGTAGTTTAGTGAAATAAATTTGTTTAGTTTTAAAAAAGGTAAAATCGCTTTTGGGAAACTTAACTGGCGCAGTCGACAGGAAGCTGTGATGTTCATCGAATAAACCTCTTCGGATGGACGGCCTGTTTCAACATCTTGCACAGGAACCTATACAACGGTATAGAATCTAAAATCGATTCATACATTCCGGATCCAGCAGATAGCAGAGATAGCAGCAATCACGGATAAGCGAAAATTAGTGTTAAGTGAAGAAGTGAAAATCAAGAAATAGTGTTAAGTGAACATACCAATGGAAGGATATTACATTATTTATTTGCTGTAAGTCAAAAACATTACTTGTCGCTATAAATCCTATCCACCCTATTTTTATACGTATATTATACATTATCCTAATCTTATACTCCTACCACTCATAATAAATCACGATGGCTCAACCAGTACTCACGGTGAAAGACATCACTGCGAACCACCTGGCAATAATTCCAACGTTTGAAGGGGATCCAAACACCCTTAGCCTATACCTGGAGGGATGCCAGTATCTGATAACAACTTTTGCAAACATTAACGACGCCACAGACCCAATTAACACCTATCTAATAAGATTGTTTCAATCAAAACTAGCCGGCAGAGCATTATAATTAATAGGGTCGCACGAAACACTTACTAGTTGGGAAAGCTTGAAAAACTTACAACTTAATTTCTCAGACCAACGAACCGAAGATTGTCTCGTACAAGATCTTATGAATTTACGGCCTGAGCGAAACGAGACTGCCTATAATTTCGGCATGCGATGCAAGAACGTCAGAAACTTGTTACTCGCAAAGATTAAGCTGACGGATGCCGTTCCAGCAAGACGAGTACTCAAGAAAGAGATTCATGAAGGGACTACACTACAAGTTTTCCTTAGGGGCATTGCATCCCTCAGCGACATGGGACATCGTGTGCGCTTCAGAAATCCCGATAATATAGACACCGCACTGGCATATGTACTAGAGGAGGAAAACTTCAGTTATTATACGAAACAATCCAACAATATCAACAAAAATGCCGGGTACAAACCCATGAGACAACAAACTCCACTACAGACACCGCCACCACAATTTCAACGCACATTCACCAACATGCAACCACCACAATTCATACCGAATTCCAAAAGTACACCACCACCACAATACCAATCAAACCAATTTCCACAACGGCAGTTTCCACAGAATTTCCAGCATCAAAGAAGTAATCAACCCTCACAGAGAGTACCTTCCTTCCGATTTGGTAAGACCCCGGTTCAATTAGCAAACCTAAGATTGCTACCACAGAAACCAATGGTACTTGGCAGCACAAGAACCATACGCCCTATACAAAATTATCAACGAAATTTCCCCAATAATCAAAAACACTCGATAGCAGAGGAATTACACCACCAAGAAGAATTCGTGGATCCAGAAGAAAACGCGTATGGAAATGCGCTTGGAAATGTGTATGAAAGTACCTATGAATACGAGCCTGAGTATAACCAAGAACAAATTGACTACGAGGAATATAACGGAGAACATGGCGATGACGAAAATATAAATTTTCCAACACCAGCCACAGCCGACCCAGAGAGATAGTAAACAACGAATATTATACAAACCCCTATTCTATAGACAATTCCGAAACCTATATACAAAAAATTAAATTAAATACATTTTCAAATAATAAATTACCATTTATCGAAATTCGAAATTTAATAGACACTGGTGCCACCCGGTCAATGGCGAGCACAAAGAAGGTCAACGATTACTTTCTTGAATTTTTAAGATACGAACCATTCACTATCGAAACGGCACACGCAATAACAAATCACGAACACGTTATCGAAATACCCAGCATGAGAACATTTAACGCAATTGGTGAGACACATACATTTCACGTCTTTGATTTCAGTAACAAATACGACGGCTTAATTGGCATGAGTCTATTAGAACAATTAGAAGCAATAATAATAATCAAGAAACGTATATTAAAAACAAAGTTCGGCGACATTAAAATTTGTTTCGACCCAAACACGATTAAATTGGGCCCCCGCGAAAAACGCGTAATAAAAATCCCGGTCACTAGAAATCAATCAAACCTAATTGTTAACCATCAAATATTAGCACCTGGTTTAGAAATTCCAGAATCTATCGTAAACGCGAAAGATTTCGAGGCAATCACGGTTGCAATTAATTATAACGATTATCCAATCGAGTTTGATATTAATCAACCCTTAAAGACGGATATTTACCGAGACAATAATAACCCTCATCCAAGTACTGATCACTCACGTAACGCTTATACAAGACAACAAATAGACCGAAATAGAACGTTGAAACAAAATTAAGAGTAAATCATCTAAATTCCGAAGAACGGGAGTTAATCAAGCGAAAAATGTTCGAGTATTTGCTACGCCGACGAACTACCATTATCATTCACCAGTAAAATAAAACACTCCTTACACATGAAAGGCGATACACCGGTATACTTAAAACCATACCGAAAATCACCCGAACAGAAGAAAGAAATAAAACAACAAGTAAAGAAATTATTAGAACAAGACATCATCCGAGAAAGCCATAGCCCGTGGAGCTGCCCAGTCAGCGTCGTAAAGAAAAAAATGGACGCCTCCGGCGAAAGAAAATATCGAATGGTAATAGATTATAGACGATTAAATGATCAAACCATCGACGATAAGTATCCAATCCCGAACATCTCGGACATATTAGATAAATTGGGCAAAAGCCAATACTTCACCACATTAGACTTGGCTAGCGGCTACCATCAAATAGAGATGGACGAGAAAGATGTGTCGAAAACAGCATTCTCGACTGAACAAGGCCACTATGAATTTAAAAGGATGCCCTTTGGCCTGAAAAATGCCCCTGCCACATTCCAGAGAGTTATGGACAATATCCTGGGGGGACTACAAGATGATATATGTCATGTGTATCTAGACGACATATTCAACCAGTCTGCAAGAACACCTCGAGAAACTAGATAGAGTTTTCCAACGACTTCGAGATGCTAATTCTAAAATACAACTGGACAAGGGCGAATTTTTAAGTAAAGAAGTTGCTTATCTAGGGCACGTGGTCACAAATCAGGGAGTCATACCCAACCCTGACAAAATTAGAGCAATACAAGAGTATCCAATACCAAAAACAACGACAGAGATAAAAGGATTTTTAGGATTAGTCGGATACTATCAGAAATTTATCAAAGATCTCGCTAAAATAACCAAGCCCATGACTAAATGCTTAAAGAAAGGACAACAAATCATTCATAGCACTGAATTTTTAGAATCATTTGAGAAATGCAAGAATATCCTAACCAACAAACCTTTATTACAATATCCAGACTTCACAAAACCGTTCATATTAACAACAGACGCATCGAACGTTGCGCTAGGCGCTGTACTATCCCAAGGAATTCTTGGCTCGGATAAATCAGTATGCTACGCATCCCGAACTTTAAGCGATACAGAACAAAATTATTCAACAGTTGAAAAAGAACTACTAGCCATCATTTGGGCAACGAAATATTTTAGACCATATCTATATGGTCGTAAATTCACAATTTACAGGGACCATCGACCATTAGTCTGGCTCGCTAACATAAAGGAACCTAACTCGAAATTATCACGTTGGAAAATCAAATTAGATGAATATAACTACGAAATTATATACAAAAAGGGTAAATATAATACGAATGCTGATGCACTAAGTCGTATCCAATTAAATTACACATCCGGACGAGGTAATTCTCAGCAAGACACGAAATCAAACACAACCGGACAAGATAACGGCAGTTGGCAATATGTACACATAATACACAACAAAACACGTACGACTACAGGAACCCGACCTTCAAAGATTACCTAGCCCACACGGAACATAATACACCACCAAACGTTACAGAAGTATACGCAGATTTATTTACTGCTGATGACACAACATCACTGGCACATTGCATAAGCGCCGACCTTGTCATGAATGCAGGAATTGCTAAAACGTTTAAAACGAAATTCATGGGAGTCGATTAACTAAAGGGACAAAACCTAAAAGTACTGTCTATAGGATTTATAAAACATAAAGCCCGATATATACTTTACCTAGTCACAAAAGGAAAGTATTTCCAAAAACCAACTTACGAAAATTTATTCAAAACCTTAGTAAATTTAAAGAATTTTTGTATAAATACACAGATAACAAAATTAGCAATGCCAGAATTAGGATGTGGCCTAGATGGACTCACCTACGAGAACGTGAAAAGAATGATATATTATATATTTGCTGATACGAATATTAAAATTAAGATATTCCTAAATCATAAATACACGGAACAACTCAACGCTTTAGAGACAGAATCGATACAGGGAAATGTAGGAGACGAGGTAGACAAACTTATTGAAAAACTATTAACTAGCGAGAATTTACCATGTTTACCTGAAAATATGCCGAATACATCATTTCAAAACGAAACACCCCTAACAACAGTACACTCAAACGTAAACGAAGAACCACAGCACAGTATACCGTCATTAGATGAGGCCATCGATATTAAGAACCCACAGTATCACATTGATCAAACATATTTAGACCGAAGCAAAATTACGTTCCAAATTAATAAAGATAGAAAAATTGAGTACAAATGCCAAAAAATGATAACCACACCGAAATATTTCAATTTATACGAGATTACATGCCTCAAGGCAAACACTATCTAAACTTCAAACAAGAAACCATGTACAAAGATTTTTGTAACGTTTATGTGCAAAAATTTAATGACAAGGGACCAAAATTATTACGGTGTTTAAGAAAATTAGAAACTATAGATAATGTAACTGATCAAATCGATATTATAAAGAATTACCACGAAGGAAAGAACAATCACCGCGGTATTAATGAAACGTTAAAACAATTACAAAGACGCTTCTTTTGGCCGAATCTAAAAGAGACTATAACTGCATACATTAAAAGATGCGAAACTTGTAATCGTGCAAAATACGATCGGCAACAACCGCATCCCACACTAAATGTAACTGAGAAAATTGATATTCCATTTCAAAAACTACATGTTTGTCGCGAGTAAACAAATATTTTTAACTATCATTGACGCGTTCACCAAACACGCACAAGCGATTGCCATTAATAGCAAAAATGCCATGGACATAGCCAACGCGTTATTAACGTACTTTTATTCATTCGGTACCCTAGAAGAAATAACATCAGACCGCGGCCTTGAATTCAATAATGACTTAATTAAAGAACTATTATTTAAACACAAAATTAAATTGCACTTGTGCACAGCCTACAATCCAAATTCAAATAGCAATATAGAACGATTACATTCTACCTTAACACTTACGAATTCTGAAAAACGACAACAAACAAGTAACTATCGATAAACTTATGAAAATTGCTATTATAGCATATAATAATTCAATACATGCTACAACCGGATTCACACCCCACGAATTAACTTTCGGACACACAAAAAGTAGTGATCCGTTCGATATGTACTATGACAATACGTTCTATAATGATTACGTCGAGAAACACATAAATCGGCTAAAGAATGTCTATAAGAACCTAGGACAAAGGATTCAGCAAGAAAAATGAAAAGGAATTCAAAAAATAAATGAAAACGCGAAAACAAAAACACTTAAAATAGGACAAGAAGTGTACGTAAAAACAGGTGATCGTAATAAATTAACATTCTGCTATAGAGGCCCTTACACACTACATAGAATCAACGAAGATAACACTGCAGTAATAATTGATGAAAATAATAAAGAAAGGAAAGTCCATATAAAAAACCTGAAGCACGGTATTATTACAGATTCCTCGGAAGCCGAGTCTATCAGTGCAGAGGAGATGTAAAGATAACAAAAATCCGCGAAACAACAGGATTACTGCCTATTAGATTGGGAACAACACAGTACATCCATTCATATTGGAACTTAGTCAACATTTACAGCTGTACAACTCATTCATAACTACGAACGATGGTTGGACGTCATAAATAATGGACCACATGAAAATTATCGTAGAGAACTAGACAATTACTGCAAGATTCTCACAAACAACATCAACACCATGAAAAAACGACTAACTGAAATTATACCAGCCAACAACTCAAGGAGAAAACGAGGAGCTTTTAATTTTATGGGGAATATTATTAAAACCATAACGGGAAACCTAGACAACGAAGATGCTCAGCATTATGATGAAACTATCCAACAAATAATGGACGCAGAAGGAAAAATTAAAACAATCACGGAGAAACAGATCACACTGACCATTGATTCCATCACAACGTTTAACAACTCTATTGCCACCTTAAGGAGTAACCAATTGATGTTGCAAACAAAAATGTTAAAAATGGAGGGAGCCATAAATAAAACACAATTCTTTCTATTGGAATACGGACATCAGAGTAATATCTACGCTATCTTCAACCAACTAATATTTCTTACTAATGCAATTATAGAAATATTAGACACTGTATCAAACGCAATTACTTTCGCACGTTTGGGAGCATTCCACCCAGCGATAATTCAACCAGAAGAGTTACTACGAGAAGTAGAAAGTATTAATACAACAAACCAAATGTTTACGAAACCAAAAGTCAATAATATTATATATTCTATTATCAACTATTTCCTCTACTAATCCCTATAAATGGTACTCATTTCAATTCAATAACTCCTGAATTCCCATATTTGGCGATAAGTGATGAAAAATTTGAAGCATCTCAGAATAAATGTAAAGAAATTGCCCCAGGGGAATACATGTGTGATACAGGACACATAAAGTCCATTACCAACGAAGCCCCATGTGAAGTACAGTTACTCCTATTCACAAATAACTATGAAAAATACAATACTGTAATAGAAAGGATTGCAGATCATAAAATCACAAAAATTACAACAAATATGTGGATGATTGTTACTGCAATTCCCACTAGAATTAAGAAACAATGTAACAAAGAAACAAGTTTGGAAATTATACAGGGAACCTACCTGACAGAAATTAGATTTGGATGTTCACTTATCATGGGGAACCAGACACTTCGAGCATATGAAACAACTATAAGAATCCCACAACGGCCAAAACTTCCACAACTCAACATCACCCAAGTGAGGAAATCAAAAGAAGAAAAATTAAACAAGATGGTTACTCTACCAGAAATTCACCAGGACAACATGACGAATATCCAGAATGGACTGACCAAACTACGGGAAGAACTAAGGAAATTAGATAGCCCAGATCTCCATGAAAGACCCATCACCATCTGGACAATAATAATAATATATCTTGTCTTACTATGTTTAATAGGTTACCACCTCTACCGTAAACTATTCACCCAACGGAGTTCGATGGAACCCAGGGAGGAGACAGGGACTGCTACCACAGGAAGTCACCCGTTGTTGTAACAAAAGCCCAACGACCCGATTTCCTTCTAGGGATGGAGGAGTTACGGAACCCGGAATGCTGACATGACAAAGATAAGAGAAACCTTATAACCAGGATCGCTCCCGGAGCCCGGTAGTCAGTCCCGATCCGTCAAAGCTAGAATCGCCGCGTCGAGAAAGGCCGCTGATCATAATATACTTTTATTATCATATTTGTATTGTAAACGTAGTTTAGTGAAATAAATTTGTTTAGTTTTTTAAAAAGCTAAAATCGCTTTTAGGAAACTTAACTAACGCATAAGTATCTAGTATCTATGCAGTATCTAGTGTTTAATTTGTATATGAGGTACATTACTCTGTTGCTGATACTGTGGATATTGGTGACGTTTTGTGCATGAACCCAACTCCACCTTCCTTTACGTTTTGGCCTCCTCTATAGTGTAACAAATGGCCTGAATGGAGTGTTAGTTGTTCCTCTTCTGTTCATTTATGCTCACTTATTTCTAGTGTATATCCCAGTTGATATGGTATAATGTTGTGGTATTAAGAGTGGCGATGGTCATTATTCGGTTTTGGTAGCCTGGCCTATCCCGGTGATTTTTCGCACCCTCTGCCCGCTTCCTTGTCCTTCTGCTACCTTCCCGGGGGTTCGCGAGGTGCCGGGAACTGACGGCCATGTGTTTTGATGTGATTTAGCCGTTTACCCCCACTACGCTGGCCAGTGCGGGTTGGCATGGTTTGAGAATTCATTTCCTTGGTTCTCAGTTATAACAGTTATACCGCCGTGTTTCGGTCGTCAGAGCCTCTTTAGTTTTCTAGCAGGGGGCACCAACGTGCAGGCGAACTTGACCGATACCTCTTACCCCCACCTTAGAAAACATATGTTGAGAATACCAAAAGCAGAATTGCATTTTTGGGAAATGTTTATAATAGTACGCCTTTGGTAGAAAAAGAGGGAGGACAAAATCTATTATAGATTTGCCACCCTCGAGGTAAAAACCAATGGACGAGAGGAAACCTCTGGGCTGGAAGACTTTGTCGAAGCTACAGCTGAGACAGGCAATGCTAACCCGGATACAGAAACATTTCCTCCATTGCTAAAACAATAAAATAGGCCTGGTTTTACAAATCGCCCAAATCAATTTGAAGCATTCTAAGGTGGCAGCTGCTAATTTAAATTGTCATCTACAGAATATGTAATATAGGATCGCGCTGATCCAAGAACCCTGGATTGTTAAAAACTGGGTATGCGGACTCAGCAACAATAACAGCAACCTGCTATACAATGTTGCTGGCAACAAACATAGGACATGTATCTTAACCTCTTCTAAAGGTGCAGGTACACTCCTACACCAATTCAGCTCTGCAGAGTTTACAGTTGTCAGACTGAAAACAGACGACGTCGCAGAGATCTACATTGCCTCTGCATATCTGCCGTACGACGCAGCCCAACCACCTCCCAGCCCAGAACTGGCAAACCTGGTGGAACACTGCGAAAACTAAAGATTGACCTCATCATCGGATGTGATACCAATGCTCACCATGTGGTGTGGGGCAGCAGTAACAATAACAGTAGAGGAAAGGCTCTAATTGAGTACACAACCAGTGCAACAATAGAGATATTAAACAGAGGGTGCGAACCAACGTTCCTAACACAAAAACGAGTCGAGGTGATAGACATCAGTCTACCACTGGGCAATATCTCAAGCAAAATAAAAAACTGGCACGTATCAAGTCAGAAATCCATGTCTGATGCGGTACGACCTAGATTTCGTACCACGTGAACTACCGTCCTAGGATGGAGTATCAAGCTGCAGACGAAATTCCAGAATCAGTGGACGATTTGTATTATTATTATTATTATTATTATTATTATTATTATTATTATTATTATTATTATTATTATTATTATTATTATTATTATTATTATTATTATTATTATTATTATTATTATTATTATTTTTATTATTATTATTATTATTATTATTATTATTATTATTATTATTATTATTATTATTATTATTATTATTATTATTATTATTATTATTATTATTATTATTATTATTATTATTATTATTATTATTATTATTATTATTATTATTATTATTATTATTATTATTATTATTATTATTATTATTATTATTATTATTATTATTATTATTATTATTATTATTATTATTATTATTATTATTATTATTATTATTATTATTATTATTATTATTATTATTATTATTATTATTATTATTATTATTATTATTATTATTATTATTATTATTATTATTATTATTATTATTATTATTATTATTATTATTATTATTATTATTATTATTATTATTATTATTATTATTATTATTATTATTATTATTATTATTATTATTATTATTATTATTATTATTATTATTATTATTATTATTATTATTATTATTATTATTATTATTATTATTATTATTATTATTATTATTATTATTATTATTATTATTATTATTATTATTATTGTTATTCCGAATTTCGCACTCACAGATTACTTTAATCTGGAAAATTCACTTACTCCGGGATTATGGATCAACGGAAGTAAGCTCGGACGTAAGAGTAGGTGGTTTTACTCTTCGATGTTTAAAACTTTTCTGATTATGTTGCATGTTGCCTGTTGCATGGGTTGCATAAGATTTGATGTGAGTAGGATAGTTTCCAGATCTTGGTGGAGAAATCGTGGAACTTCCCCAGTTGCACTTATGATAATTGGTACAACTTGTACCTTGTTTTGGTTCCACATTGCTTTTACTTCATTTGCTAGAGGTAAGTATTTTCTAGTTTTTTCTGAACGTTTCTTTTCCAGGTTCAGCAAGTTAGGGACAGCTATATCAATGATACATGTAGTTTTAGTTTCCTTATCAGTGATAACAATGTCAGGTATATTATGTTGAACTGTTTGGTCGGTTGTAATTGGCCTTGCCCAGAATATTTTGTGGGAGTCATCTTCAATGATATTTTCGGGCTTATATTTATAATAAGGAACTTCCTCTAGTGTTGGATTGTACTTTTTGGCTATAGCTTGGTGGATGATGTTTGCTACCATATTATGCCTATATGTGTATTCTGCTGGTGCCAGTACCTTACACGCACTTGTTAGTTGATCGATAGTCTCAGGTTTTTCCCCACATAGTCTACATTTATCATTGACATTCTCGTTGATGATGTGCTTACGGTAGTACTTCGTTGCTATTACCTGGTCCTGAATTGCACACAGAAATCCCTCTGTTTCGGCATATATGTACCCATTTCTTAACCACAATAAGGAGGCGTCTTTATCAATGTGGCCTGCTTCCAGTTGACTAGGAAAACGGCCATGTAGTGCTTTTCCTTTCCACTTTGATATTATTGGTTCTACTTTTGCAACAGTTTCTGGCTTATTATTTCCTAAATTAAGCGGCGTGAGGTTACAGTCTGCTTTTACTATTGCCCGATGTAGTGTGCTTGTATTAGCTTTGTTATGGAATTTGTTATGGAAAAACGTATACAGCAAATCGACTTGTTTATCATGAATAGCTTCTATATCGGAAAACCCTCTACCTCCTTCGCTTCTTGGGAGGTGAAATCTTTCTACAGCACTTTTGGGGTGGTGTATACGGTACTGGGTGGCCATTGTTCGTATTTTTCGGTTGATTTCTTGTAGCTGGGTCTTTGTCCATCTTAGGATTCCGAAACTATACGAGAGAGACGGGATGGCATAGGTATTAATTGCTTTCACTTTGTTCCCTGAACATAGTCCAGACTTCATTATTTGTTTTAGCCTGTGTAAAAATCGTGCTTGCAGGTGCTCTTTACATTTCCTTCCGCGATACCCCTAGTTTGTTGTATTATTATTATTATTATTACTATTATTATTATTATTATTATTATTATTATTATTATTATTATTATTATTATTATTATTATTATTATTATTATTATTATTATTATTATTATTATTATTATTATTATTATTATTATTATTATTATTATTATTATTATTATTATTATTATTATTATTATTATTATTATTATTATTATTATTATTATTATTATTATTATTATTATTATTATTATTATTATTATTATTATTATTATTATTATTATTATTATTATTATTATTATTATTATTATTATTATTATTATTATTATTATTATTATTATTATTATTATTATTATTATTATTATTATTATTATTATTATTATTATTATTATTATTATTATTATTATTATTATTATTATTATTATTATTATTATTATTATTATTATTATTATTATTATTATTATTATTTTTTTTTTTTTTTTTTTATTTTTTTTTTTTTTAGCACAGTTTTCTGGTTATTGGTAGGCTTTGGTCGGGTACTGAGTACCAAGATCCGCTGCTGTCTATTTTACGTTGATGATAGGAACCCTCTTACAATATTTGTGGTGGTAAGTATAGTGCTCTTTTGTATTTTCCTGAAGATGTTGAAGTCCAGCTTTATCCTTCCTAGGTTCTCCTTTAGATTTTTAGGGATTACACCGGTGGCTGATATAATTATAGGGACGATCTGCGTGGATTTGGATTTTTGCTTCCACATCTCTTTCACCTCTATTGCCAGGTCAGTATATTTATTGATTTTTTCTTCATACTTCTTTTGCAGGTTCGAGGATTCTGGTATAGATATGTCTATGAGGTAAGTGCTGTGGTTCTTCTTGTCCCTAAAAACAATGTCGGGTCTGTTGTTGATTATTTGTTTGTCTGTGATTATTGATCTATCCCAGTAGATAAGGTAGCTGTCATTTTCTTCAATTGGGTTTGGAATATACTTGTAGTATGGGATGTCTCCGTTTGTTATTTCACATTTTCTAAGCAGTTCCTGATGTATTATTCCTGCTACTAGATTGTGTCTGTGTAGGTATTTTGTCGGCGCTAGTTTTGGGCATCTCGCTATTATGTGTTCAATTGTTTCTCGGTATTGGTAGCATTTTCTACATAGATCGGAGGCTATTTCTTCTTTTAGAATGTATTTTTGGTAGTTTCTGGTTTTTACTACTTGGTCCTGAATACTTATGATGCTACCTTCAGCTTCCACATATATTTCGCCTTGGACAAGCCAGTCCACTGAAGCAGCTTTATTGACGTAGTTAGATTCCAGTATGTATCTGTAGCGTCCATGGAGTTGCTTATTTTTCCATCTCTGAATCTTTGCTTCTTCAGTAAGTGTGTAGTTGAGCGGTGTGTATGTGGTGTCCTTCAGTTTTAGTGGCGTGAAGTTGTTGTCTGCTTTAGTGATAGCTTCTATCAAGGGATTTTCGATTCTCTGATAGAAGTATGAGCGCAGTCCTTCTATAATTGAGTAGTGGAGGTTAGAGATGTCTAGTATACCGCGTCCCCCTTCATTTCTTGGTATTGTTATGCGTTCTGTGCATGCTTTTGGGTGGTGTCCTAGGTGTTGTGTTAGATAGACACGGATTTTTCTGTTGAGGTCTTGCAGGTCAGTTTCAGACCATTTTACAATGCCGAAAGAGTAGGTGAGTACAGGGATCACGTATGTGTTGATGGCTTTGCTTAAGTTCTTAGGTTTCAGTTTGGTTCTTAGGATTGTCTTTAATCTGTGGCAAAACTTTTTAACAAATTCCTTTTTGACTTCGGTGTGATCTATTTTTATGTTTTGCATGATACCCAGGTATTTGTAGGTTTCACTTGGTTCCATTTCTTCGATAGGTATTCCGCTGTTCTGGAGTTCTGTTGCCCCAACCGTAACACCTTTTTCTGTTGAAATTCTTCTGCATTTGTCGAATCCAAATTCCATGCTGATCTCCCCGCTCATGTCACTTACAAGTTTTATTAGTGCGTCTAGTTCTCTGGGTGTTTTAGCATATAGTTTTAGGTCATCCATATATAGGAGGTGGTTGATTTTGTGAAGATTCTGGCGGTTCTGTTTAATCTGATATCCGTATTTAGTGTTATTTAGTGTGTTGGATATTGGATTTAGAGCGAGACAAAACCATAACGCGCTAAGAGCATCGCCCTGGAATATTCCCCTCTTAACACTCAATTCGCTGGTGTTGATATTTCCTATATCAGTGGTTAGATTAATTGTTGTTCGCCAGGATTTCATGGTGTTCTCGAGAAATCTTATAATGGATGGATTGATCTTGTATATGTGTAGAGTGTGGATGAGCCAGGAGTGCGGTACAGAGTCGAATGCCTTTTTGTAATCTATGTAGGCAGCATGTAAGTTCCTTTGTGTGGTTCGGGCTTGTCCCAGAATTACAGCGTCTATAGTTATTTGTTCCTTACATCCCATTGCTCCCTTCCTACATCCTTTCTGAGCGTCAGTGAGAATATTTTCTTTTTCTAGGTGTTCATAAATTTTTGAGCATACGGTTGATGTGAATAGCTTATAGATGGTGGGTAGACATGTTATAGGCCTGTAGTTTGCAGGATTGTTTGGGTCTTTCCCTTTTGATAAGAGATAGGTTGTGCCTTTGGTAAGGAATGACGGTGTTGCCGTTTCTTGTAGTATAAGTATTGTGAGCTGTGCTGCGAGAAATGGCCAGGTTGCAGTAAAGTTTTTAAGCCAAAAATTGTGTATCCTGTCATTTCCTGGTGCCCTCCAGTTCTTCGTTTTGCTAATTGCAGCTGCTATGTCGTTAGTGGAGATGTCAGTGAAAGGCATGACTGGTTTATTTGCGTGTATGTTCTCTTCTTTTAGGATCCATGAAGCTTGTTTTGTGTGTGTAGTTTCAGACGACCATATTGCACCCCAAAAGGTCTCAAGGTCCCTTGCTGTCAGCGAGTGTGGTGATGCTTCAGTGTTTTTGGTTAGAGTTCTATAGAATTTCCGCTCGTCCAGTTCGAAGAGTGCATTTTCTTGTTTTCGCCTAGTTGCTTCTCTGTATCTTCGCAATCTTTTGCTAAGGGCTGCGAGTTTTTGTTTTTGCATGTCTAGATATTCGGTAACACTTTTATTGTGTTGCGGGTCGTCAATTGCAGTTCCTATGGTTAAAAGGATTGGTAAGATCTTCCGTGTGAGGTTCTTTGATCTGAGGCCTTTACTGTATTGTTGGAATCTTCCAATAGTGGCTCTTAGATTAGAGATTCGTTTTTCTAGCCTTATTTCCCACTTCTGCTTTGGCGGTACATCTCTCTTTGTTTGTTTAGGTGGAGAAATCTCTTGTCCATTTAACAGTGTTGCTGTTATGGCGGCACAGTAGATATTGCAATGGAGATCGCTAATGTCCATGTCGTTGTGGAGCTCGTTTTTTAGGTAATGATCGACTAACTTGAGTATTTTACCAGAGTTGTTTTTGTACTTGTATCTGGGCAGTGCTGGTCTTAGGGAGGGATCCATACCTTTGTATTTGGTGTATTGCTCGATAAATATGAATTCTATTTGGCCTAAGGTACATATATCTTCCTCGTCTGCATGGTCTTGTTGTGGTTCATTTCCGTCATTCCTTTCGCTGTGCATTTCTTCATTGTTTATGTCTACGATATGTATCGCCTCTACCACATTTGAGCTAGTAGTTGTTGTTCTGTGGTTGGTAGCATCTTCGTTTGTCGTTATTTCGATCTTAATGTCGGATTTTATTCTGTCTAGCTCAGCTTGGGGTACCAGGTTGTTACGTTCAATAGCTCTTCTTTGGTCGGATAGTCTTTGCTCAGTCAAATGGCTGAGTTCCGGATATTGTTTTATGAACAGGTCTCGTAGTTTAGATCTGTGCAATGTGAGGTCTGTTTCCAATTTCGTAGCTTTGTAGTAGCATCGCATGATGCAGTGGTTCATTTCGTTAGTCCATTTCATGCGTTGCCGTTGTAATCCAGCTTTGGTGGTTACGGGTTGAGGTGCTCGTAAAACACGTTCTGCTGTTTGAAGTTGTGCAGGTCCGGGTTGGGGTTGCACTTCGGTTTGGGGTTGTTGTAGTTGCTGTCTTGTGGAACCGGTACGTAGAGGGGCGCCACTTGCTTCACCTATCTCTACGTCAGGCTGACGTTCCGCGGCGTTAGATACAGCCCGTCTATCTAACGCTTCCGAGGCTGTTTTACTTCTGGTTTTAGGAGCAAATATTACACATTATTTAGGGAGCTAGCCTAAATAACGGGTTGGGTGACTGGAGGTCCGCAGGGTTGTCAACTCCCGTAGCCTGAAGGCTCCCTCTGCTCTTCCCGTGGTTGGTGTTTGGGAAGGGTGAAAGTCGCTGGCTGTACCGTCTACTTTCTTGGTGGTGATTTTACGATAGCACTCGAGAAGGGTGGCTAGACATTATTATTATTATTATTATTATTATTATTATTATTATTATTATTATTATTATTATTATTATTATTATTATTATTATTATTATTATTATTATTATTATTATTATTATTATTATTATTATTATTATTATTATTATTATTATTATTATTATTATTATTATTATTATTATTATTATTATTATTATTATTATTATTATTATTATTATTATTATTATTATTATTATTATTATTATTATTATTATTATTATTATTATTATTATTATTATTATTATTATTATTATTATTATTATTATTATTATTATTATTATTATTATTATTATTATTATTATTATTATTATTATTATTATTATTATTATTATTATTATTATTATTATTATTATTATTATTATTATTATTATTATTATTATTATTATTATTATTATTATTATTATTATTATTATTATTATTATTATTATTATTATTATTATTATTATTATTATTATTATTATTATTATTATTATTATTATTATTATTATTATTATTATTATTATTATTATTATTATTATTATTATTATTATTATTATTATTATTATTATTATTATTATTATTATTATTATTATTATACGATTCACGTTCTCCAGCCGTGGCTGGGAAGCTTTCACCTACCCTGGGGCTAGGCTGCCAACAGGGTTAGGCTCTGATGGGTGCTTTTTGCGTCTGGATGTCAATGACATCACGACTGTTGTGTTATGTATAGTTATTACTCGTGTAGAAATTTCCTTACTATACGGCACGTACTCAGTATTACTGATTTCTGCAGTTTTATGAACAGTTTCGGGTCCAGTCCTATCAGTTCCAGGTTCCCCTTTAGCGATAGAGGTACTACTCCTGTACTGGATACAATAATCGGGACGATCTTCACAGTTTTACTTTTCCATAATCGTCCCACCTCTTCCTTCAGGTCTGCATACTTCCTCTTTTTTTCCGTAGTAATATTCACAATATTGTGAGTGTTTGGGATAGCTACATCAATTAAGTATGTTTCCTTTTTATGCTTATCCTGAAGGACGATGTCTGGTCTATTGTTGGGTATTGACTTGTCAGTTATTATGGACCTATCGTAATAAAGTTTATATCTGGTATTTTCCAGTACTGCTTCAGGGTTGTATTGGTAATATGGCAGTTCGTTTTGCAGTAAGCCGACTGATGTCGATAGTGCTTGGTGAATTATGTTCGCTACCTGGTTGTGTCGATGTGTGTAGTCGTTCGGGGCCAGGAATGTGCAGCCTCCTGTTATATGTTGGATGGTTTCAGGCTTTTGTTTGCATTTTCTGCAGGAGTCATTTTGTATTGTAGGGTCATGTAGAATGTATTTCTTGTAGTTATTTGTATTTATTACTTGGTCCTGTATGGCTAGCATAAAACCCGTTGTTTCTGGGAATAGTTCACCAATCTCGAGCCATGCATTTGATGCTAGCATATCGACCTCCGGTCTTTCTAGGTCTTGGGCGTGTCTTCCATGCAATGCCTTGGCTTGCCAGATAGTGATTTTTTCCTGCTCCGATATTATATCCTGGTGCTGTTGTACGGTAGTATCGCTCAAGTTGAGTGGGGTGTATCTCTGGTCAGCAATGCAAATAGCTTCGTGTAGGTCAGAGCTGCTCCGTCGTTCGTAGCAGTACGTTCTTAAAGATTTTAATTGACCGCTATATAGGTTACGTATGTAAGTTATTCCTAACCCTCCATCACTTTTCAACAAAGTAACCCTTTCAATATTGGAGCTCTTGTGACGCTTATTGAATTTTGACATTTCTGTCCTTACTAAACGTTCAAGTCGTTCAAGATCAGTATCAGACCAACTTATTGTTCCAAATGTGTATGTTAGGGAAGGAATAACATATGTATTTATCGCCTTGATCAAATTTCTCGTGTTTAGCATAGTTTTTAATACCAATCTTAGTCTTCTAGTGAATTCATCTTTCGTTTGCTTTTTGACTTTGGTATGCTCCACTCTGCGAGCTTGAAGTACTCCTAGGTACTGGTAGGTGTCGTTATCTCCCATCGGCTCAAAAATATCTCTCTGTTGCGTTTCAAAATGGGTTAGTTCTATATTTCCCTTTCTGATGTTTAAAGTTCTACATTTTTCTAGGCCAAACTGCATGTTTACATCTGTTGTAAAAAGCTCTACTATTTGGATTAGTTGCTGGAGTTGTCCTGTTGTTCTGGCATATATCTTTAGATCGTCCATGTATAGTAGATGCGATACTATGTGGGTTGTTTCACGAGTGTTGAGTTGAAATCCGTATCCTGAATCATTAAGTGTCCTCGATAGTGGGTTTAGTGCAAGACAGAACCAGAGGGCACTGAGGGAATCCCCTTGGAAAATATCTCGATTAATTTTTATCGGGTTTGTGCATATATTATTTAATTCAACTACCGTCTGCCAAGTTTGCATCGCATGTTGTAGAAATCTTATTATGGTCTTGTTTACTTTATATATTTCAAGGGTCTGCAATAGCCAGCTGTGAGGGACTGAATCAAATGCCTTGCGGTAGTCGATATAGCATGCATATAGATTTCTCTGTTTTCTCTGTGCTTGCTTCAGTATCACCTCGTCGATAATGAGTTGTTCCTTGCAACCTCTTGTACCTTTTCGGCACCCTTTCTGCTCCTCCGTGAGTATGCTGTTGGTCTCTAGATGCTCGGTTATGGCATTAGTGATGCAACCGGTCGCAATTTTGTATATTGTTTGTAGACAAGCGATGGGCCTATAGTTCGATGGATTGGCCGATGGTTTTCCCTTGGGTAGCAGGTAGGTTCGTCCCTCAGTGATAAATGCAGGCATATGTGTTGGATTCTTTAGCCATCTGTTGACGTACTTAAGGATATGTTCGTGGGTGCAGGGGAGTTTCTTATACCAGTAATTGTGTATGCAGTCACTGCCTGTAGCTTTCCAGTTATGGGTCCTTTGTTATCTTTATTTAAGGTAAATCTTGCATTCATAATAGTCTATAAACTATTTGAGTTTGCATTATGTCTATTGTGTTGTATGTCCATTAAAATAAAACAAAGCCCAATGGCCTATGGTAGGCCAATAAAAGTGTGTAAATATAAGTAGGTTTATACTATTCCCTGATTATCAACACACTCAATAGTAGCAAGTAGTAACAATGTTACTAACTCTATGTGCGGGCGTTGTTTTTCTCCTCGGCACTTCTGCAGTTGAAGGTACGATTTGTATGGTATAGTCGAATAGATTTCTAAGATTATAATATCTCGCGAAGAATCTACAACAGCTACTTTCCGAAAACAACTGTTGAAAAGTTGTTTTTATTATTATATGCTCTATATCAGGAAACCTAATAAAAGAGAATTTGGAAACAATAAATAATTCAATTTGTAGACAATAAAAACTAAATAATATAAATAGTAATAAATTATACTTAATACTAAATCACAGATAAAAATCACACAACAATATCAATATTAATAATAAATAAAAATAAATTTATTATATAATTAATATATTAATTTATATTTTATTTTAGCCATTAGTGGCTAGACATTTAACAGCTGCTGTCTTATTGGATTTCACATTAACGTTGAAGCATACACCGTGATATCTGTACGAAATTATAGCGGCCGTTTTTTTTCGAATTATTCAAAACATATCCAACAAAGGAAAAGATTCCCCTTTTTGCATATGTTTCTTGAAGCTGCTATGATGTAGGGAAAGTTGAACATAATACTAATAAACTATAAATAAATTGTTTAAATCTGTCTAAAAATGAACTTATTTGCTCACTATTTCAAACCGTGAATTATTTGGGCAGAGATGTTTGGAACCTAAATAAAAGGCTTTCCCAACAGGGTGTATTTATTGTTATCAATTTGACATTTTTGATTTATGAAAAACATGAATCGTTTATTTATATTATAATAAAGATAAAACATGAATTTATTGAAAATATTGCGCCGGGAAGTAGTGTCATCTACCGACAAATAGATTACCACTGTCCCTAATAAGGTTCGGATCATTGATAACAATAAGGAGAATGGTCAACACGGGTCAAGATGACGTTTCAGATGCGTCCATCCCTATGACAACCAATTAAATAATACTGCTACTATTTCGGAATGGACGGGAAATTAATTTTACATTAATAAAACTACGGCTAATCCAAAGTGCCAATTTTTTTCATTAAAGTTGACACGCCGATAAAGTATAAAAATAATATTAAAAGATACATATAGAATTTGCGAAATAAATTAAACACGCGACATTCACACACTTTCTTTTTTATATTAAAATTAAATAAAACATTTTTTATAAAATATTATAATAGAAATGCTAACAATATAATGCATGTGTACAATAGCAATAATAGTAAGATATAATTGGATCCACTCTAAAATCACAAACCTAATTTATCAATATATTACAAGCAAATTCATAACAGTCAGTAAATTAGACTATCATTCATATTTGACAGACAATGGAACTTGCAGCAGTTATAGAGGGTTAACAAAAGTAAAAAGAAAAAATATACCATGAAAAGGGATAAAAAATTTAACACAGGACAGAAAAGAATGAAAAGAATGAAAAGAAAAATACAAATACAAAGAATAAAAGAGAAAAAAAACAAGCATACGCCTTAGAAGGCATATGATTAAATAAATAAATTTATGAATTCCTTATGTCTATATTTAAATTTTTTCTAGAATTTACTATTTCGGGGGCTATTTCTTCTTTATAAAAATGAGTCAATTTAGTCATCATATTGTCAATAAATCGTTGATCTCTATGTAAAGTCTGAATATTCATGCCCTTCGGTGTCCATATAATAAAGTCACATTCATCCGTTTTGGTTATTTGGAGTGTTCCTTGAATTTGAGCGTATTATAGATGGTTATGCCTTAGTTCTATTTTGCCATTGTTTATTTTACAAAGTTTCTTTACTGCGTTTATTTTCTCAACAGCCTCAAAAGGTGTATACAGTTTTGCCCATGTGGGTTTCCCTCTAATTAGTAACTTTTTCTCAAAAGACTTTATAACCGCTATAACTTTTGTATTGATTACCATTATGGGATGGCTACAATAGTAAAATTGGAATGCTCTTAGAGATGTATAATCTTCCTACGTGCGTTTTCCTGATAAGTAGTATCATTTAATTTGTAAATTTGAATAGTCAAATGTCACATGTCACATTCATTTAGCTTCCTTCTCAATCAATGGCTGTATATATTAGTCCCAAGTTATTTAGATTAATACCTGCCCGCTGAAAATTCACTAGCCCTGCGGTTGAAAAAACATCAACCGCATTCCACCTTTTTTCGTAGTTTCATTATTTTTTGGAGACATCTGTTGGTTAATAGCGATATTAAAAAATATTATTGAGAATATAATAATACTTCTGAGCGCTAGTGGCGCCTAACTACCGAGAGCGAAACACATTAAGATTGACCTCTTCTTCTTCCTTAAGTGCCCCATAGACCATAGACAAGATAGATAGGAAACTTAATGTAGTCTTTTTAGAAACCAGTTTCTGCGCACTCTCGTGACGGGAATGTGAAACAATTAGCTCAGCTCTGAACCCTTGAGTTATGGTTCAGTGCTGAGCTAATTAATTCAAATAAATAGTATTTTAAAAAAGTATTTAAAATATGAAATACTGTTTATTTAAATATCTCGATGTATTTTTGAATAGTATTCAATTAAAATGCAATATAAAATGATTTATATAAATTAAAGGCAAGCGTGTACTATAATATTCAATAAAATGTTATAGAAATACCATTCAAATTCATCTCAATGTTCAATAAACTGTTTTTCATGTTTAAATACTGTTAGTTCTAAATATATATTTCATATTTGGGTCAATAAATAAAGAAAATACAACATATAACATGAAAATATAACTACTATATTAGTCAATTGTAAAATGCATACACACAGCATCATGAAAATATTATCATATGTATTTTAATATGGTTCTGGGCAACTGGCCTATAGATCTCTCTATGAAGTGTTATCCTTGAAAATTGCTGAGATTCTAGTCTAAAGAAATAACAGTAGAATTATATTATATTTTATTGTTTACACACTTACCACTTTGAATAGAAACCAGCTGTATTGCGCCCTTTCCCGTTAGCGAATCAAGAGGTACGACGTGAACGTGGGAATAGGACTTGCTAGCAGAGCTGCTAATTTAGCAGTGCCTTGAAATTTGATGTTTAATTTCAAGATCATATACTAGCCATTTACCCCTCGTCTGAAATGATAAAGATTAAAAATCTAAACATGACACAAAAATAAATTTAAAATATACCAGTATAAGTTGAACAATACCTAAAAAAATTTAAATTAGTATGGGTGAATTGTTAATGTAATGAAATAGAAAAGTTAAATCCATGTATAGTTGTGGAGAAAAACTTAGACAGGTTTTCTCCACCTTCTATGTTTCTCTTTATATTGGGCAGCAGCTGATAAAACAGAATCTGTCATACCCCTTCTATTTGTCTCTAAACCAAACAGAATATTATTGACATTTTTTACGTAGTGAAAAATTAGTAAATTTAAAAAAGACCCTAATAATGCATCTTTTAAAGTAGGTAGGTGCGGACAGTCATCAAAACAAAATTGAACATGATTAAGGATGAAGGATTTAAAATTAATAAAAACATTAGGTTTGGATATGATCTGGGGTAATAGAAACTTTGATATGTTTACTATTGAAAATAATACTGAGAGTAAATTTTGTGAACAATAATTTAGTTTAATACTTTCGGAATCATATTCCCTCAAGCTTACCAGGCAATGCTCTGGTAAAATTTCTCCAGAATGAAGAACATTATGTATGCAAATAGGGCATCCAGAAAATACAGGAAGTATTTTCTTGACAACCCATCCACCTACATAAGTTATAGCAGTTGACTCTAAATCTTCAACCATATTAAAGTTTTCAGGAAGAGTGGGTGTATTCCAAGTCTCAATAGAATGAAGTGGCGCCATTTTAGCTTGTGTTATGAAATCTTTTACTGACGTAATGAGACCTGTGCATTTGTCGTCCTCACAATTAGACAACATTGAAAGTGGAGTTATAAAATTGTTTAAAATAATTGTTTTCAAATAAGGCACAAATGCCGAACACGACGGATTTATATTTCTCACACCATGTTGCCTTATCTGCTCAAACAAATTTTCTACAGGATCTTGGTTAAAAGATCTTCCAGGAAACTCTGAATAACCAAGATTCAAAAGTTTTTTCTGAACAAGTAAGAAACCATGAAGTGTAAAATTTAAATTTTCCAGTACCGGAGGACGAGCCTTGTCGGAAGGCTTACGCGGAATAAATTTCATGCTATTTACGACGACAATAGCCTTTTTCCAAAAGGTTGAATGTCTAATAAATTTTTTTGATGGATTTTGTGAAGGAACCGGTTCCTTTCCTCTCTCTAAATTTATTGGCTGTGCCACTGTCCCATTAAGACTATCAAAAAGTTCATTACAAAAACCACAAAGTTTTGATGTACCATAACCATCAATGCCAATCATATGTTTTTGATCTCTAGAAACAAAGTTGCCTTGTGCCAACATTCCAATGGTAGATTCCATTTTTGCACTAAAAACTTGCATACATATTGAAACCTTCATTTTATTGATACGACTTGGATTTACATGGTTTTCGGTAATTTTGTGCAATTGCTTTACAAAAAGTTCAGAATTTAAATAATAAGCATCTTCAATATGCTTCCATTTTGCAACCCAAGATACCCCATCAGTAGAGAAACTCAAATCCTTAGTGAGGAGATTATTGCGAATACATTTTAAAAGATGGGGATAATCGTATAAGAGTATTATTTCAATATCATCTATCAATATAATACCTTTAGTTGGTTCATATCCCTGTCTTAATGCATTTGCACTAGTATCTTCAATAAGCATCCGATAAGCTTTACAGTTGGTTGATCCTTGGTCACAAACTGAAGCTATAATATTGAAACCAATAGCAGTTACTTTTCTAACAATTTCTTTAAAAAGCTTCACAATATCAGGAGCACTTGTTGAGGATTGGCAGAAAGTGAATGCTATTGGAGTCTTCCACTTTCCAAAAATGCCTCTTAACATGTACACCTGAGCATGATCAGCAAATTTTGAAGAACGGATCTCCCCATTATCTTCAAATCCCTCTACTATGTCTAAATGCTTTAAGTAGTCTAAATGCGCAGATAATGCCATCTCATCAAACATGAGAACACATAGCCGGTCTTGTGCACTCATGTTTGACACCTGCTTCTCAAGATTATTTAAAAGGGATGTGCAGATACCAGGTTTTAAAATAATATCTTTAGCCAAACCTTGCAACAAACGAGGACTAGGAAGACAAAATGTTTTAGAAAGAAAGGAATAAGTTTTCCTACTATGCTTGAAAACACTGAGTGCCAGAACTTTGTTGTCTAAACTATATCTTCTTCCTTGCCGTTTTTTGGTAGAATTAAAAATTTGACATTGAAGGAAGTTTTTTAAAGTTGGATTTAACTTTTCCATTTTATTTCTTTCAAGTTGTGCTACCTTAAGTTTGCTCCTGAGTGATTTGTTGTCCACAATACGTTTCCTGTTCTTACTTTGTAAATTTTTAATTTTCCTGCGCATTAAATTGATTTTTGGGTCCATTTTTCCACAGTTGTTAGCACAGATTGGAGGATTAAATACAGGAACTATAAAAAATAAGTAATTAATAGAATTAATTGTGTAAAAAGTAACATAAAATTTAAAAATAGTTTTAAACAAAACATACCATCATATGTTGCTGTATTAATTGGCTGCTGTTCCACAGAAATTTCATCAACATGTTCTCGGTGATTATCTGAAACACTTGTCAAATTCAATAAATCATCTATTGGTTTGTGTACACTAAAATAATCATTTGCATGAGATATGGAACCACCCATATCTACTCCTGTATCTCCTTTTTCTTCTGCATGGCAGGGTTCACAATCCAAATCTAATGAGTGCACTGACGGTTGAGCAGCTACAGCTAGTTAGTATAATCATCATAATTATTTTATAATTGAAATCAATAAAGGCTGATTTTTATATTCGATAAAATCTACCTGGTAAATATAAGGTAGGTATCATTTGAGAAGTCCTCCTTCTAAAATGTCCTTCAAAATGAACAGCACATACACGAGTATTGTTAGTAATAATAACTGAATGTCCAATTACTGCAATCCACTGAAAATACTGCAGACTGTTCTTAGGAGGTAGCTTATGCATCGAATAATGTGCTGAGGTATTATTACAACCCTCAACAACACACTTCAAAACCATTTTACTAAACAATAATTTACATATAGAATCATGAATACACTTACTATAATCCATAATTACTTGGAAAAATGTCAATAAACAATTCACAATTCACAACACACCAAACACCTAAAACAAGTTTTAAATATTATTAACAGAAATACTATGTCTATATTACAATAAACACTATGAAATAGCACTATAAAATAGCAAAATCTGTCAGACACCATGCGTCTTGTCTATGACCATGCGGCTGAAAGACAGGCTCTAACAGGATCGAGAAAATGTGTGTGCAAGAGTGGTGCCAACAAGATTTTTACCGAAAAAACCAACTCATAAAAATAAAATCTCCATAAATAGCGCCATCTCGTGACGGCACTTGGCAATATTTAGTGGTTCTACGTCATCCTAGAAGAGAATCTCCCCCCTGCCCATAGACGTTCCGGTATACCAGAAAGGTTTATCTGCGAAGAGACCTGTACAGGTAAACCGGAGCGTGTGTGTGGACAAATTTCGGTAAACCTGTGACCTGTACAGGCGACCGGAGAGGAAACTAAATTCGATTATTTCTATCCGCAAGCCGCAAAGAACTGTGCAGGCAAACCGGAGCGTGTGTGGGGACAAATTTTGGTAAATCCGTACAGGCATAGTGACTTGTGCAGGCGACCGGAGAAGAATCGAAATTCGATTCTTTCTACCCACAGGCGAGTGCTTCTTCGGCTTTACCGCTGAAACGGTACACTTTTTATAACAATATTTTTTCTGAATTTACTTTGTAATTAAAAGACCTACAAAATGAGGCTAAACACGACTTTCTATCATGAAAAACACTTTTACAAGTTTCAAAAATTACTGTAATTATCGTGTAAAAAATATATAAATAAAAATTATGATTTTACTGTACTGTTTTCGTAATTTGTACCTGAATGCCCAATTGCGCATTATTGTACCTTAACGTCATAAATGAGCTTGTCCCCTGTGCGGCAGAAAATAATAATCCCACAAAAATTCTATTCAACATATTTCGAAGATTCAGGTACAATTTACGAAAACAGTACAGTAATATCATAATTTTTATTTCTATATTTTTTTACACGATATACGTGCAGACTGTATCATATACATTATCAATATTATATGCAATAAACATGACCTACAAATATTAACAATCGTCAAATATAATGTATGTTTGACAAATAGTGTTGTTGTGCAATGTACTGTGTATTGTTTATTTATTGCTTTTTATTAGCAGTCAGGGACATACAGACAGTTACATCTGTAAATTTAAGGTTCATTTGAATTAAATGTATGTTTACACATAAAAAGCGATTTAATTAAAAAAAATCATTAATTAAGTGCTACCAATAGCGGTAATGCTTCATAAGAAATTTCAATTTGATGTATTTGGCTGTAGAATTACTATTGCTATTGTCAATAACAGCAGACAATTTCAACTCATTATTTTGTTTTTACTCGCTTTGATAGATATTTTACCACAACGTCAATTCACACGTAAAAGTTTAAAATCAATTGAAAAGTGAGAAGCAAACAAATTCTAAAGAAATTATGAAAGTTTCAAAATAACTTGGTGAGCGATACTAAATATTATGCAATATCAGCAAACAAAAGTACATTTTTTATTCCTGTATTATGGTTACCAAGATACATGATTAAACAATTCTACAAACAAATAAAAAAAATTGCATTGGCACAGTTCAAAAGAGTCTCTGTTGACATTTTTCTATATTAGGATTTACGTTTTTAATCGTCATCTTCTGAACCGGCAATTAATTGGAATAGTATCTACATTATCGACTACGAAAATTATATAACTTTATTATAACTTATAATTACCATGTATTTGTGCCACAACAACTACCCAAAAATTTAGATCATAATTAGTATAAGAATATTTACACTTACATTTACTTGGAATAGTTATTAGTAGTTATATGAAAACCATAAAACGATGGGATTAGGATTAAATAATATTTAGAAATAAGATAGTTACGTAAGGATAAAGTCCGCAACAATAACCTCCGCGCGCTAATAGGTTTTGCCGAATTCCGGGTACAGCAGCAATTAACATAATCACCCCCCAGAAGTTTCACGTCCATACACACGCTCGGGTTTAGCTGTATAGGTCTTTGCGCATGTATATCTTTCCGGTTTACCGGAACGTGTGTGGCCGACCGACACTGTGCAGGCAAACCGGAGAGGAAAACTGTCCGGTTTGCCTCTCCGGTATACCGGACCGTCTATGGCCGGACTTAAGGACCTTAGACATTTGCAAACTATAATTATGATCTGACTCAATACTAGAAAGTTTTATTCTCTTACATGGTATGGCAGGGCTATCTGAATCTGATTCAATAAATGATGCAGAAGGCTGAATTGTATTATTATTTCCCTATAGGTCCTTAAGACACAAAATCTCCGTAAATGATCTCGTTATCACAAGAGCAGATAAATCTAGTATCGTGGTAATTCTGCCAAAAACAGTATACACTGATAAAATAAACGATTTTATTACCTCGGAAGACCTTACCGAAATCAATGACCCCACATTCGAATTTCAAAAGAACGTAAGAAACTTTCTCAAACACCCTTCATCGATATTCGACAAATCTGATCTTTGGAGACTTTTTTTTTTTTTTTTTTTTTTTTTTTGTCACCTGGGGTGGAATCTTCGAAAGACACCCATGCCTCCGCTATCACCACTGTGTGGTGATAAGCATGGGTAGTGTCGGATTCGCCCCGTGTACTGGCCGGGGCGCCTACCGACTAAACCAAAACCCAGGTTCTGTCGACGAGGGGCTTGACCGCCTAGCAGGCATTCCTAAGCCCCCCGGACCGTCTATCGTTTGTCTGTCGTTATGTCTCTTGTACTAAAATAAAAGGCGGGTAAGGTAAAAAATAAATGAAAAATGGGGGACGGAGCTGTCACTGTCGTCCGTCCTCGTCAGTCGGTCTGTGGGGTTCGCAGGTCGTCGTCGAACTTCCTCCCCATCACCGTCCGGGAGAAAGCTGCGAATGCGTCCCACGCGTCCCTGTCCTGGAGGATCCTGGCGCCGATGTCGTCCGGGTCGGTGTCGCCAATCTTTAACCATAAGGCGTTTCTTTGAACTACCCATCGGGGACAACGGTAGATGGTGTGGGCCGGATCATCGATCCCACCACAGTAACGACATTTGGCACTGTCTGCCTTCCCTATCCGGTGGAGGTATGATTGAAAGACTCCATGCCCGGATAGGGTCTGGGTGGTCCAATGATCCAGGTCCCCGTGTCCCCTGGTGACCCACGGCTCCACGTATGGGATCACCCTCCTGGTCCATCCTCCATTGGTGGCAGCATCCCATCTCGCCTGCCACTTCCTAAACGTCTCGTTCCTCGCCTTCTCTTGGGCCTCCTTCTTGGTGGCCCCGTCCTCCTTGTAGCCATGTACCCTTGAACGCTCATCAACTAGCAAGTCGCCCGGGATGGTTCCCGCCAGCACCTCCACCGCGTCCGTGGATATGGTGCGGTAGGCCATACAAATCTTTACTGCACTGGTGCGCAGAGCCCGTCGCAGCCTCTCCGCGTTCCGCCTGGTGTTAGTGGCGCTCGCCCAAGCGGGGGCTGCGTACGTCAGCTGGGCTCGCGACACCAGTGACAGTAACCTTCTCCTGCCCGTGCTGGGTCCTCCAATATTGGGCATTAGCCTGGCTAGTGCCGCCTCGGTCTTAGTGGCCCTCAGGGTGGCCTCTAATACCTGGGAGGTGTGGTTCACGTTGCTTTCCAGCAACATGCCCAGGTATTTGATCTTTCTCCTTATTGGGAGGACCGCCCCTAAGAGTTGAATGGTTGCGGTGGCTTCCTGGACTCCTGCTCTCTTTGTAGACAGCAGGGCGACGTCCGTTTTGGCAGCGGCGATGGACAGGCCGCTACCCGTCGTCCATTCGTCCACCGCTGCTACTACTTCCCCCAGTCTCTTCTTTGCCGTGGTGAGGTCCCTGGCCTTGGTCACCACGGCCAGGTCATCGGCAAATGCCACGATGGTGGTATCCTCCGGCAGCTCCAGCCGCAGGACATCGTCGAAGGCAACGTTCCAGAGGAGAGGGCCCAGGACTGAGCCCTGTGGCACCCCCCCCGTTACCCCGTACTTCTCGAGTCCTGCGGTGCCATCATAGGTAATCTCGCGGTCTGCAAGGTAGGCCCTGGTGATGTTCCTCAGTGGTAGAGGGATACGTTTCCTGGCTAGCGCCTTGTTGATGGCCCCCCATGGCAGCGTGTTGAACGCGTTAGCCACGTCCAGGGTGGCCATCAGGCAATGGGCTCTTTTCCTCCACGTCCCGGTGTTAGCGGACTTGGCGATCCCCCTGACATGGAGGATCGCGTCGCAAGTTGACTTGCCTCTGCGAAAGCCGTACTGGTGGTGATGCAGGCCTCCCGCAGTTTCAATGGCCTCGGCCAGCCGGTCCGCTACCAGCCTTTCGGTGGCTTTGGCTAGGCCGTCTAGCAGACATATAGGGCGATACGCCGTCGGACTTTCCGGTGGCTTCCCCTTTTTGGGGATGAGGGATAGCCTCGCCGTCTTCCACCTTCGTGGAAAGGCGCCCACCCTCATACATTCATTGGCTATTACTCGTAGCGCCGGGGCGATCCCCCTCGCCGCTGCCTTGATCAGCTCGTTGGGGAGTCCGTCGGGCCCGGGTGCCTTTTTCCCCGGGAGTTGTTGCAGAACCTGCAGGACTTCCTCCTCACTCCATTCTTCCTGCGCGTTGTTTGGATTCCCTGTTTGCTCTTCCGGTGGGTTGTCGTGGATGCTGGGTGGGAAGAGGGCCTTGACCACTGCTGCCACTCCCCCTGGTACCGAGGCCTCCGGCCCGGGTGGTCGGGCGGTGATCTTCCTGGAGACTATTTTGTATGGGAGCCCCCACGGGTCCTCCTCTACCTCCTTGCATAGGTCCTTCCAGCACCTAGCCTGGCTGGTCTCGATGGCTTTCCGGTAGTCTCTTCTTTTGCTCCTGTAGTCGGCTCTGAGTTCTTCCGTGGGCGCTCCTGTCGCTCTTGCCCGCTGCTCCCTCCTCCTGGCCCGGTTGGCCAGTGTTCGGGCGTCGGCCACCTCCTGGCACCACCAGTAGATCCTCCTCTTCCGTCCACTGGTGGCGTCAGTTGACTTGACATTTTCCGTACATGCTGCCGTGACCCTGGCCGTAAGCCTGTCGGCCATCGCGTCCACCCCTCTATCGTCGTGGGGTTCCGGGTGGGCATCACCCGCTTCCGATATTGCCCTGGTTAGTGTTGGGCCGTCCACCGATGCGAGGTTCCACCTCCGCCTCTGGCTCACTTCTTCCTGGAGCTGGGGCCGCTGGGGTCGGGCCTGAGCTACGCTTCCTGGACTTATCCCGTATAGTATGTATAGGTGGTCGCTCAGGGTCTCCTCCCCCAGCACCCGCCATCCTTGCACACGGCTGGCCATTCCTGGCGATGCAAGTGTTAGGTCTATGTGTGACACCGATTCTCCCCTGGAGAAGGTCGGTGCCCCACCGGTGTTGCAGATTGTCAGGTCTAAAGTCGCGGCTAGTTCGAGTATGGCCTCTCCCCTCGAGTTGTTGGTGGGGGAGCCCCATGCTGTGGCCTTGGCGTTGAAATCGCCCGCCATAACGTAGTCCCCCGCAGTAGCCCGGGCTGTTGCCTCCAGTGAGTCGATCCACTCCTGGGCGTGTCTCCTACCACAGTTGGGGGAGAGGTAGCAGCCTATGATGGTGAGCTCCCTGAACTTTACCCATGCTATCCCCCTCCTGGGGGTGCCGAAGGATGTGATGCGCCCATGGAGGCCGCCAACTGCCTTGATGGCTACATCCCCCATGGGCCCGTCGGTCACCCACGAGGGGTCCAGCCTGGCGTGGTTTGGCTCGGACGCGATTATCGCGTCCGCCCCCAGTCTATTGGCCTCCGCTAGCAGGAGCTGGTGAGCAGCTCTGCCCCTGCCAACGTTGGCCTGGATGACCGTTCTTATGTTGAACCGGCGAGTGGCGCACCTCCTCCAGCGCCGCGCCTGGTTCCCTCGATGGCTTTTTGTTTGGTCGGGCAGCGGTAGCTGCTCGCCGCGTGGCCGTCTACTTTGCATACTGCGCAGTGCGGGGTTTCTGCCTTACACGCTCTAGCTTGGTGTCCCTCCTTCGCGCACTTCAGGCACAGGTTCCGCCTATCCGGTCCTTTGCACGTGCTGGCGTGGTGGCCGTCCAACCAGCACCTGGTGCAGCCGAGCGGGAGCTCTTGCCTCCTGGTGGGTTTGGTCTGCACCAGGCCGATGCGAAGCCTTCTCCCGGTAAGCACCTCTGCTCCCTTCTCCGTGGTTGTTACCGTCACGGCCTGTGTGCTGTTGCGTGACGGTCTTAATGGGCCCACCCTGTAGGTCTCCTTGCTTCCGGCCGGGAAGGCTGCCTCGATGGCCTCCGCCACCTCCGTGGCCGTGGTGAGCACATCCAGGCCCCTGATGTGGAGTGTGGTGCCTGGTCGGCTCACCCGCGCTTTGGCCCCCTGCGTTTTGTCGGCGATAGTAGAACAGAGGGCGTCGACTTTGCCCCCGTTCCCTTTTACCCTGATGCGGAGTAGTCCGCTGTCGGATCTGTCCATCCGGACGATGTTGTCCTCCGACAGGTCTATGTTGCGGACTCTCCGCACCAGGTCAGCGTATGTTTCCCCCTCTGCCGGGGTCACCACAATTGTCTCCTCTTTGGCAGCCTTGGCCATGCTCTTGGGAGGTGGTGGGTGGTCTGTCGGGACCTGCTTTGGGCCTTTTGGGAGTGGTGCCTGTTTGATGGCGATCTTCAGGTCCGCCCCCGCTAGCCCCATTTCGAGCAGCTGTCTCGCTGCGGTGGTGGTAGCGCTGCCCCATTCCGCCCTTGCCTCCTTGGTGCCCGATTCCACAATTAGCCTGACGACTTCTTGTGCTCCGATGTATAGCGACTCGTTCATAGCGGCCGCTGTCGTAGTGTCACATGTGATGAAGTGCGTCACCCATTTGTGGTTGCTGGGAGGTCCGCTGCCTCCGATGACCTCTATGGTCTTGGTTAGAGTGGCGACCTGACCTCCCTCCGTCGCCCTCCCCGCCAGTTCTGATATTCTGCGGCCGGGTTTGGCTCCAGCGTTGATGGAGCGGCTGTGTTTGTCCACCAGTCTAATGAGTGGTATGTCCGGGGACGGTTTGATGTCCTCGGCCCTTACGTAGTCGGTGGCACTGTACGCCTCTTCCGGCCATTCCTCGCCCATTAGTCTGCACGCCTCTGTGAAGCTCCCTTGGGCGACTATGGCTTGCCTGATCCTCTCTGCCTTCCGGCTGGGGGTCTCGATGCCGGGTTGGTCCTGATTCCTCTTCTCTAACTGCCGGCGGATGTCCTGTAGTTCGGCCCTCATCGCCGCTATTGTTAGATCGGCTTGCTTTTTATCCTCCCTGAGGGCATCTAGTTGTTCCCTCAGGTCGGATTCGTGGTCTGGTGTGTCGTTCCCGGGGCTGGTGAGGGTGTTGGGGTCGTAATTGCCCCATATCCTCTCGTATGCCTCCCTTAAGTGGGCAGCGTCCACTTTTGCTTCACGCGGTATATTTCTCGTTGAGCCCGCTGTGTCTGTTAGACGCCAGACTAGCTCCCTCGTCGCCGCCAACTCTCGCAGCATGGTGTCAGCTGGTGGTTTCGCCGCCTTCCTTCTTTTCTGCGCTTTGGCTCTTCCGGCCTCTGGAGTGCTCCATACGTCCGGTGGGGACATGACCTTCCGTTTCGCGGTCTCCTCCTCCGCCTCTCGCTCTGCGTGTTCCATCAGCCATTCTGTAAAGGTCTGATCCTCGCTAGAAGGGCGGCGTCGCTGTTGGTGTCCCGCGTCCTCGGGTGTCGCGGCTACAATGTATGGGCTATCTGCCCTAGTGTCGTCTTGTTGGTGGTAGTCGGCTAACGGTCGGGAGGCACCCACTCCGATGCTCTCTCCGACCGACTCTGAGGTATCCCTCCTCTGAGTAGTAAACTTCTTATTCGTCGGTGTTTCTGTCATAATGGTAATTGGTCCAGGTGGTCGCGTGTTCGTCTTGGTGTATCAATCGAGGACTACACAGTGCGGCACAACATGCAACATCTAATTTTTTTGGGGGTGCCCTCCTGCATCGTGGCGCCACCGGGATCAGCAGTACGTTCGCCGGCCAGTGTGGTGGTGGGCCGGCCGTCCCGAGATGGCGATCGTCTGCTGTCCCGGCCAGATCCTTGTGTAGGAGGGCGGGTTTTCGAGGTGCTTCCTTCTTCAGATTGGCCACCCGGATCGGCTAGTAGTCCACAGGCGCAGGCTGTTGTTACGCCGCGGTGTCCGGAACCGACCGTGGTGGGCTCCAACCGTCCAGGCAGGACTCGTCTGTCTTCAGGAAGAACCCATTTTTAAGATTTTTTTTTTTTTTTTTTTTTTTTTTTTTTTTTTTTTTTTTTTTTATAAAGCGGAAGAGAAGATGTTTTGACCCCTAGCCCTCGAGTAGCTCTAATAGCGTCGGGGTCAGAAAGAGCCAAGAGAGGCTGAAGAGGTTGGCCAAGGGAGGCCGATAGGTCAAAGGTGTGAGTGGCTCTGTAGGCTCTGCCCATCGCTCAAGGAGCTGCGGTGGGCAGCAAAGTTGTAAGACAGTTCGTTTTGACCCCTAGCCCTCGATACCTAATAGCGTCGGGGTCAGAAAGAAGCCAGAGGGCCGAAGAGGTTGGCCAAGGGAGGCCGACAGGTCATAGGTGGTTGACTCTATTAGAGAGACCCATTGTCGCAAGGAGTTGCAATGGGTCCCGAACATCTTGGCAATGCGACGACTTCCTAGTCCCAGTTATGCATACCCTCACAACTGGGCCGTTTGCGGATGTCGCCTCACTGGGCCCCCACACCGCGGCAAGGTGTGTTCTGATCGTGGAGGATCTTTGGAGACTTACCACTATGAATATTCACGTGCACCCCGATTATATGGGTTAATCAAAACTCATAAAGAAAATCTCCCGATAAGACCGGTTGTGTCCTATAACAATTCACCAATTCGGCAATTTGCAATCAAAACAAACGCAATTTTTAATAATTTCATTAAGTTTAACTCACCATACAGTATCAAAAATTCACACTCATTAATCACCAAACTCACGCTCGCTGTCCCCAAAAACTATAAATTAGTCTCATTTGACGTCACAAGCATGTTTTCAAAAATTCCATGTGACGAATGCCTTACTATCATTCGAGACTAAATGGATACAACCACCATACACCCAGTAACCAGATCAGAACTTCAGTCAGCCTTTGAAATGTGTGTTGCACAAAATTATTTCCAATTTGACAATAAATTCTATTTTCAAAACTCTGGTCTTCCCATGGGCTCACCACTCAGCCCACTGTTAGCTGACATCTTTATGTCCCATCTGGAGAAACAAATTTTCAAGTCGAAACTTACAGACATTCAAATTAAATTTTGGTACAGATATGTAACAGTCTGTGTATACATAAACAATTGTGGAATTGTTGTAATTTAGGGGAACGTCGTAAGACGTGAGTTATTCATTTTTGGGATTTTATTATTAAGACTCCTTAGAATTCCCCTAATAACACAGATGTGTTTATGTATGCACAGGCTAGGGTTATTATATGAAAGAATCATTTGTATTTCTTAATATTGTATAGGAAATGCTCATGTATCCATCCCGCACTCCGCTAGAACAAAGCGTTGTTTGTTAGTACCGTGTGAACGGAGCGTTACGCACAAGTTTCGGGGGTTCGCGGGGGTGACATACGGAGGTTACATTTAGCCTTTTCCGATTACGGAGAGGCAGTCTTCAATCGTCAACCTTCTCACCCTGTTTAGTTCCGAGACTTGTGCTCGTATCCCTAATTTCTGTTTCAAGCTTCAATATATTTCGTTGTTAATTCGTATTTACTTGTTATATCAACCTACCCCAAACCTTTCCCAAGTGATTGTGCAAACGGCAAGGCAGCGGTCCCCAACAAAGCGGTTCGCAGCAGGAGGAAGGCATAAAGGTAAGTAATCTTAATATCTTAATCGATTGACATATTACTTATCATTTATATCGTGGTACGCTCGTTTCTGTTAGGGCTAGTAAGTAGAAGCGATACGCGGTGATATAGCCAAGATCACTAATAATTCAGTCATTAGCTACTTAATAGCGCGGCATAAACGACTGTACTCGCTTCCTTGTTCCGGTCACTTTACCTGCCGGAATCGACATTTGTTACAGATATGTAGATGACATACTTGCCGGTTTTCTCGGTACCCCACGACAGTTAGAAATGTTCCTAAACTTTATTAACTCCATTCACCCTAAAATTAAATTCACCATTGAAATAGAAAAGAACAATACAATAAACTTCTTAGATCTAGCAATCACAAGAACGCCATCAACATTCGCATTTAACATATATCGAAAGCCCACATATTCTGGAATTACTATACCTAATAATTCCCATCATCCATTATCTCACAAACTAGCGGCATATAATTCAATGGTTCATAGAGCCCTAACAGTACCACTCTCCGAAACAGATCTCGAGTCTGAAATTAAAAATATCAAAACCATCGCCGTGAATAACGGATTCTGCACAAACCAAATTGACAAAATCATTCATCGGAAATATAGTCAGTTAGCAATTAAAATGATCTACCCCGTAATACTCGCACCAACACCTATGTTTGCCTCGTTAACTTTTTTCGGACCAATTTCAGTAAAAATAGGAAATATTCTCGCATCAAACATTCATAAAGTAGCCTTCCGAGCCCCCTCAAAATTATCTACTACACTGTTCAACTCTAAAGACCACCAGCCCTCTTCTTCAAAATCAGGAGTTTATCAATTGAAATGTTCCGAGTGTACTGGTGTATATGTGGGTCAAACTGGTCGTAACTTTGAAAAACGATATAACGAACATTATTCCTCATTTAGACTTTCGCGAACCATTGTTTAAATATCGACCACCCGTTTCCAAATTTTGATTCTCTTCAGATCTTGCACATCGCAGAGAAAGCGAGAAAATGAACACTATTAGAATCACTGGAAATTTATAAATTACGTCGCGAAACAGTTTGGAGATTCTTAATGACCAGCTTGACCTAGTATATACACCACTATTTAAATGTATCCCGTTAGTATAGAATTGTAATCAGCTATAAATTATTACTATTGTTATTATAAAAAAAAAATTCATTAATTTATTTCCCCATTTTCTTATATCACTGTTTGATTTGTATTTATTATTATTATTATTTTGTTTATATATATATATATATATATATATATATATATATATATATATATATATATATCAGGTATCATACACTATCTTAATTTAAATTTGATTCTATTTCATGCATCTGTAATTCAATATTTATATTATCTTATCCTTTTTATGTATTTTTTGTTTGTTTGGTTTTATAGCATTTTTTGTTCTTTTATATATTGGTATTTCATTTTTATATAGTCTTTTAAACCTTAAAAGTTGGAAAATCCGCTGCGGGAATTAGTTTGTAACCATTAGTGTTTACAGGGTAATCCCCGAGGGTGGGTTTTCCTCCTTCTTTGGTCTTACATGTCTATATATTTTTCTTTTAGGTTATTTTTAATTTTAATTTTTTTATTGCTGTTCAATTGTATACTGTTTATTGATGTTTGTAAACTTATATAGGCGCGCTCGTTCATTTGTACCTTCAGTCATCGGGTAAAACTTCACAATGCCTAGAGCTTAGGCGAAACTAGTTGTTATAAACAATTAAATAAGTGGTAAAAAACATAGTAGTTTTATTCATCTCCTTTATTAAGAAATTAAATGTTTTTTCAAAGTAAGCATTAAGTAAATTAAATGTTTCTTAAGACTGTTGCTTGAGTTGGTAGAGTGTTTCTAAAAGAACTAGTGAATATTATATAGAATTTATTTATCTTTATATAACTGGATTTACTGCCTGTTATTAAATCGTTAAAAGGAGTGGTGTGTGTAATAGTTAATTTTCAAGAAAATAATTAAGTTTTTCAATAAAATCTTCTTAGCACTATATATATATATATATATATATATATATATATATATATATATATATATATATAGTTATAAAATGTGGAACAGATGACAATTTGTATTACTTGATAATAGGTGATGGGCACAGTTGACATAATTGTATTGATATTAGTGGTCAAGTCAAGCTAGGGAATTAAAACCATTGAAAAATATCTGGTGTGACCAACACACGACTGTTACTGTCTCAGCTATGGACCGAATTTGCTCAAATTTTCACTGGATTACCCCAGCCGATTTTCAAGTTTGGTCGCGATCCATTCAGCCGTTTTTCGGAAATTTTGTTCACAGGCGACCACACATCCAGGCATTTCACATAAAATTTTAATATTATTTTGCTCCCACAGAAATATTGCTCACAATAATGTTTGCAATAATATCCGAAATATTTGTTTCCTATATTGTATCTAAAACTCCAATTATATATTTTCATATGTAAAATTATGTTATATATTTTAGTCACTGTCATAGATACTCTCCTTTAACTTTCTCGTTGTTGTTTTCTTTGAATCTGCTGCTAAAATATTATAAAATTATTTACATAATTTCTAACCTATAAATGTCACTGTCACTGAGCGAATAATTGGGAAGCTCGCAAGCAAATTAATATTATAAATATTATTTGCGCCAGGCACAGCGTTACCGCATTGTATGAAACAAAAGAACGCAGTGGATTTCTGTTTTATAGGCCGCTTTTTGGGGTGTTTATCTTTGTTAATCAAGTTATTTTGTTCTGTTTGGCATACTATTATCATCCTAATAAACGAATGCCGCCTACTTGATTTAGTCATTTCAGTTTTAATACGTCTACAGGAATGTAGAGGGCAACATGTGACGGGTACATTTCGGCTATGCGCATCACGTGATCACTAAACGCCAACCTTAAATGAAGTTCGCTCTAGTCTCGAACAGCGTCGCTCAAACGGTGAGGTCAACATAACTATCCGATACAGGAACGGTATTCCTACTATTATGCAGAACAATTTCTAATCAAGGACAACAACAATATACCTATGCAACGTATGGCACTTCCTGCTACTATCAAAATTATTGGATATTGGATGCGTATCACTTTAGGAAAGCCGATTATTTTCGACTGTACGACGATTCTTAAATGCTGAGTGGTCATTTCCGTCTCTGATGTAAATGAACTGTTACATCTATTTTATCGCCAATTGTACACCATATTAGACCTATCGGTTCCAAAGTATCCGTTAGTGAAACTAAAATTTCCATCGTGGTTTACCAAATAAATAAAAAAACAACCTGCGCCTCAATGAAAAATCTAGACGCCAGTGGAAATCCTCTAGAGTCTCAAAGTGTTACGATAAGTTTAAAATGTTACGTACTATAACTAAACATTAAATATCTGATGCGTATAGACAATATTTACGTAACATAGAAGAGTCTGTTAGTTAGTTAGTTAGTAGTTGTTCTCTAAAGTATTTACTATACTAACATAACACATATTATTTTTTACATTTGTTAAACAATTTCTTTCACTGGAATCGACAACTATATTTTCAGACTTTTCGCATAAAACTTTAATTATTTTCTCACACCTTGGTGGAATTACTAACATATTATTCTCGTTATTTGCTATATACTTATTCTCTTTTACTTCAACTGATTTATGTTCACTGTAAGTTATTTGCTTATATTTTTCCCTATAATTATTTTAATTCCCACTTATTACTCTTGATTTCTTATTTCTTAAATTTTTATTATTATTACCATTTCTATTAATTTTTCGTTTATTATTGTAACATGGTGTCTCTTGGCGATTAATTTGAACCCTTACATTTTAATTATTATTCTCATTTCTATTTACTTCTCGCGCATTATTATTATTATTATTATTATTATTATTATTATTATTATTATTATTATTATTATTATTATTATTATTATTATTATTATTATTATTATTATTATTATTATTATTATTATTATTATTATTATTATTATTATTATTATTATTATTATTATTATTATTATTATTATTATTATTATTATTATTATTATTATTATTATTATTATTATTATTATTATTATTATTATTATTATTATTATTATTATTATTATTATTATTATTATTATTATTATTATTATTATTATTATTATTATTATTATTATTATTATTATTATTATTATTATTATTATTATTATTATTATTATTATTATTATTATTATTATTATTATTATTATTATTATTATTATTATTATTATTATTATTATTATTATTATTATTATTATTATTATTATTATTATTATTATTATTATTATTATTATTATTATTATTATTATTATTATTATTATTATTATTATTATTATTATTATTATTATTATTATTATTATTATTATTATTATTATTATTATTATTATTATTATTATTATTATTATTATTATTATTATTATTATTATTATTATTATTTTCGCAGTTTTCACTGGTATGGAATATTAGATCGGCTTGTAGGTGCAAGATCTAAGCTACGATCCTACTGGTCGTGTTTGTATATTTCTAAGACTTTTATCAGCCAACTATGGGGCACCGAGTCATATGCTTTTTTGTAGTCTATGTAGCACGTATGTAGATTTCGTTGTTCGTTTTGTGTTTGTTTCATTATCACATTATCTATTGTCAGTTGTTCTTTACATCCTTGACTTTGCCTTCTGCAGCCCTTTTGCTCTTCTGTTATAACATTATTGTCCGTTAGGTGTTGATCTATTTTTCTGCAAATAGTTGATGTTATAATTTTATATAGGGTTGGTAGGCATGTTATCGGTCTGTAGTTGGCTGGGTTTTGTGTGTCTTCGTTCTTGGGTAGGATATATGTTTTGCCTTCTGTTAAAAATCTGGGGGCCTGCCCCGGTTCTTGAATTATTACGTTTATTTACGTTTTACGTTTACGTTTATTATTATTATTATTATTATTATTATTATTATTATTATTATTATTATTATTATTATTATTATTATTATTATTATTATTATTATTATTATTATTATTATTATTATTATTATTATTATTATTATTATTATTATTATTATTATTATTATTATTATTATTATTATTATTATTATTATTATTATTATTATTATTATTATTATTATTATTATTATTATTATTATTATTATTATTATTATTATTATTATTATTATTATTATTATTATTATTATTATTATTATTATTATTATTATTATTATTATTATTATTATTATTATTATTATTATTATTATTATTATTATTATTATTATTATTATTATTATTATTATTATTATTATTATTATTATTATTATTATTATTATTATTATTATTATTATTATTATTATTATTATTATTATTATTATTATTATTATTATTATTATTATTATTATTATTATTATTATTATTATTATTATTATTATTATTATTATTATTATTATTATTATTATGTTTAATTTGTATTTGTCTCAGCCGTAGCTGGCTTTGTAGAGCAATATGAAGGAGAAGTTCATCTCATCCCATACCGCCCAGGAATTTCCGTACAATATGGCACGTCTGGAGTATAGCTGATTTCTGGATCGGAGTAAGAAGACCTTTAGGTAAGGTGCATTTTCAATATTTTTTAAAAAGTTTACAGATACGACGCCGACTGAAGATATCACTATCGGTACTATGGTCACAGAGGTAAGTTGCCAAATGTGTTTGATTTCAATTGCAAGGTTTTCATATTTTCGGACCTTCTCTGCCTCCACCTTCACGATATTGCTAGTGAGGGGGATGGATATATCTATAATTATGGCTTCTTTCCCTTTTTTGCCAATGAGAAGCATATCGGGTCTGTTGTAGTCTATGGTTTTATCTGTAATGATCGGTCTATCCCAATAAAGCAAATAGTCCGGGCTCTCCAGCACCGGCTCAGGCAAGTATTTATAGTATGGCGGTGGGTTCCTCGAAAGTTCATACTTTAGTCCGAGTTGTTGGTGAACTAATTTCCCCACTTGGTTGTGTCTGCTAAGGTAAGCAGAATCTGCCAATGCTGGACAACCTCCGATTATGTGCTCGATTGTTTCGCCATGTGCGTTACATTTCCTACATTTGTCTTCTACGTTTCTCTTTAGAATAAACTTCTTCTTCTTCTTGTTGGTGTATTATTTTACAAACCTGGTTGTGTCTACATAGATATGCATTATTGGCAAGGAGCGTACAGCCACTAATAATATGGTCAATAGTTTCCCCAGGAGTATTGCACTTTCTGCACCTATCTACGGTATCAGTTTTAAGGATGTACTTTTCATAATTCCGTGTTCGTATTACCCCGTCTTGTATCGCAGTTATAAAACCTTCCGTTTCTGGATGCTGGTATCCTTTCTGTAGATAGTTCATTGACGAGTTGGTATCTACTGCTGCATTTTTTAGCGAGGTGGGATATTTTCCATGCAGTGTTTTTTGTTCCCAGGTTTTCTCAGCTTCCATATCGAAGTTTTTAATTGTATCCTCATCACTAGCAGGTATGTTTAAGGCTAGCGGGGTGTAGTTGTGATCTCTCGCTTTGATGTTGTTTATGTAGGTGTTATTTATTTTTAGGAAGTAGGTGCGTAAATTAAGTTCTTGGTGGCGGCATGCTTGGTGGATGTTAACAAGTCCTCTGCCCCCCTTAGTTCTAGGTAAATACAGTCTTTCGACCGCTGACCGTGGGTGGTGGATATGAAATTTGGTTAGAAGTCCTCTAGTAAGGCGGTCTAGATCGTGCAGTTCAGTATCGGAGAATTTTATGATTCCAAAAGCATAGCACGGTGTTGGTATTGCCCATGAGTTTATAGCTCTTATTAGATTCCGTCCAGTCAGGTATGTATTCAGTAGTTACTCGTTTTATGTATTCTTCTTTAGATTGTATTTTTACAGCTTTCTGATCAGTTGTACCTTTCTGCAGCCTACCAAGGTATTTATATGTGTTTTGCACCTCAAGTGGTTGAATGTCACTAACTGAATCTGGTTGTTGTTGTAGAGTACCTTTAATTATCTGAACAGTAGCACATTTATCTAGCCCAAAAGACATATGAATATCTTGGCAGAAACATTCTGTTGTATTGATGAGGGCCTCAAGGTGTGTATTGTTTTCAGCGTATAGTTTAATATCGTCCATAAATACGAGATGTGTGTGTTTAGACGCTTTGTTTCTTGGGTCAATTTTGTAGCCGGCGCGGGTGTTATTGAGTAATTCGGAGAGTGGGTTCAGCGCCAAACAGAACCAAAGCGGACTTAGTGTGTCTCCTTGAAATATTCCACGCTTAATTTCAATGTTACCTAGATTGTTTCCGTTACATAAAAGGTTAGTGTTCCATGTACTCATAAGGTAGGTTAGTAGGTTTCTGATAGCCGGTGCAATTTTATATATTTTTAAGATGTCTAATAGCCAGTCATGTGGTACTGAGTCGAAGGCTTTAGAGTAATCTATAAAGCATATAGACAAGTTCCTGGTTTTGATTCTTGCCTGCTCTGTTATTATGGTGTCTATAGTGAGTTGTTCTTTACACCCTCTACTACCCTTTCTGTACCCTTTTTGTTCCTGCGCTATTATATTATTCTCCTCGCAATGTCTATATATCCTCGAATATAATACGGATGTTAATAGTTTGTAGATAGCAGGTAAGCAAGTGATTGGTCGATAGTTAGATACCTTGCTCATATCCCCCTTTTTGTGAAGCAAGTATGTTGTGCCAGTTGAAAATTCGCGTGGGATTTCAGAGGGGTTAGACATAGCGTTAGTGAAATACTTAGCTAAACATCGGTGTAATGACGTAAACTTCTTCAACCAGAAATTCTGGATGCCGTCAGCGCCGGGTGTTTTCCAATTACTTGTCCTACTTATATTGCTGCAGATTTCTTCTTCGGTAATTACGTTGGTTTCCATCTCAGGCAATCTTTGTGTATTGAGGAGTATATGCGGCAACCAAGGAGCATTTGTGTTGTATTGTTTTTCTTCCGACCATATGCCTGACCAGTATTCATAAAACCTGGGGTTATTTTTAATTTCATTGGTTGTGCTTATTGGTTGGGTGTTAGTCGTAAGGGATCGGTAAAATGTCTTCTGGTTGAGTATAAACTTTGCGTTTTGATCTTTTCTCTTTGTTATTTTATTATACCGTCGTAGTCTTGTACCTTTGGCTTTATATTTTTGTCGTAGCTCGTCTTGATATAGTTTCAGTTCCTTAGTATATGTATGGTCGTTCTGGGCTAACTTTAACTGTTTGCATATCATTTTGATCATTGCACTAATTTTCTTGCTATTATTTCCAGAAAGAAACTCTTTTATTGTATCGTGTTTTGCTCGCAGATTATTTATGTCATTAGTGAGTCTAATTTGCCACGAGGGCATCTTAGCTTCACTGGTTTTATTTTCCCCAGGTGTATATGCTTTTTGACTGTTTTCTGTTATCGCTGTCACAGCGGCTGCGTAGATTAATGCATGGATTTTCAGGATATTGTCGTCTTCAATTGTGTTCTCCCGCATTATAGCTTCTAGTTCACCATTGATCGTTGCTATGATGTGGTTTGTATTTTTGAGAAAGCGCAATTTTGGTAATCTAGGCCTGTCAAAAATGCTCGTTCCTTCGTAAGTGTAATATTTACCAAGCAGATTCTCACGAAGTTGATTAGATGGTATATCAAAGCTATCCACCGAGGTGTCTGCATCACTTGCAATTACGTCATCTACGTTTAAAAGGGAAATATGGTTCCCAGCTTCCCTACGCACGTTTTCAATATCTATTTGCGTCAGGTACTTGTTTCTTTTAATGGCATTTTTCCGATCTACTAAATTTTGCTCTGTTAAGTTTAGTTCAGGATACAGCTTGTTGAACTCTTGCGAGAACTTATATCTCCATCCAGGTAGCGGATCATCTCGGCATTCGTTGGTAATAAAGAATACGCGAAAGACATTTTTATTCATATCTTTTGTCCATTTCACGCGTTTCGTATTTTCGTTCCTGGTGGCAGCACCCCTCCTTTTTTGAGGTTGCGGGCCGTCAGGTATTTGTGCCTCAATGCTATTCATTATCCGAGTTGTGTGCATGTTTTCGTCGTTGGGCTGACCATCGGCATCAACTACAGCCCTACTCGTTGATACTTCCGAGGCTTGGCTTCTAGTGATAGGAGCAATTTGCGTTCACAGCAAATGGATTGCTAGTCCATTTGCTGGTGGTGACTCGGGAACCTGTGGGGTCGTCACTCCCCAGTAGAACGAAGATTCTACCCCTGCAGGGTTATTATTATTAACTAAGGAATGACATCTTATTAAACAAAAATAAGACTGTTACAAATAGCCAGGTGATTGGCGGAAAGCACAGCGGAAAAATCTATATACAAGAGCAGCTATCTGGTTTCACAAAAAAGCTACTATGGGAAGCTAAAACTAAAGCGCGAGAAACCGGGTGGAAATTTGTATGGATAAAGAACGGGAGAATATTGGCAAGAAAGACAGAAGGTACATATATACACAATATAAACGATGACTCAGACATTTGTCTGATACAGTAAAAAAGATAAAAATTACCAAATTGTGCAAAAATCGCTTTTCCAATGGATAGTACATTCATGGAAACCGATATAGAAGCGCAAACAAACTGCGAGACTATCGACAATTATGAGAAATGGTCTACAACTTTTTGCAATAAAAATAGCTACTCAATAAGCTACTTAAACATAAATTCTATCCTTGCTCACTTTGATCAATTGTGTGCGATAATAAAATCAAATATAAAACACGTACAAATTTTAGCTCTGTCTGAAGTGAAAATCACCGAATCAAAACTCTCTGAAATCGGAAACTTGGTCGATATCGAATCATTCAAAACCATTGCCAAGTTGCGAACAAATAAATTAGGAGGTGGCTTAATGATATATATTAAAGAACACCTGGAATATAATGTGATAGAACAACACTTTCATACATGTGAATCTATATTCATAAATGTAAAAGATAGTAACTCACCTACAGTGCATATACTCATAATATACAGACCACCAGACCAAAATATCACCGCATTTATAGACGAAATTGAAGAATTTCTATCAAATAATATGAAAAATCGATTTATATTAATAGGGGACGCAAACATTGATATATTGACAAGCTCGAAAAACGCAGAACGGCACGAGAATGTTTTACTAAGTCATGGTTTCTCACGGCAAATAAACACATACACGAGAGAAGAATTTCGGAAAGGAATCTTAGTACGTTCCTGTCTGGACCATCTGTACTACCGTGGACCTGGAAAACAATTTAACTCGTCGGTTCTTACAACAAAGATTTCTGATCATTACATGATAAGTGGGGTAGTCCAAAATAGAAAACAAAATGACATTATCAACAACAATAATTACATCACAAAAATAGACAAAGAACTCTTTAACAAAGAATTAATAGAACACTTTGGAAAAGCATCTTACTACAATTTTCACGAACCACATTCTGTATGGCAGTACATCTGTGGTGCTTATAGCGAATCCTATGAAAAAGCTGCTGTGACTATACGAAAATCAAGACATAGACAACCTTTTAAACTATGGATAAACAACAACATTGTCAAACAAATGAGAGAACGGGACAATTTGTTCAGCATATGGAAGCGTTCAACCGCATCGGTTGAAACTAAAAACCACCAGAGAAATAAATATAAATCTGCTCGTAACAACATTAATTTATTGATAAAAACAGAAAAACGCAAATACTTTGCACAGCAGTTTGACATAAACAAGGGCAATATGAAAGAAACGTGGAAAGCAATAAATATGGCGTTGGGCAAGAACTCAGTTACTGATCGATGTGCGGAGTCCTTATCAGAGACATTTAAGGCAACAGAGAAACAGGTAACAGACATCTTCACTGAAACCTTTACACAACAAACCAAAGAGATATCCCACAAGTGCAATACTTTGCTGCACAATAACCAAAGTTTCAGAAATCAGTGAAATTCCATCTACATACCAAAAGCAGAAGTTGAAGACATAACAAAAATCATTAGAAAATTGGATGTAAACAAACCCCCAGGTCATGATGGAATACAAGTAAGAGATATAGTAAACCATGAAGATCATATTAGCATACCGATTCAAAAACTAATTAACCTATCTTTAGAACTAGGAGTGATACCAAAAGATCTTAAAAAAGCTATTATAAAACCAATTTATAAATCCGGAAAACATAACAATCCCACAAATTACAGACCAATATCACTACTACCGGCCATAAGCAAAATTATGGAAAGATATTTAGAGAATAAATTAACTGCTTTTCTAACGAAATATGGAACTATTGATCAAAATCAATTTGCCTATCAGAAAAACAAAGGCACCATAGATCTTCTGGAGGCATTCGGAAATATGATTAATGAAAAGTTAGACAAAATCATGCACGCCTTTTGTCTTTTCATAGATTTTTCAAAGGCGTTTGACACCATTAACCATACCAAACTGTTAAAGGTGTTAGATGAGTACGGCATAAGAGGAGCTGAAAACAAGTGGTTTCGGAGTTATTTAGAAGACAGATCGTTTTCTGTAAAAATAGGCAAGAGTATGGGAGAAGAAGTGAAAGTTAGTAGAGGGGTACCTCAGGGAAGCATTCTAGGCCCAATTTTATATTTACTGTATGTGAACGATATTAAACACTGCATCTCAAAGTCTCAGTACTATATGCGGACGACACCGTAATCATATCCGTTCACAAAGACCACAAAATCGCATTGAAAAACCTACAAGACGACTTTCTGAATTTTCAAAAATGGGCACATGATAAAGAACTTATTATAAATAAAGAGAAAACGAAACTAATGCATATAGCATCACCACACAATCAAATTACAAGAAATTCAACGATAACTTTCCACTCCTCCATCTGCCTACACAATGTCGTGCCGTCACAGCGATGTCTATGTCAAGATAAAATTGATCTAATAGAAAGACAAAAGTATCTTGGAATATTTATTGACCACAACTTTTTGTGGGATTGGCACGTTCAACAAGTTAATAACAAACTAAGATACTTTGCATATCAATTTTATCACCTAAAAGAGTTTTTGCCAGAAAAAGTATTAATCACAATCTACCATTCTCTTGTCGAATCAATAATATCGTATGGCATTACAATTTATGGACACAGTTCGAATTATCTACTCAACAGGCTACAATCCTCACAGGACCGGATAACAAGATACTTGTATTACGATGAAAAACAAATGAATCCAACCTTCAATGTCTACAAAACCGGCCAAATTCTTAACATAGAAAATTTACGTGATTACAAACTAATAATGAAAAACTACTTTTTGATGCAAAATGAACCAACAATAAACCACGGGAAAGGAACAAGATTATATACAAATAAAAAATTTAAGATAGGGACACATAGCAATAAATATGATGCGCGATCCAAAGAAATGTCGGTAAAAACATTGTTTAATAAAATTCCACCGGATCTGTTAAGCCTGTGTTCTTTAAAAAGTGTGAAATCGGAGATAAGAAACTGGATGCACACCAAAGACGATTAACGCGAAACTTAATAATAATCCTTACGTAAAACTAATGTATTGACTCAAATGGAAAGCGGCCACTGACAAGCTTGCGATTAGTGGCAAAACGCAATTAAGACATTTTTTATTTTTCCTATTTTTCATATAATAATCAGTTTAGTCATTATGAATGAAATATAAATTGTTTTTAGTTTAGGTATAATATTTAATTAATTTTTGTTACTAATTGTACGGTTATACATGTATGTAAACTGAAGAATATTTAATTTATTTCTGTTATACATTGTACTATTGTTATATTATATGTATGTGAGAAATTGAAGAATGAATTGAAAAAAAAAAATTATTATTATTATTATTATTATTATGGTTTAATGTATGTATGTAAATTATGTGGATAATTGTTGGGACTCGGAATAATTCACTCTTTCTCCGCCTTGGAAATCGAATTTTGACCTTCATCACAGTTCGAAAAGTGGTCTGGTTACCGTGTACTACTACTAAGCAAGTTTTTTAAAGTTGGATTTAACTTTTCTATTTTGTCTTTCAAGTTGTGCTACCTTAAATAATACTTTTCCTGTTCTTACTCTGTACATTTTTTATTTTCCTGAGCATTAAATTAATTTTTGGGTCGATTTTTCCACAGTTGTTAGCACAGATTGGAGGTTTAAATACAGGAACTGTAAAAAAAAAGTAATTAATAGAATTAATTGTATAAGAAGTTACATTGTCAAATTCAATAAATCATCTATTGGTTTATGAACACTAAAATAATCATTTGTATAGGATATGGAACCACCCATATCTACTTCTGTTTCTCCTTTTTCTTCTACATGGCAGGGTTCACAATCCAAATCTAATGAGTGCACTGAGGGTTGCGCAGCTACAGCTAGTTAGTATAATCATCATAATTATTACTTTCCGAATACATCACTGATGTAAAGGAAGGTATTCTTTTACCGAAAACGTGTTCACGTTTTCAAACTAAGATTGTGGAAATATGCGATAACTTTCTGGGGACAAAATTCTACCAGAAGAAAGGTATTGTTGCCGTGTACCATTTAGCAAAAAAGAAATTCAATTTTCGTTACGTTTTATGCCCAACATAGTCGAAATAAACCCGATTTTGCGATGTCTGTGTGTGATGTATGTATGTATGTATGTCTGTCTGTCTGTGCACAAAATTCCGGGAAAACGACAGAACAGATTGCGACAAAATATGGCAAATATCTGCGGACACTATCCAGAACGATACAGTGAAAATTTGATCACAATCGGTTCACTAACAGCGAAGGAATCACAATCAACACGACGCGCGGAGCATAATTAGGCGCTGTGTCGGACTATTTATAGCTCACGGTGGGAAAACGGCACAACAAATAGCGACCAAATTTGGAAATCGGGTGAGAGCCCGCGCTTCTGCGACGCTGTGAAAATTTGAGCAAGATCGGTTCACTAAAACAGAAGATTTCTCAATAATAGCGATTTCCTATTGCGCATATCACAAATAATGAATAATATACGTGACGTCAGCGTGACGTCAACGGGCGTGGGGTAAATCAAGTGCGGAATTAGCGAAAATTGTCGCATCTTAAATGTAGTAAGGTATTGAACATATACATTAATAAGTACATTACATTTTCATGTGAAACTGTGAACATTTGAAAAAGTCAAATAGGAAAATGTGAAAATGCCTAAATGTAAATATGTCAAAATTTCAAAATGAAAAGTCAAAATATCAAAAAATTAAAAAAAGCCCAAGAGTTGAAAATGTCGAAAAAGTTATACCAAAGGTCATAAACCAAGGTCATGTAATTCGGAAAGTCGTGTGGTGCCCACACCAGATATTTATATTCGATATAATCTACCTGGTAAATATTAGGTAGGTATCATTTGAGAAGTCCTTCTAAAATGTCCTTAAAAATGAACAGCACATATACGAGCATTGTTAGTAATATTGACTGAATAATGTGCTGAGGTATTATTACAACAGTCAACAACACACTTCGAAACCATTTTACTAAACAATAATTTACATATAGAATCATGAATACACCTACTATAATCCATAATTACTTGCAAAGTTAATAAACAATTCACAACTGTGTAAGAGTGGTGCCAACAAGATTTTTACTGAAAAAACTATTGACCTCTATACGATTCTAAAACAACACCTGGTGTCTAAAAATTGAAGTCCTGAAATGGTGTAAAATTCAAATTTACATTGATTTTGTATGGTGTTTCAGATTAGATTACAGTTGACTCGATTAATGAGTCTTCACGTGTATGGTCTCGTCGTGTTTGTCTCACTTTCCGCTATCAGATTCTAGTTGGATTCTGAATCTCACTACTCGTTACAAGCTGCAAATACCAAATATTCATGAACACATTTTGATGTTTATTCGGTTGTACCTAAAAATACGGTACTGCCAATCAACCTATCGCATGCGATGTTGCCACTGTTCCTACTATCGCTCTAAGAGTATTAGTATCAGTTCAGTACAACGATATATATTTCAATTCCAAGTGTGAATCAAAATAAAAAGAGATGAAGAAATGTAAAAGTCAGTCATCAAACTCAGGATCGTCATCTTCACTGCAATCCACAAATTTAATTTCAATGCCCACAATTATAGTAAACACTAGGAACATAAAAAAATTAAATACGGCAACAATGTATATATTCTGAATGTTGGTATAGCTTATATTTATACCACACATAAAATAACCTATAATAAGATAGATTGACAATAATTTGGCAAAAAGTGCTGTATGGAAATTGATGTTTTTCTATTAGTAAAGGCAATATCGGACAAGAATTGTAGATTCTTAGTATAGCCCAATGTGAGACGAACACGTTGGGCACCATATGTACAAATTCATTATTGCGAGAAAGTGTAAAACGACCATTGAATAAAATTCCATGTAAAATGTGTCGGCGGAAATTACCAACGAAATAAATAAACCATCAGATTTTATGGTAGTGGATTCGTACATATTAAGGCCATACTATTAGAAAACAATATTCTTACAACAAATAATCAACGGAAATTTAAATGATTCAATAACGAAAACTTGGCGCCAAAAGTGTATGTCACCTTTACACCATTTCGGGCCATTCGGGCCGGCACGGTGGCGCCCCCATCGGTTATTCTATTGACCTATAGAATGTCCGATGGGGGCGCCACCGCGCCGGCCCGAAAAGGTGCAAAGGTGACATATACTTTTGGCGCCAAGTTTTCGTTATTGAACTAATTGTTTTATGTTTCTAGTGTTTACTATAATTATGGGCATTGAAATTAAATTTGTGGATTCCAGTGAATATGACGATCCTGAGTTTGATGACTGACTTTTACATTTCTACATCTCTTTTTATTTTGATTCACACTTGCAATTGAAATATATATCGTTGTACTGAACTGATACTAATACTCTTAGAGCGATAGTAGGAACAGTGGCAACATCGCATGCGATAGGTTGATTGGCAGTACCGTATTTTTAAGTACAACGTCACCGAATAAACATCAAAATGTGTTCATGAATATTTGGTATTTGCAGCTTGTAACGAGTAGTGAGATTCAGAAACCAATTAGAATCTGATAGCGGAAAGTGAGACAAACACGACGAGACCGTACACGTGAAGAATCATTAATCGAGTGAACTGTAATCTAATCTGAAACACCATACAAAATCAATGTAAATTTGAATTTTACACCATTTCAGGACCTCAATTTTTCGACACCAGGTGTCGCTTTAGAGTCGGATAGAGGACAATAGGTCAATAAAATATAATCTCCATAAAATAGCGCCATCTCGTGACAGGATTTGGAAATACCTAGCGGTTCAAGGTCATCCTATTAAGATTCAGCTCCCTGGTCCTACTTTCAAATTTACATATGCTTATAATGTATATTGTAGAATCGATTACTATTCACTCGGTTGAATATTGTCCACGTGTAGGGTATCAACGTGTTGGTCTGACTTTTCTCTATCAAATCAAGACGGTTTTTTAATCGCATTGCTCGTTACAAGCTGTGAATACCAAATTTTCTTAAATACTTATTGTCGATTATTCAATACCGATATACATGAACATATGCACGACAAACCTAACAAATAAAATGCTAAGTTACGATTGCTATAGCATTGCCCCAGTATCCACCAAAGTCCTTCACCTAGTTTTCTGCATGAAAAAAATCATAATTACCATAAGTACTAATTAAAACACAGCAATGCAGAAATTTAACAGACTGCAATTATCCTGAATGTTGGTTACCTGCTTACCTGTACCTTTTTTTTTTTTCCGTCTGGGGTGTAATCTTCGAAAGACACCCATGCCTCACTATCGCCTCGTGGCGTTAGAGGCATGGGTAGTGTCGGATTCACCCCGCGTAATGGCGGGGGTGCCTACCGACTAAACCACCCCAGGTTCTGTCACGAGGGGCTTGACCGCCTTGAAGGCATTCCTAAGCCCCCCGGACCGTCTGTGTTTGTCAGTCGTCAGGTCTCTTGTGCTTGTCCGCGGAACGATGTGTCGTCGGTTCCGTCTCGGTCCAGGTTCGTTAGTCTTGTGGGTTGCGCACGTCGTCGTAGAACTTCCTTCCCATCACCACCCGGGAGAAAGTCGCGAACGCGTCCCACTTGTCCTTGTCACTGAGCATGGCTGCACTGATCTGCTCGGGGGGTGTCTCCCCTTCCATGCTGATCCACATTCTGGTCCTCTCTGCCTGCCAACGGGGGCAGCGGTAGATTGTGTGGACCGGATCATCAATACCACTACAGTAGCGGCATGTCGGTGTCCTCGCTTTCCCTATCCGGTGCAGATAGGCCTGGAACACTCCATGTCCGGATAGGGTCTGGGTGGTCCAATGATCCAGGTCCCCGCTGCCCCTGGTGACCCACGGCTCCAGTCTGGGGATGACTCTCCGGGTCCATTCTCCGTTGGGGCTCAGCTCCCACCTGGACTGCCATTGGTCCAGCGTTTGCCGCCTCGCTCCGTCCTGCGACTGCCCCCTATCCTCCCCAGCTCTCCGTCTCCTATCAATGTCGACTCTTTCGCTTATCAGCAGGTCGCCCGGAGTCATTCCTGCCAGCACTTCCACCGCATCGGTAGACACGGTGCGGTAGGCCATAATAATTCTGATGGCGCTCGTCCGCAGCGCGCGCCGCAGCCGGTCCCTATTAAGCTTGGTCCGAGTTGCCTCGGCCCAGGCTGCTTACCTGTACCTGTCTGGAGCTAGGTACGACAATAATTTATCATAAAATGCCCTGTGAAAATTGATAATTTTCTAAACGTAATGGCAATATTGGACAATAATTCTACATTCATAGTATAGCCTAATATGAGACGAACCCATGGAGCACCATATGTACAAATTCATTAGTGACATAAACTGTTTAGCGTGCTCTGAAGAAACTTCCCTGTAAAATATGTCAGCGGCAATTACCACCGAAGTAAATGAACCATCAGGTTTTATGATACGTGATGTTTACGTACAGAGTCCATACTATACGAAAAATACAATGTTAGAACAACTTATCAACAGATATTTAAATGATTCAATCACAAAATCTTAGCGCTAAAAGGTTATGTCCTAATCTTTAAGTGACGGCGCAGTGGCGCCCCCATCGACAACTTTAATGGTCAATATTAAATAAATGATATAAAAATTAGGTACGAACAAAATGTTTTATTTATAAAAAATATGCTGCATGTTTACAGAATGAAAAGCAGAGTAACTATATTATATTTATTTTGAGCACTTCTGCGTAGACTTTGTCCGGGCAAGTAGTCCCTCCATTCTTTTGTACTTCTATTGCGTGTACGACCTCATTTCCAGTGCTTTCAGGATCTGATTCGTTTACTTCTTCTAACAGTGATTAGCCATTCGTCATAGTAAACGGGTTGCTTCAAGCTTTTTCTTCTACAGATGATATGATTTCATTATTATCGCCTGCTGTTTGATGTTGCCTACTTTTGTTCTATAGCTCATATAGGTGTTATACTTGACTTGCAGCACTTCTATGTCCTCATATTCGTGGGTTATACATCCATCCATTACGCCATTCCACATTCTCTTCTTATTTTCCTCCTAGGCTCTTAGTATCATTCCAAATTTCATAATTGGTACCATAATTACAATGAGATCAATATTTTGATATTGAATCCAACAGACACTATCGAAAGTTTAAGATTCATATCTATATTAATTAATCACATATCACAAAATGTCACAATAATGTTTGTAAATTATTTATTTATAATGCCAGATTTGTTACTATGGTATTATTTTCACAGTCAGCGCCTCTCCCGGTAGGAAGCGTTACCAAAACCTCTGACAACCCCTGGCTGATATTGACCTATAGAATGACCGATGGGGGCGCCACCGCGCCGGCCCGAAATGGTGTAAAGGTGACATATACTTTTGGCGCAAAGTTTTCGTTTTTTATTTTATTTTCATTTAAATTTCCGTTGATTATTTGTTGTAAGAGTATTGTTTTCTAATAATATGGTCTTAATATGTAAGAATCCACTACCATAAAATCTGATGGTTTATTTATTTCGTTGGTAATTGCCGCCGACACATTTTACATGGAATTTTATTCAATGGTCGTTTTAAACTTTCTCGCAATAATGAATTTGCACAGATTGTGCCCAACGTGTTCGTCCCACAGTTGGCTATACTGAGACTCTACAATTATTGTCCAATATTGCCTTTACTAATAGAAAAACATTAATTTTCATACAGCACTTTTTGCCAAATCATTGTCAATATGTCTCATTTTAGGTTATTTTATGTTTTTTATGTCCCCCACGAACAGAACACACCTTGCCGCGGTGTGGGGGCCCAGTGAGGCGACATCCGCAAACGGCCCAGTTGTGAGGGTATGCATAACTGGGACTAGGAAGTCGTCGCATTGCCAAGATGTTCGGGACCCATTGCAACTCCTTCCGACAATGGGTCTCTCTAATAGAGTCAACTACCTTTGTCTGTCGGCCTCTCTTGGCCAACCTCTACAGCCACTCTGGCTTCTTTCTGACCCCGACGCTATTAGGTATCGAGGGCTAGGGGTCAAATCTGTCTTAATCTTTGCAGCCCACTGCAACTCTTAGCGCGACGGGCTGAGCCTACAGAGTCACTTCACACCTTTCATCTGTCGGCCTCCCTTGGCCAACTTCTTCAGCCTCCCTTGGCTTTTTCTGACCCCGACGCTATTAGAGCTACTCGAGGGCTAGGGGTCAAACAATCTTCTTCTTCTCAAAATTAAAAAAAAAAAATAAAATAAAAATTAAAAAAAAAAATTTAAAAAAAATAAAAAAAATAAAAGAAAAAAATAAAAAAAAATTAAAAAAAATAAAAAAATTAAAAAAAATAAAATAAAATAAAATAAAACTATCTCCTTCCAAGCAAGACGAGTTCAGCCGGGACGGCGACCACCCACTAAACGGCCGGTTCGGGACGCCGGGGCGCAACACAGCCGTGCGCCCGTGGATGACTGCCGATCCCGGTGGCCCGCCCGTAAAGAAGGGAAAAAAAAAAAAAAAAAAAACCGGCCAGAAGAGCGAGCCTGGCCGGGACAGCAGCCTCTCGTCAAGTCGGGAAAGCCGGCTTCACTACCTACCGGCCGGCGAGACGTCTGTTGATCCCGGTGGCGCCGACACGAGAGGGACCACCAAAAAAACTAAATGTTACATGTGAGTGCCGTATATTAACGTCCAGGACTGACCAACCTACAACGACCCCGCATGCACCAGGACCCACAAAAAAACATGACAGACACAACCGCAGCAACTGAGTTTACCGCCCAGGGGAGGGATACCCCAGGGCCGGTCGGAGCGGGCATCGGAGTGGGTGCCCCCCGACCGTCATCCGACGACCACCGCCCAAAAACCCCGGAAGGAAAAACGACCAAAGAGGCCGGGACCCTCGACACCAACAAAGAGCAGGAGCTCAGACCAGAGCCCGAGAGCGAAAAATTCCTTAGACGGATCATGACCCAGACCGACGAGGAACAAGGCAAAGAAGAGCCAAACAAGAGAAAGGCGACATCGCCCCCCGAAGCTTGGCATACCCCAACTGCAGGAGCCGAGGGAGGGCCCAACAAACGAAAGACCCGCGGGACAACGGCAGACAAAATCATAAGAGAGCTTAAGGTGACGAAGGAGCTAGTCTGGCGCCTGACCGACACAGCCGGGAAAACACGGAACATATCAAGGGAAGTCAAGGGAGACGCCAGGCTCCTCCGAGAGGCATATGAACGGATATGGGGGGACCACGAGGCAGGTACTCACCCCAACTCCAACGATGCTGAGCCCGAAACAGACCCCGACGAATGCGATCTACGAAAACAGATACGCACCCTAGTCAAAGAAAAAGCCAGGGCGGACCAAACAATAGAGGAGATGCGGCGGGAGCTCCAAGCCATCAAGGAGCAACTGACCATACGCACCAACGACACAGAACAAACTAAGGTCACAGAGCGCACGGATGACAGAACCGCCCGCATTAAAGCGGCCATCAAGAAACACCCTGACTTCAGAGGCGCAGCAGAAATCATGGAGGAAGAATGGCCCGAGGCTGTATATGAGAACACCAGGATCATAAAGGCCAAACAAATGCCAACAGCCACGAACACCCATCGCCGACGACAGCCCCCAAACTACCGAATAGGAATCAATAATCGTCTCCCCGGCGCACGACCAGACGTACGCAGACCTGGTACGGAGGGTCCGAAACCTCGACGCCGTCGCCGCCAAAGACGTCCTAAGGATGGACAGGACGGATAACGGACACCTCCGAATCAGGGTTAAGAGAAACGGGGCAAGAGTAGACGAACTATGTGCCACCATAGCCAAAAACGCTCAGGGGGCGGCAGCCAGGGTCATCCGACAAGGAGTTACCCTACACATCCGAGGACTGGACGTGCTGACCACCCAACAGGAAGTGGAGGAGGCCATCAAAACCAGCCTACCCGAAGGTTGTAAAGAGCAGTACCGAGTGGGGCCGCTGCGACCGTCAAGAAACAGCACCCAAGTGGTCACAGTAACAGCCACAGCCCGAGGGGCAGACATCATCACCGCCAGGAAGCTCCGGGTCGGATTGGTTCAGGTCCAGGCAACAAGAAGGGAAGAACTCCCAGCGGGCTGCAGCAAGTGCTGGGTCGATGGCCATAAAGCCGCCACATGCACGGGCCCCGACCGCCGGAACCTGTGCCTCAGATGTGGGCAAGAAGGACACCAGGCACGCTCGTGTAAGACAGCACCTTACTGCGCGGTATGCCAAGCGGAGGGACACGCGGCAGCCAGCCTCCGCTGCCCAGCCAAGGCAGAGGCGCTCGCAGCGCATAAGCGGACTGCCAGAGAGACGGTCACCCGCACGACATGACAAAAATACAAGCAATCCAAGCCAACGTGGGCAGGGGCAGGGCCGCCCACCAGCTCCTGCTTGCCACCGCTAACCGCACAGGGGCCCAGCTAATCATCGTGTCGGAGCCCAACAACAAGAAGCTTGACCCTTCGTGGGTGACCGATGGGCCCATGGGGGACGTAGCCCTGAAGTCACTAGGCAGCCTCCACGGGCACATGACCGCCTTCGGCACACCCACCCAAGGGATAGCCTGGGCAACATACCGAGACATCACAGTAGTAGCGTGCTACCTCTCACCAAACTGTAGTAGGGAGCACGCCAAACACTGGATGACCACACTAGAGGCGACAGCAAGAACCACAAAAGGCGCCGTAATTATCGCGGGCGACCTAAATGCGAAGGCAGCGGCATGGGGCTCACCAATAACCGACACAAGGGGGGAAGCAGTGCTGGAGCTAGCTGCAGCACTCGACCTGGTCGTCTGCAACGCTGGCGGGGCGCCGACGTTCTCTAGGAGGAACTCGGAGTCCTACATTGACGTCACGCTGGCATCAACGTCGGCGGCCAGGCGAGTGCACGGGTGGCGCGTTCTAGGGGAGGAAACCCTAAGCGACCACCACTACATTACCTTCACCATCGACCAACGCAGCAGCACTCGGGCTCAACCCCAAAGGCCCCAACTCCAGCATCAAGCACCTCCGAGGCGTCGATGGGTACTCGAAGACATCGACAAGGAAGCCATAGCCCTCGAAATATTGGAGGCAGGAAACACTTCCACATCAAGACCAACGGAAGTGGATGACCTGGCGGACCGGCTGACTGAGAATGTGGAGAGAGCTTGCAATAACAACGTAGCGACAAGAAGTACCACCAGTGGACGGAAGAGGGGAGTCTACTGGTGGTGCAAGGAAGTGGCTGAGGCAAGGACACTCACAAACAGGGCCCGGAGAAGAGTGCAAAGAGCTAGGGCCGCTGGAACCCCCACCGATCAACTAAAAACTGAACACCAACACCTACGCAATGCATACCGGCGGGAAATCGAGCGAAGCCAAAATAAATGCTGGAAGCAACTCTGCATGGAGGTCGAAAATGACCCGTGGGGACTTGCCTACAGGGTGGTCATGAAGAAATTATGCGCCCGCCCACCGGGGCCCGAAGCAGCAGTGCAGGGAGGAGTGGCCACAGTCGTAGAGGCTCTGTTCCCCCATAGCAACCACGGCAATCCGCCGGATAACACCCCGAACAACACCGACGAAGGGCACGAGGAATGGGAAGAGGCCGAGGTCCTGCAAGTCCTTCTCCGCCTACCCAACAGAAAAGCGCCAGGCCCGGACGGAATACCAAATGAGCTGGTCAAGGCAGGGGCGACGGGAATAGCACCGGCGCTAACCCACATAGCCAACACGTGCATGAGGACGGGCTCCTTCCCACGGAGATGGAAGACTGCTCGCCTGACCCTCATCCCGAAACCGGGGAAGGACTCCGCAAACCCGACAGCTTACAGGCCAATATGCCTCCTCGACGGTCTTGCTAAGGCCACCGAAAGGCTAATCGCAGACCGATTGACGGAGGCCCTAGAAACCAGCGGGGACTGCACCGTAACCAGTTTGGATTCCGCCGCAACAGATCTACGAGCGATGCGATCCTCGCCATCCGAGGGAGGGTAGAGGCAGCAAATGCAGGGACGTGGCGAAAGAGACAGCACTGTCTGATGGCCACTCTCGATATATCTAACGCCTTCAACACAGTGCCGTGGGGGGTCATAAACGCGGCACTAACCCGGAAAGGGGTACCAAGACCGTTGAGGGCACTGATCAGGTCATACCTGTCCGAACGCCAAATCACCTATGAAGGCACCGCAGGCGTCGTGACATTCGAGGTCACGGGAGGGGTTCCACAGGGGTCTGTCCTAGGCCCCCTCCTATGGAACATAGCCTTTGACGACGTCCTGCGGCTGGAGCTGCCGGAGGACACAGAAACAGTGGCCTTTGCCGACGACCTGGCAGTACTGTCCAAGGGCAGGGACCTGGAAACAGCAAAGAGCAGACTGGCAGCAGCGGTCGAGGCAGTGGCCAAGTGGACGACGGACAGCGGCCTCAAAATTGCTGTCGACAAAACAGAAGTCGCCCTGCTCTCGACCAGGAGGGCAGGAGTCAACGAAGCCACTGCCAACATACCATTGATGGGGAAATCGCACCAGATAGCCCGGACAATAAAGTACCTGGGTACGGTGCTAGAGGCAAACGTGAACCACACCGCCCAGGTACTAGCAACCACAGCAAAGGCAACAAGGACGGAGGCGGCACTGGCGAGACTACTCCCCAACATCGGGGGACCCTCGGGAAAGAAAAGGCGCCTACTGGCACTGGTGTCGCGCGCCCAGCTCACCTACGCAGCCCCGGCCTGGTCAAACGCCACCAAGACCAGGCGGAACGCCGACAGACTGCGAAGGGCGCTGCGCACTAGTGCCATAAGAATCAGCATGGCATACAAAACAATATCAACGGATGCGGCCGAGGTCCTGGCAGGAACAACACCAGGGGACCTCCTGGTCACAGAACGAGCTTACATCCACAGGAGCAGACGAACGGGAAAGTCATCCAAGGAAGCCCTGGAAGAAGCCAGGAGAATCACACTCCGGAGCTGGCAGACCAGATGGGCAGAGTCAGAGCATGCTGCGTGGACGAGGAGGGTGATCCCATCCGTCGAACAGTGGATCACGAGGGGGCACGGTGAGCTGGATCACTGGACCACCCAGACCCTATCCGGGCACGGAGTTTTCCAGACCTACCTCCACCGGATAGGGAAGGCCCCAACGCCAAACTGCCGATACTGCGGTGGTACTGACGATCCAGCACACACCATCTACCATTGCCCCCGCTGGGAGACGGATAGGAGCTTACTCTGGAGCCAGGTAGGCGAGACTAGACCAGAAGACATCGGCAATAAGATGCTTCAAGACAAGGACATGTGGGACGCGTTCGCGGCTTTCTCCCGGAAGGTGATGGGGAGAAAGTACGACGACGACTTGCGGGCCCCACAGACCGACTGACGAGGACGGACGACCGACCACTTCGTTCCCACTCTTTTTTTTTCACTTACGATCACACCCATGCACACGAGACCGACTGACAGACTTACGTAGGACGGTCCGGGGGGCTTAGGAATGCCTACTAGGCGGTCAAGCCCCTCGTCGACAGAACCTGGGTTTTGGTTTAGTCGGTAGGCGCCCCTGCAATACGCGGGGCGAATCCGACACTACCCATGCCTATCACCACATGTGGTGATAGTGAAGGCATGGGTGTCTTTCGAAGATTCCACCCCAGAAGAAAAAAAAAAAAAAAAAAAAAAAAGGTTATTTTATGTGTGGTTGCATACACATTTTGAAGCTATACCAACATTCAGAATATATACACTGTTGCCGTATTTAAATGTTTTATGTTTCTAGTGTTTGCTATAATTATGGGCATAGTATTTGCAGCTTGTAACGAGTAGTGAGATTCAGAAACCGACTAGAATCTGATAGCGGAAAGTGAGACAAACACGACGAGACCATACACGTGAAGAATCATTAATCGAGTGAACTGTAATCTAATCTGAAACACCATACAAAATCAATGTAAATTTGAATTTTACACCATTTCAAGACCTCAATTTTTAGACACCAGGTGTCGCTTTAGAGTCGGATAGAGGTCAATTAAGCCAGGGCGATGAAAGTTAAACTTTTATTTCCGCTTCAACCTATAGATGGCGCTAGTAAATTGAGATTTTTTTTCAGGTTAAAATGGGGTCTTTTTTGTATGTGGACATTTGTATTTTCTTTTAATTCAGAAAGTTCCTGTTCCGGCGAGCTTTTCCGTCGGATTGTTCCCAAAAGCAATTGGACAAAAGGAACAATAATAAAAAGGGTAGGGTACAGGTCATATCAAATAAAAACAAATGACAACACAACAATAATCAGAAATAGAACGCACATTAAAGGTGGCATTTTTTGTTTAGGCAACTTGTGATATACATGTAATACATAGGTGAAATGCGTATAAGAAATACGCACCGTTCTCTTTAACTAGAACATAAATTGAGTTGCAAAAATACGTATACAAAAGAATAATGTAAATAATAGGTGGGAATGTCCAAAAATCATTTTTAATCTTGAATTTTCGATATATGATTATTTAATATATATATATATATATATATATATATATATATATATATATATATAGGAGTGATTAAACTACTAGATTGCTACCTTCTATACAGTCGAATCTTTAACATGCTATAACTACAAATTTTGGTCATCAATTCTTGCAAACTAAGTTTCAATACCAAGGATGAAGTGTTTTTATAGACTTGCATAAATTGTGTGCCATTCCATGGCGTAGTTTTGCCTAAAAGTTGGAAACAATTACACAAGTTTCGCCATAAGGAAAGTATAGGCTAAATCCCAGCCTTAAGGAGAAGTCACTAAATCAAACAATATAGGCAAAACAGTATGAATGAAGAACCAGCACATGAGACTGAATCTGTCAATGGAGACAACAGTGTGAACGAGAGTGATAACAACAGCAACACAGAAAATACACTAGAGGAACCAGTGGTAACGAGAACTGGTCGAGTAATAAATCCACCCACAAGACTCGATTTATAGTTTAGTAGATTCGATAATTGTTTATTGTAAATTAGGTTAAGGAAAAACAAAATGTAATTAATTAATAAGTCTCAATATAAAGGGATGTTGTAGTAATGTACATACGTACATGATAGTATAATTGCGCATCACCCGTGTACAATAAATGTAACTTGTAACAAAACAGCCTAGATAAATGATACTATAGATAAACAACTTCAATGCATTAGTCAATGACAGAGTAAAACGCCCCTACAGTTTGTGCAGAGTTAAACTAACCTAAAAACCGCGCGGGTTTGAATTGGTTCATTCTATATTGAAATAAATATAAATAAATTCATACGAATGTTGAAAAATAAAAACGCAAGTTATGTTTAATATATGTAACAATATAAGTGTAATAATAATAATATATGTAGTTGCATTAATCTTAATTGTTTTACAACCCATTCATTATCTGCTTACTAATTACTAATTCATTTAAATAGTTCATAAATAACATAAAAAAAGAAAACGAAGTAATAAATCTGATGTAAAACCATTAACACATCTTCAAACACATCTGCTTCTATAATAAAATTATCTATTATAAATTGTTCCAATTTTTTAACAATATTGATCAAATTATTAAATAGTACAGATGATAAGTGCCTTGTGAAATGTATCCTTATTGTTGGCAAAGTTATAATAAAAATATAATAATAAAAGGAAGAATGCTGCTATTATATTAAACATAAAAATTAAAATTATTGGAATGGACATTTCAACAAAGAATGAACTTTTTAATTTAGAAACTAAACTAATAGTTGTATAAGCAAATCACATCATCTATATAAATGCAAATTTACTAGCAATGTATTTCACACATATTACCTTAGATGGCAAAATAATGATTCTATTGATTAGTTTATTATCACCACATAGACTAATCCATGTAACCATTAAATTGTCTTTCCTGGTCGGGTTTGGGAAACGATGTCTTACGGATGTTTTGTCGTCGCATCCTTCGACAGCACAATTTCACAGAATAAAAAGTCAGAAATTTGTAAATACCACGGCTATTGAGTGAAATCACACACGCGAACACAATTGCAATTTTAAAAAGTCAAAAACTGGCAAACACTAGCCAGAGAATACTAACGGAAGTAGTTAATGTTTCAGTAGACAAAAAAAAAATAAAACATTAGAACGCGAGCGAGCGAACAAACGAGCGAAAAACATACGAACCCAACAAACTCAGTAATCACTATGAATGTGCGCGTAACTTGCTATTGATTAATATAGATTACAAATATTCGCTAGTGTATATATGGTTGCCCCGTGCAGCCTTGATATTTTTGGTCTCGAATAACTATATGCAACCAGTCATTCGAAGCGACAGCTCGCCGACCATGGAGATAATTCTCCAACTCATTCTTTAAAAAAGTAAGTAGTCTGGTCCATTTAGTCTTGGAGGTAATATAAATGGAACAACTATTTTGTTACCAAAAATTCCTGCCCAAATATTAATAGCAACCCAATGAATGCTGTTGATGCACCGGCCTCACTAAGTGAACATGCCTCATCTGTGAACATGATGTTCCGCAAAACACTGGCTCTTCCTGACCCATTCTCAATAGCCACTGGCAAAAGTTTAGCCGGGGCGTTGGCGACCTTCCGGTAATAACCTCTTTACCCACGTGATATGGATGCATGCCTTCATTATTGCTTTCCCCCTTCAATTAAATTTAGTATATTTTTATCTCGGTTAGCTGCATTATGGTTTGTAGGGCGTCCAGTATCAATTCTTCTATTCGGAACCCTTTCTCCATATAATCTTACCGCAGATAAATTATTTTGTTGCACTTCACCATATATTAAAATCATATCGGTGTATTCTTGAAAACTGTACACAATGAACAACTGACGCCACTGAGTTTGATTGAGATTTATGAACGTCAGTGTCAGATATGTTTCATGGCAACTTGATTATTTTCTCTCGCTAAAATATAAAGCGACTTCTCATTGCTCTACTTTAAAGTCCTCCAGTTACCAAAGTCACTTAGATTTCGTAGATGCTTTGTTTAAATGTTTTCTTGATCTAGATAGGACCATTCAGACTTCTTCTAGATTTCATATAGACTTTTCAAAATGTTCTATACATTCTTAATAGTTATATTTCTGAGTTATTAAAGGCATTAATTAATTTGAATTGTTCTTTCATACCTATAAGTCCATTATAATCGTGCATCGGAGTTTGTGTAGACCAATCTCTGCGTAAATCCTTCCGGTATCCTTGGACTTTTGCAGGTCCATAGCAGAACCCCCACGATCAGAACACACCTTGTCATGAAGGCCCACACCACCTTTGAAGAAGCAGCAGCCCTGGCATAGGAGGACTGGCTGGAGGACGTCTACACGGCCACAAGAGTGACGAGATCACCAGACACCAGGCCCACATCGGAGACACCAATCATAAGAGCATTCGACGAGGAGTGCCGCCCCCTTACCGCCGGGAGGAAACCCGGCAGGAGACAAACCGCCCTAACGGGGAATAGGGTAAAGACCGGCAGGATCCTTACGACCACCAGCATTACGGAGGTGGACGACCACGAGGCCCCCCCCACAAGGACGACGTACCACACCCACCACATTAAGTGCGACACGTCCTCAGAGGAGGCCATCATGAGGTCCCTCTACGACGGCCTGCGACAGGTCAGGGAGATCCTTCTCACGACTGACACGAAGGAGGCGCGGGCCGAAATCGGCAGACCGGGAGCCGCCACCATTCGCAAACTGGCCGAGACCCTCGGAGGTGGACACACTCTGCTCCGCGATCAAGACCAAGACACAAGCAGCCGAGGCCAGGGTCAGCAGGAGGAGGACGATCCTCCACATCCGAGGCCTAGACGTCCTCGCCACAAGCGAGGAAGTAGAGGCAGCGATAAAAGCGGCCCTCCCCCAGCCGGAGAGAGAGGCCTTCCAGGTGGGACCGCTTCGCCCGGCCAGAGGTAGCACCCAGGCAGTGACGGTATACACCAACGAAAGAGGGGCGGACCAGATCACGGCGGTCCGCATCCGCGTAGGCCTGGTCCACGTGAGGCCGGCGCGCAGAGAGGAGCTGCCAGCGGGATGCCCCAGGTGCTGGCTGGACGGACACCGCGCCGGGAACTGCCCAGGGCCCGACCGCAGGAGGCTGTGCCACAGGTGCGGCGAGGAAGGTCACCAGGCCAGGCGATGCAGGGCTACCATCCTCCACTGCGCGGTCTGCGACGAAGACGGGCACGCGGCAATCAGCCTCCAATGCCCCACCAAGACCAGGTCCGCACAAGGCGGAGCAAGACGTGCAGGAGGAAGCACACCACTGACAAACCAACCATGACGACACAAGCAGCACCATCGCTGGTCCTCCAGGCCAACATCGGCAGGGGCAGGGCAGCCCACCAACTCCTGCTAGCAACGGCCGCCAAACTAGGAGCCGACCTGGTTGTTGTCTCCGAGCCCAACCACAGACGACTGGACGCCTCGTGGGTTACCGATGGACCCATGGGGGACGTAGCCATCAAGGTGCGAGGCAGCCTCCATCGGCACATGACCGGCTTCGGTTCACCCGCGAGGGGCATTGCATGGGCAGGGCTACACGAGACAAAGTTAGTCGCCTGCTACCTGTCACCAAACTGTGGCAGGCAGCAGGAGCGACGGTGGCTGGCCAGCCTCGAGACAACGGCCAGATCGCTGATGGCCGCAGGAGGCACACTGGTACTGGCCGGGGACTTCAACGCGAAGGCGACCGCTTGGGGCTCGAACCACAATAATACCAGAGGGGAGGCGCTGCTGGAGCTGGCGACAGCACTCGAGCTGTCCGTCTGCAACGTTGGCGGGGCGCCGACGTTTGTCAGAGGTGACTCGGCGTCCCACATTGATGTCACGCTCGTGACCGAACAGGCGGCCAGGCGAGTGCACGGGTGGCGAGTCCTGAGGGAGGAGACCCTCAGCGATCATCTCTACATAACCTTCAACATCTGGCTGGGACCACCCGCCCGGGACCGGAACCAGAAGCCCCACTCCTGGACCCGCAGCGCCAGCCCCCCCGCACGGAGATGGGTACTAGATCAAACAGCAGCGGCAGACCTGGCAGCCGACCTCGCCGAGCAACCCTACGGAACTGGACCCAACATCGAGACGGACGTAGACGCGATGGCCACCGAACTGACTAGGACCATCACCGAAGCGTGCGAACGGTATGTCAAGACCAGAACCACCGCCACAGGCAACAAGAGAACAGTTTATTGGTGGTGCCAGGAGGTGGCGGAGAGCCGCACAGCTGTCAACAGAGCCAGACGGAGCGCGCAACGCGCTAGGGCGGCAGGGAGGCTCACCACGGATCTGATGGACGCCTATAGGTCCTGCAGGCGCGCCTACCGAAAGGCCAGCCAGGCCAGGTGCTGGAAGCAACTCTGCAGGGAGGTCGAAGACGACCCGTGGGGCCTACCCTACAGAATTGTTATGAAGAAGGTGGGCGCGAGACCGCCGGGGCCAGAAGCGGCGGTACAGGGAGGGGTGGCTGAGGTAGTGAGGGCCCTTTTTCCCCCAAGCGACTATCCCAACCCGCCAAGCCAGAGGGAGGAAACCCAGGAAGAATGCGGAGACACCTGGCAGGAAGAGGACGTTCTCCAGGCACTCAACAGGCTTCCGGACAGAAAGGCACCGGGACCGGACGGGCTCCCCAACGAGGTCCTAGAAGCTGCGGCGGTAGGCATAACTCCTGGCCTGACCAAGATAGCAAACCGGTGTATGAGGGTGGGCGCCTTCCCGCGGGCTTGGAAGAAAGCCAAACTCGCCCTCATACCCAAACCCGGAAAGCCGCCAGGGGACCCGTCCGCCTACCGGTCGATCTGCCTGCTGGACGGCCTGGGGAAGGTCTTGGAAAGGCTTGCCACGGAAAAACTGGAGGCCGCACTGGAAGAAACGGGAGGACTACACCCTAACCAGTTTGGCTTCAGGAAGGCCCGATCGACAAGCGACGCGATCCTTGCGGTCAGGGAGATCGTTAAGGCCGCAAACACCGGGACGTGGCGGCGCCGAACGCACTGCTTGACGGCCACCCTGGACGTGGCAAACGCCTTCAACACCTTGCCATGGGGGGCCATCAACGCTGCGTTAGTCCGGAGGAGCATTCCCGGCCCGGTCAGGGCCTTCATCCGAGACTACCTCGCTCACAGGAGCGTAACCTACGAAGGCGCCGCAGGACGCTCGGAGTTCGCGGTAACGGGGGGGGGGGGGGGGGTACCACAAGGATCCGTCCTGGGCCCCCTCCTCTGGAACATCGCGTTCGACGACGTCCTGGGGCTGGAGCTGCCCGGTGACACTACACTAATAGCCTTCGCAGACGACATCGCGGTGGTGACCAGGGCCAGAGAGCTGGCCACCGCGAAGGAGAACCTGATTGCTGCAACCGAGGCGGTGGCCGAGTGGACGACGGGCAACGGCCTAAGCATCGCCGTTGCCAAGACCGAAGTCGCCCTGCTCTCCACCAGGAAAGAAGGATTCCACGAAGCCACATCCAGAATCAACCTGTTGGGAGAGGAGCTGCAAATACGCAGGCAGCTAAAGTACCTGGGCACGATCCTCGAGGCCAACGTCAACCATACAGCCCAGGTACTGGCAGCCACGGCCAAAGCCTCAAGAACCGAGGCAACCCTGGCCCGCCTCCTGCCCAACATTGGGGGGCCGAGCGCTGGCAAGCGCAGACTCCTGGCGTTGGTGTCGCGCGCTCAGCTGTCCTACGCGGCCCCTGCCTGGGCCGAGGCAACTCGGACCAAGCTTAATAGGGACCGGCTGCGGCGCGCGCTGCGGACGAGCGCCATCAGAATTATTATGGCCTACCGCACCGTGTCTACCGATGCGGTGGAAGTGCTGGCTGACATTGATAGGAGACGGAGAGCTGGGGAGGATAGGGGGCAGTCGCAGGACGGAGCGAGGCGGCAAACGCTGGACCAATGGCAGTCCAGGTGGGAGCTGAGCCCCAACGGAGAATGGACCCGGAGAGTCATCCCCAGACTGGAGCCGTGGGTCACCAGAGGCAGCGGGGACCTGGATCATTGGACCACCCAGACCCTATCCGGACATGGAGTGTTCCAGGCCTATCTGCACCGGATAGGGAAAGCGAGGACACCGACATGCCGCTACTGTAGTGGTATTGATGATCCGGTCCACACAATCTACCGCTGCCCCCGTTGGCAGGCAGAGAGGACCAGGATGTGGATCAGCATGGAAGGGGAGACACCCCCTGAGCAGATCAGTGCAGCCATGCTCAGTGACAAGGACAAGTGGGACGCGTTCGCGACTTTCTCCCGGGTGGTGATGGGAAGGAAGTTCTACGACGACGTGCGCAACCCACAAGACTAACGAACCTGGACCGAGACGGAACCGACGACACATCGTTCCGCGGACAAGCACAAGAGACCTGACGACTGACAAACACAGACGGTCCGGGGGGCTTAGGAATGCCTTCAAGGCGGTCAAGCCCCTCGTGACAGAACCTGGGGTGGTTTAGTCGGTAGGCACCCCCGCCATTACGCGGGGTGAATCCGACACTACCCATGCCTCTAACGCCACGAGGCGATAGTGAGGCATGGGTGTCTTTCGAAGATTACACCCCAGACGGAAAAAAAAAAAAAAAAAAAAAAAAAGGTCCATAGCAGAAACAGCCTCGGATCTAGCGTAACCATTAGCGGATTTAGTTATCTGAAAAAAATTAACAAGTTGAACTATTTATGTGCTACTACGAAGTAGACTACTCTTATAGTTTTGTTTGGCATTAGCTGTGCATTTTAGCTTAATAAACATTACTATACATTATACCACATTTATCTTTTCATATTACAATAAAATATTGTAAAAAATACAAATATAGCGGTTTACTCGGAATGCTGCCGAATGCGCCAACAAAATCTTACTGATAGCTATATAAAACCCGATTGAAAACAGCCCCCGTAATAAAAAGCTCTAGTTTTACATAGCCAATACATGTGCGCCAGCACATGAGGTCCCCGAATGGGCCTCTATCATCTACTTAATAGAAATAATTGAAGAAGGTAAATCCGGCGTCAAACTTGTTGATGTTGCCGGTACGTTGGCGTATTTCTGGTTGATGAACAGAAAAATGGATTTCAAACTCAAATTTGTTTGAAAACAAACCACAAACTGCGGCTGTATCTACAAAATCTGATGAGGCAAAGGATTTCGGTTTGAAAATACAGATTCTTTTTTATAACAAGTGTAAACTTGTTAATTTTCTCACAATAGTAATGATAGAATAATGGATTTACTTGCAACTGTCGTTTTTTTTAATAAAACACTAATATGAGCAATAAATTAAATAAACAGACAAAACTACTTTAATAGTTTCTTATCTTAAATTACCATTAGTCTATATTACAAGTACCCACAAAAAAAAAATCCGTAAACAAACCGAATAAAATTAAATACAAATACACAAATCAAATAACCGCGAAAAACTAAACGCTAAACAATTTAAACTATCACCATTGAAATTGTTGATTGTTCTCGTTTTTTGTTTCAAAAGGGGCAGCCACGCGCGCTCGATTGGCGCCAGGAATTTTTAATTGCCACGCCGGGCAGCAGGTTCAAGACGAAGGGAAATTTAAAGAGTGCACACCCTAATTGCCATTATTTAATTTAATTGTTTTCAAAACACTTGCACTTTGCATTTTTATTTTATTTTGTGTTGGATTTTAAATTTTAAATTGAATACATTTAGTTTATGAAAACTATTACAACGCGAGTTATAGCTATTGAAAATACCACAGAAACATTCATAACTATAGTGAAAACATTCGTAATTATTTAATTATATCCTATTTGGTGCGGCAAGCGCAGGGTTTGGTAATTAGTCCACAATAATATTTAAAAAAAAGGAAACAAAAGTTGTTTAATTAATGAATTAATATAAATTAAGTTTAATTTTGATTCCTCTGAACGTCGTGGAGCACTGGGTGGATATACTATAACAAAAGACAAAAGTTAACGTGAATTGCGGAATTGGTCGGACCACGTGGACCAGGCCTACGCGGATGCGGACCGCCGTGATCTAGTCCGCCCCTCTTTCGTTGGTGTATACCGTCACTGCCTGGGTGCTACCTCTGGCCGGGTGAAGCGGTCCCACCTGGAAGGCCTCTCTGTCCGACTGGGGGAGGGCCGCTTTTATCGCTGCCTCTACTCCCTCGTTTGTGGCGAGAACGTCCAGGCCTCGGATGTGAAGGATCGTCCTCCTCCTGTTGACCCTGGCATCGGCTGCTTGTGTCTTGGACTTGATTGCGGAGCAGAGTATGTTCACCTCCTCTCCGCACCCCTTGACTTTGATACGGAGATGTCCGCAGTCCGTCCTATCCATTCGGGTGACATTGCTGCCCGCTTGGCCCATGTCACGGACCCCTCGCACCAGGTCCGCGTAGGTCTGTCCCTCAGCCGGGGCGACGAAGATGGTCTCGTCTCGGTTTCTTTTGGAACGGGTCGTCTCGTTGCCTGTGTCTTGTCGGTCGTTTGGGATTGTCTGGGCCCGTCTTGCCCCCTGACCTCAATCTCTATCCCGGTGCCCGCAAAGAGGGTCTCAGCCAGTTTGCGAATGGTGGCGGCTCCCGGTCTGCCGATTTCGGCCCGCGCCTCCTTCTTGTCAGTGGTGAGAAGGATCTCCCTGACCTGTCGCAGGCCGTCGTAGAGGGACCTCATGATGGCCTCCTCTGACGACGTGTCGCACTTAATGGCTCTTATGATTGGTGTCTCCGGTGTGGGCCTGGTGTCCGGTGATCTCGTCACTCTCGTGGCCGCGTAGGCGTCCTCCGGCCAGTCCTCCTCTGCCAGGGCTGCTGCTTCTTCAAAGGTGGTGTAGGCCTTCATGGCCTCCCTGATTCTGCTCGCCGCCTCCGACTCGGTTTCCTGTGGGAGGGCGTCTGCTCTTGGTTAGGGAGGAGATGACGCAAGCTGCTTCTTAAGCTCGTCCGTCTCCCTCCTTATGCCCTCCATCTGCCTCTCCGCTCTGGGTTTGTCCGCCATTAGGGAGGCCACTTGGGCGTAGAGGTCTAGATCCGCGGGGTCCTCCGGCTCCTCGTCGTCGGGTCCTGGGAAGGGTTCCGGGGTGTCGTAGTCTTTCCAGATCCGTTCGTAGACTGCTCTTAGTTGTTTGGCGTCTACTTTCGCCTCCCGGGGCATGGTGCGGGTGTTTCCCGCCGTGTCCGTAAGTCGTCAGGCCAGGTCGCGGGTCGCCCTTAGTTCCCTGATTAGGGACTCGGTGGATTCCTGGCCAGCTCTCTTCCTTTTGGCCGCTGCCTCCTTTCCCGCCACTGGCATTTGCCTGGTGTCTGGCGGGGAGGTGGCCGTCTTCTTTCTCGTCACTTCCCTCTCCTCATCGTCACCCTGAGCCAGGAGGCAGGCGGCGTAGAGGTGGGTGTCGTCCTTCTCTGGTTTCCGGGGGGGCCTGGCCTCCTTCGGTTCCCCGGCTTGCAGCTCCGGGTTTGGGTTTGGGTTTTGGTGGTCGTCGGATGACGGTCGAGGGGCAACCACTCCAATGCCCGCATCGACCGGCCCTGGGGTATCTAGCCCCTGGGCGGTAAAGGTTGTTTGTTTGTTTGTACTATCCATAATATCTTGTTAATTGACCGTTGTGTCGCGTAGTCGTCGTGATAATCATGGACAGTTCGAGGCTTATTGATCAGAGTTTTTTTTTTGTAAGAAATAGAGAAGATGTGTTGACCCCTAGCCCTCGAGTGCTTTAATAGCGTCGGGGTCAGAAGGTAGCCAGAGTGGCCGAAGGGGTTAGCCAAGAGAGGCCGACAGGTCAAAGGTGGTTGATTCTATTAGGGAGACCCATTGTCGCAAGGAGTTGCAATGGGTCCCGAACATCTTAATTTAATTTAATTTAATTTAATTTAATTTAATTTAATTTAATTTAATTTAATTTAATTTAATTTAATTTAATTTAATTTAATTTAATTTAATTTAATTTAATTTAATTTAATTTAATTTAATTTAATTTAATTTAATTTAATTTAATTTAATTTAATTTAATTTAATTTAATTTAATTTAATTTAATTTAATTTAATTTAATTTAATTTAATTTAATTTAATTTAATTTAATTTAATTTAATTTAATTTAATTTAATTTAATTTAATTTAATTTAATTTAATTTAATTTAATTTAATTTAATTTAATTTAATTTAATTTAATTTAATTTAATTTAATTTAATTTAATTTAATTTAATTTAATTTAATTTAATTTAATTTAATTTAATTTAATTTAATTTAATTTAATTTAATTTAATTTAATTTAATTTAATTTAATTTAATTTAATTTAATTTAATTTAATTTAATTTAATTTAATTTAATTTAATTTAATTTAATTTAATTTAATTTAATTTAATTTAATTTAATTTAATTTAATTTAATTTAATTTAATTTAATTTAATTTAATTTAATTTAATTTAATTTAATTTAATTTAATTTAATTTAATTTAATTTAATTTAATTTAATTTAATTTAATTTAATTTAATTTAATTTAATTTAATTTAATTTAATTTAATTTAATTTAATTTAATTTAATTTAATTTAATTTAATTTAATTTAATTTAATTTAATTTAATTTAATTTAATTTAATTTAATTTAATTTAATTTAATTTAATTTAATTTAATTTAATTTAATTTAATTTAATTTAATTTAATTTAATTTAATTTAATTTAATTTAATTTAATTTAATTTAATTTAATTTAATTTAATTTAATTTAATTTAATTTAATTTAATTTAATTTAATTTAATTTAATTTAATTTAATTTAATTTAATTTAATTTAATTTAATTTAATTTAATTTAATTTAATTTAATTTAATTTAATTTAATTTAATTTAATTTAATTTAATTTAATTTAATTTAATTTAATTTAATTTAATTTAATTTAATTTAATTTAATTTAATTTAATTTAATTTAATTTAATTTAATTTAATTTAATTTAATTTAATTTAATTTAATTTAATTTAATTTAATTTAATTTAATTTAATTTAATTTAATTTAATTTAATTTAATTTAATTTAATTTAATTTAATTTAATTTAATTTAATTTAATTTAATTTAATTTAATTTAATTTAATTTAATTTAATTTAATTTAATTTAATTTAATTTAATTTAATTTAATTTAATTTAATTTAATTTAATTTAATTTAATTTAATTTAATTTAATTTAATTTAATTTAATTTAATTTAATTTAATTTAATTTAATTTAATTTAATTTAATTTAATTTAATTTAATTTAATTTAATTTAATTTAATTTAATTTAATTTAATTTAATTTAATTTAATTTAATTTAATTTAATTTAATTTAATTTAATTTAATTTAATTTAATTTAATTTAATTTAATTTAATTTAATTTAATTTAATTTAATTTAATTTAATTTAATTTAATTTAATTTAATTTAATTTAATTTAATTTAATTTAATTTAATTTAATTTAATTTAATTTAATTTAATTTAATTTAATTTAATTTAATTTAATTTAATTTAATTTAATTTAATTTAATTTAATTTAATTTAATTTAATTTAATTTAATTTAATTTAATTTAATTTAATTTAATTTAATTTAATTTAATTTAATTTAATTTAATTTAATTTAATTTAATTTAATTTAATTTAATTTAATTTAATTTAATTTAATTTAATTTAATTTAATTTAATTTAATTTAATTTAATTTAATTTAATTTAATTTAATTTAATTTAATTTAATTTAATTTAATTTAATTTAATTTAATTTAATTTAATTTAATTTAATTTAATTTAATTTAATTTAATTTAATTTAATTTAATTTAATTTAATTTAATTTAATTTAATTTAATTTAATTTAATTTAATTTAATTTAATTTAATTTAATTTAATTTAATTTAATTTAATTTAATTTAATTTAATTTAATTTAATTTAATTTAATTTAATTTAATTTAATTTAATTTAATTTAATTTAATTTAATTTAATTTAATTTAATTTAATTTAATTTAATTTAATTTAATTTAATTTAATTTAATTTAATTTAATTTAATTTAATTTAATTTAATTTAATTTAATTTAATTTAATTTAATTTAATTTAATTTAATTTAATTTAATTTAATTTAATTTAATTTAATTTAATTTAATTTAATTTAATTTAATTTAATTTAATTTAATTTAATTTAATTTAATTTAATTTAATTTAATTTAATTTAATTTAATTTAATTTAATTTAATTTAATTTAATTTAATTTAATTTAATTTAATTTAATTTAATTTAATTTAATTTAATTTAATTTAATTTAATTTAATTTAATTTAATTTAATTTAATTTAATTTAATTTAATTTAATTTAATTTAATTTAATTTAATTTAATTTAATTTAATTTAATTTAATTTAATTTAATTTAATTTAATTTAATTTAATTTAATTTAATTTAATTTAATTTAATTTAATTTAATTTAATTTAATTTAATTTAATTTAATTTAATTTAATTTAATTTAATTTAATTTAATTTAATTTAATTTAATTTAATTTAATTTAATTTAATTTAATTTAATTTAATTTAATTTAATTTAATTTAATTTAATTTTCAATATGACCTAGAATGACCGATGGGGGCGCCACCGCGCCGGCCCGAAATGGTGTAAAGGTGACATATACTTTTGGCGCCAAGTTTTCGTTATTGAATCATTTAAATTTCCGTTGATTATTTGTTGTAAGAGTATTGTTTTCTAATAGTATGGTCTTAATATATAAGAATCCACTACCATAAAATCTGGTGGTTTATTTATTTCGTTGGTAATTGCCGCCGACACATTTTACATGGAATTTTATTCAATGGTCGTTTTAAACTTTCTCGCAATAATGAATTTGCACAGATGGTGCCCAACGTGTTCGTCCCACATTTGGCTATACTGAGACTCTACAATTATTGCCTTTACTAATAGAAAAACATTAATTTTCATACAGCACTTTTTGCCAAATTATTGTCAATCTGTCTCATTTTAGGTTATTTTATGTCCCCCACGGACAGAACACACCTTGCCGCGGTGTGGGGGCCCAGTGAGGCGACATCCGGAACGGCCCAGCTATGAGGACATACATAGCTGGGACTAGAAGGTCGCCTCATTGCTATGATGTTCGGGACCCATTGCAACTCCTCGCGACAATGGGTCTCCCTACTAGACTCAACCACCTATGATCTATCGGCCTCCCTTGGCCAACCCCCTTCAACCGCTCTGGTTCCTTCCGACCCCGGCGCCATCGCTAGGGGTCCAAACAACTGTCCTTCAACTTTGCTGCACAACGAAACTCATCGCGCGGTGTGCAGAGCCTACAGAATCTTTCACACCTTTGAACTGTCGGCCTCTCTTGGCCAACCTCTTCAGCCTCTCTTGGCTACCTTCCGACCCCGACGCTATTAGAGCCATTCGAGGGGTAGGGGTCGAAACATCTTCTCTTGCGCTAATAAAAAAAAAAAAAAAACGACAGACAGATCAGATTGACCACGATTCACCACGACGACAATGCGCGACCACACGGACAAATAAAAAAATAAACATGACTGACACAACTTTCGAAATGGAACTTACCGCCCAGAGGAGGGATACCTCAGGGCCGGTCGGAGAAGGCATCGGAGTGGGTGCCCCCCGACCGTCATCCAACGACCACCGAAACCAAACAAAAGACCCAGACATCTGGATCACACCAGAGGCTGGGAGAAAGAAGACACAAAAACGCAGGAAGTCAACAAAACCACCCGCGGAGGCGATGCTGCAAGAACTGGCCGCGACCCGCGACCTCGTTTGGAGACTCACCGACACAGCCGGCTCAACGCGTAACACCCCGCGTAAAGTCAAGGTGGACGCCCGCCAGCTAAGGGAGGCCTATGGGAGAATCTGGGGAGGCTACAGCCCCAGAACCCATAGCCCCCCGTCAGACGAGGACGAGCGGACAGAATCCCCAGACCGCGACGCCGACCTGAGGCAACAACTCAACGACCTCAGGGAGGAAAAAAGACGGGCCGACGAGACCATCGAGGCGATGAAAGCGGAGCTTCGGGACATCTGTCGGCAGCTTGACGAGAACAAATCAAAAGCCGAGACCCCGGCCGACAGGGCGTCCAGAGTCAGAGCGGCCATCGCAGCCCAGGAGAGCCTACAAGAGGCCGAGACCGCCATGAGCGAGGACTGGCCGGAAGAGGCATACACCGCCACCCACCTCGTCCGGCCGGAGGACATCAAGCCATCCCCTGACGTCCCACTCATCAGGCTTGTGGACTTAAACGCCAGGTCAATCAACGCGGGCCCCAAGCCAGGCCGCAAGATTACGGACCTGGCCGGCAGAACATCCGAGGGAGGCCAAGTGTCGGTCCTCAGTAAGACCATCGAGGTGTCCGGAGGAGGCGGCCCCCCCAGCCGGCAGGTCTGGACGACCCTCTTCATAGCCTGCGACACGACGTCTCAGGGAGGGGTGAGGGAGTCAATTTACGTCGGTGCCAGGGAGGCAGCACAAACCATCTCTGCCTCCGGCGCCACCAACGCAAGAGCTGAATGGGGCTGCGCCACCACCACAGAGGCCAGAAAACTGCTTGAGATGGGGCTCGCGGGCACAAACCTGAGGGTCGCCATAAAGCAAGAGCCCCCACCAAAAGAACCGAAGTCACCCAACGAAAACCGACAGCCACCCCCTAAGAGCCCAGACCGGAAGCCGAAGGAGGAGACCATACTGGTCACCCCGGCAGAGGGGGAGACGTACGCCGACCTGGTGCGGAGGGTCCGCACCATCGACATGGCCGACAGCGTCACACGAATGGACAGATCGGACAGCGGACTCCTCCGCATCAGGGTGAAGGGCAACGGAGGGAAGGTGGACGACCTGTGCACCACCATCAGTGCCCAAGCCGAGGGGGCCAGAGCGCGGGTCAGCCGCCCAGGATCGACAATTCATATCCGGGGGCTGGACGTGCTCGCAACGGTCTCCGAGGTGACAGAGGCCATCGAGGCGGCACTGCCGCCACTACAAAAAGAGCCGTTTAGGGTAGGGCCCCTGCGACCCTCCCGAAACTCTACCCAGGCAGTAACCGTCACCACAACGGCCAAGGGGGCGGAAATCCTGGCTGGGAAGAGCCTTAGGGTGGGCTTGGTGCTCGCCAAGCCAACCAGAAGGCAGGAGACACCCCCTGGATGCTCCAGGTGCTGGCTTGAAGGACACCAAGCCAGCACATGCAAGGGACCAGACAGGAGGAACCTGTGCCTCAAGTGCGGCAAGGAGGGGCACCAAGCCAGGAGCTGCAAGACCGGGGCCCCCCACTGCGCCGTGTGCGACGCCGACGGACATGCAGCAAGCAGCTTCCGCTGCCCAGCCAAACAAAGGAGCGCACAAGAGGCGAGAGAACGCAGCGCCGGAGGAGTGGCGCCAACGGACCGAAAATGACCCACACCACCATCATCCAGGCCAACGTTGGCAGGGGCAGAGCTGCCCATCAGCTCCTGCTGGCGGAGGCAAACAGGATGGGGGCCGACGCACTAGTGGTGTCGGAACCGAACCACGCCAGGCTGGACCCCTCCTGGGTGTCCGACGGGCCCATGGGGGACGTAGCCATCAAGGCGGTTGGCAGCCTCCATGGGCACATCACCGCCTTCGGCTCCCCCGGGAGGGGAATAGCCTGGGCGAGATTTAGCGGCTGGACATTGATAGCCGTCTACCTGTCCCCAAACTGCAGCAGGAACGAGGCCCAACAGTGGATCCGAGCACTAGAAACGACGGCGCGGAACACCACGGGCGACTACATAATCGCCGGGGACCTGAACGCCAAGGCCACGGCATGGGGCTCCCCCGCTACCAACGCACGGGGAGAGGCGGTGTTGGAGATGGCCGCAGCATTGGACCTGCTGATATGCAACACCGGGGCACCGACCTTCTCCAGGAGAGAGTCGGTGTCCCACATAGACGTCACCCTACCATCCCCTGGAATGGCTAGACGAGTGAGAGACTGGAGGGTGCTGGGAGAGGAGACCCTGAGCGACCACCTGTACATCTCGTACAGGGTAGGTCGAGGTCACACAGCACAGGCCCGATCCCAGCCACCCATTCCAAGGCGCAGATGGAACTTGGAAGGAATGGACCAAGCTGCGCTCACCACAGCCATCCGCGAGGCAGGAGACAACCACGGAGGGGAAGAAGCGAGCGCGGAAGAGATGGCCGACCGCCTTGCCAGCCGCATCGAGGCGGCATGCATGGACCACGCCAGGCCGTCCGACGCCTCCAGTAGACGGAAGAGGGGCGTCTACTGGTGGTGCAAAGAGGTAGCAGACGCCAGAGCTATATCCAACCGGGCCCGGAGAAGGGAGCAGCGCGCCAGGGCGGCGGGAGCCCCCACGGAGCTCCTTCGGCAGGACTACAGGGCGAAGAGGAGAAAGTTCCGGAAGGCTATCGAGTCCAGCCAGGCTCGATGCTGGAAGGAACTCTGCGCCACAGTCGAGGACGACCCGTGGGGACTCCCGTACAGGCTGGTGACGAAGAAGATCGTGGCCCGCCGACCCGGCCCGGAAGCCTCGGTCCCGGGAGGAGTAGCAGCTGTGGTGGAGGCACTGTTCCCGCCAAGCTGCTTCCCCAACCCCCCTGACAGCGAGACAACCCCGCCCCCACCAACGGACAAGGAGGAGTGGACGGAGGAGGAAGTGACGCAAGCGCTGAAACACCTGCCCAGCAACAAGGACCAGGGCCAGACGGGTTGCCAAATGAGCTGCTCAAGGCAGCGGCGGAAGGGATAGCCCCCGCACTACGCCAACTGGCAAATAGGTGTTACACAACAGGCACCTTCCCAACCCGATGGAAGACAGCGCGACTTGCCCTGATCCCGAAGCAAGGGAAGCCGCCGGAGAGCCCCACGGCATACCGCCCGATCTGCTTGCTAGACGGGCTGGCCAAAACACTGGAGAGGCTGCTGGCCGACCGGCTTGGCGAGGCCCTGGAGGCCGCGGGCGGCCTTCACGAGAACCAGTACGGCTTCCGCAAGGGCAGGTCGACATCCGACGCCATCCTGCACGTGAGGAGGATCGCAGAGGCAGCCAACACCTGGCCCTGGAAGAGACGCTCCCACTGTTTGATGGTCACCCTGGACGTGGCAAATGCGTTCAACACGCTGCCATGGGGGGCCATCAACAGTGCACTTACAAGGAAGCTGATCCCAGGCCCACTGAGGACGGCCATAAGGGCGTACCTGGAAAAAAGGAGCATCACCTATGAAGGCACCGCAGGGCCTCGGAGGTACGACGTGACGGGGGGGGGGGGGTACCACAGGGCTCTGTCCTGGCCCCCCTCTGGAACGTCGCCTTCGACGAGGTCCTGCGGCTGGAGCTGCCGGAGGAGACCACGATGCTGGCCTTTGCAGATGACCTGGCGATAACCACCACGGCCAAGACCCTCGACAAGGCGAAAGCCCAAATCATGGAGGCAGTGGCAGCGGTGGACGAGTGGACGACGGGCAGCGGCCTTACCATTGCTGCTGCCAAAACCGAGGTCGCTCTGCTCTCCACCAAAAGGGCAGGCGTCCACGAAGCCACGGCTGTCATCCAACTCCTTGGGAAGACCCTGCCCATCAGGAGGAAGATAAAGTACCTGGGCACGTTACTGGAAAGTAACGTGCACCACACCGCCCAGGTACTTGAAGCGACGAAGAAGGCGGCACGAACCGAGGCGGCCCTAGCCAGATTGATGCCTAACATCGGGGGGCCGAGCACGTGCCGGAGGAGGCTGCTATCGCTGGTGTCGCAGGCCCAACTCGTATACGCAGCCCCCGCATGGGCAAGCGCCACGAACACCAAGCGCAACGTGGAGAGGCTGCGACGGGCCCTGCGCACCAGCGCGGTCAGAATATGCCGGGCATACAGGACGATTTCAACCGACGCAGTGGAGGTGCTAGCTGGTACCATACCAGGGGACCTGCTCGTCGAGGAGATATACCGCAAGAGGACGGAGGGAGCCACCAAAAAGGAGGCTCACGACACCGCACGAAGCGAGACTTTCCAAAAGTGGCAGGCGAGGTGGGAGTCTACCATCAACGGAGGATGGACGAGGAGGGTGATCCCACACGTCCAACCGTGGGTCACCAGGGGGCACGGGGAGCTGGATCATTGGTCCACCCAGGCCCTATCCGGACACGGAGTTTTCCAGTCCTATCTCTTCCGGATAGGGAAGGCAGACTCGGCCACATGCCGTTACTGTGGTGGGGCTGATGATCCAGCCCACACTATCTTTCGCTGCCCCCGTTGGCACATTAATCGACACTCCTTAATGTTGCAGATCGGCGAGACCGATCCCGACACCATCGGTGCCAGGATCCTCCAAGACAGTGACGCGTGGGACGCGTCCGCTTTCTCCCGGGCGGTGATGGGGAGGAAGTTCGACGACGACTTGCGACCCCACAGACCGAATGACGAGGACGGACGACAGTGACAGCCCCGTTCTCTTTCATTGCAACCCTACCCTGCCCCATACCAGACAAGAGACACGGAACTGACCAACGACAGACGGCTCCGGGGGCCAGAACCTGGGTTTTGGTTTAGTCGGCAGGCGCCCCAATCATCGCGTGGGGCGAATCCGACACTACCCATGCCTATCACCGCAGGGTGATAGTGGAGGCATGGGTGTCTTTCGAAGATTCCACCCCAGACGAAAAAAAAAAGGTTATTTTATGTGTGGTTGCATACACATTTTGAAGCTATACCAATATTCAGAATATATACACTGTTACCGTATTTAATTGTTTTATGTTTCTAGTGTTTACTATAATTATGGGCACTGAAATTAAATTTGTGGATTCCAGTGAATATGACGATCCTGAGTTTAATGATGACTTTTACATTTCTTCATCTCTTTTTATTTTGATTTAAACTTGGAATTGGAATATATATCGTTTTACTGAACTGATACTAATACTCTTAGAGCGATAGCAGGAACAGTGGCAACATCACATGCGATAGGTTGATTGGCAGTACCGTATAAAGACACGAATAAACATCAAAATGTGTCCATGAAAATTTAGTATTTGTAGCTTGTAACGAGTAGTGAGATTCAAAAACCGACTAGAATCTGATAGCGGAAAGTGAGACAAACACGACGAGACCATACACGTGAAGAATCATTAATCGAGTGAACTGTAATCTAATATGAAACACCATACAAAATCAATGTAAATTTGAATTTTACACCATTTCAGGACCTCAATTTTTAGACACCAGGTGTCGCTTTAGAGTCGGATAGAGGTCAATTACTTGATTGATAAATATTGAAGGAGGATTGAAGCAAACTGACCGTACTAGGATTGACAGTATTATTGACCGTGTAAGGTGCCTAGATAAATAATACTGGTAAGGTGTCTTTGTCTTGTGTCAACTTGCAATAATAGGACAGGCGATGTTCTTATGCATATATTGCCAAAGGATCCCGTGGTAAGTACATAATGGTATTTATTTCTGTGTTATATAGTACAACTTTACTTTTAAATTAAGTACATATTATGTGCATTTTAGTAAAACCAATGACACCTTATAGAAATATTGTTTATATATTCTTTAAATGCCAAAAATAAATTAAATTATATTGTTTTATTCTAGCGCTTTAAGTTTATTAATTTGATTAATCAAAAATGTTTTTTTTACATTGTGTTGTATTTATTGTCTACCTTTCTGTTTCTAAAAATATCCCGAATTGATGATGAAGGTTTCGTATCTTACGTTTATATATTATTAATCTAATTAATAATTTTTAATATATACTAACATAAATAGCTTTACATTCTTTAGATTATTATTTGTAAATTAAATTTGCAAATAATAATTTGAAAAGATTTTTGAAATGTTATTGTCCTTGCAAATTTCATCAAACTTCATTGAACATAATTTATTTAATTATTCTCAATTTGGCTTTAGAGCAAACTTGTTCACCACTGATGACATTATGAAACTTTCTATGCTTATATAATGAAATTCTGAATGAGAATGGGTGTTGAATGCTCTTTTTATGACTTGTTAAAGCAGTTGACTCACAACAATCTATTGGACAAATTAAAACTACATGGATTAAGTGATAATTAGTAATAAAATCATATCTATCGACTAGAAGTCAACAAACAGTCTTTGAAAACACTAGTTTATTATTGCTGTTGAAGTGGTGTTTCACAAGGTTCAATATGCGGACCATTATTATTTTGTAAATTGTATTAGCACCAATTTGGTTCTGTATGCTGATGATACATCTATGCCACCATCATAAAAATCTTTATATTTTGGTAGAAAACATGCAGGCTGCAGAGCTGGAAACACATGAATGGTTTAGAATGAACTACCTCACTCTTTGCTCTAATAAATCTGTGAACCTGTTAATCTCGCTTCAAGAATATTTGCCCCCCTTCAGTAATAGAAATGCAAAGTTTCTTGATGTGCTAGTCAGCTAACCTGGAATGAAAATACTGAGGCAATAGCTGACAAACTGGTTAGAGATGTAAATTAATATGTCAGTTAGCTAATATAATTTCACTCACAGTTGTACTGCTTTGCCATCATAACTTATTCATGAGTAAGGCACCATAGGCTTTAGCATCCTGGAGACATATTGAATGGTGAATATTTGGGCAATGTCTTGTAATGGCTTTTAAGAATATTATAGTACTACAGAGTTTTTAACTGATACACTATAATATGTAAACTATGATCTATGTTATATGCATGATTACTTTACAATAAATAAACTTACTATTATTATGTGAGTGATAAGATTGAAGTCTACATCCATAATGATGCCTAGCTGCCTAAACTACTTTAATTTCTACATTTTACTTCTAATATGATGTTTCTTTGCAACCATGTCCAGCTATGTCACTATTTTACCCAGCATTGTGCTCAAATGGAAAAGGGATGTTCTTCATTAGAGTTATCTTTATTACCAAATCTGGAGCATTTGTCAAATTATTGTGTTGTTATACCGAAGTGAACTTATCCACCCATACAACTTTTGGGCGCGGCTGGTCCGCGCGCCGTTGCGCTGCATTTCTCCGGGCATTGTGGCTCAATGAAAGAAGCAAAAAAAAATCTTGTTCGTAAATTTGTTCACTCATGTGTTGTGAACAATAATGTATAAATTTTTTTTTTACTTGTCGCTGAACAGAACACCCATTTCTTATACTACTAATTGTGGTTTTTCAAAATGTTCCCCAGACCTTTCAAAATTGAGATTACACGAATTATATTTATACTTTAACAACAATCAATTTACACTAACTCCGGTATATCAGGGATTTATACTTTTTTTTTTAGTGAATTTTAAAGTTGGAATTGTATTTATGACTTTTATTAAAGCGCCATAAAAAATGAGTAGAAAATAAGTAGGCGAGTTGCAATTTTCAGAAATCATCAATATTAACAAGAGTAATTAAAAAACGAAAAAAAAAATTATCTTAATTAGCGAGTCCGCAATAAGGGGTAACGGTAATTAATTTTTATTTACCTGTAGCCCACAGTTTCAACAGTTCAGCTATTATTCCATTTATAGCTAATATAACAACAATTCATAATCTTATATTGTGGTGTATCAGAAATTGGAACTTTTATTTTGATTTTTAATCCACCCATACAACTTTTGGTTGCGGCGGTCCGCGCGTCGTTGCGCTGCATTTCTCCGGGCATTGTGGCTCAAGGAAATAAGCAAAAAAAAATATATCTTGTTCGTAAATTTGTTCACTCATGTGTTGTGAACAATAATATATAAATTGTTTTTTTTACTTAATAATTGTCGCTGAACAGAACACCCATCTCTTATACTACTAATTGTGATTTTTCAAAATGTTCCCCAGACCTTTCAAAATTGAGATTACACGAATTATGTTTAGACTTTAACAACAATCAATTTACACTAACTCCGGTATTTCAGAGATTTATACTTTTTTTTTTAAAGAATTTTAAAGTTGGAGTTGTTTTATGACTTTTATTAAAGCGGCAAAAAAAATGAGTAGAAGATAAGTAGGCGAGATATATTATTTATAAATGATTACATTAGTAGTTTAAGAAAAAAACCACATGAAAATATTGAAGGCAAGATTAAAAAACATAATAAAAAACATAAAAAATACTAGCCACGACGGGATTCGAACCTGCGACTACACACCCAACTTTATACTCTATTATGAGAATATCTATACAGAGAACACCCCCTGGTCGCAGGTTCGAATCCCGTCGTGGCTAGTATTTTTTATGTTTTTTATTATGTTTTTTAATCTTGCCTTCAATATTTTCATGTGGTTTTTTCTTAAACTACTAATGTAATCATTTATAAATAATATAACTCGCCTACTTATCTTCTACTCATTTTTTTTTGCCGCTTTAATAAAAGTCATAAAACAACTCCAACTTTAAAATTCATTAAAAAAAAGTATAAATCTCTGAAATACCGGAGTTAGTGTAAATTGATTGTTGTTAAAGTATAAATATAATTCGTGTAATCTCAATTTTCAAAGGTCTGGGGAACATTTTGAAAAACCACAATTAGTAGTATAAGAAATGGGTGTTCTGTTCAGCGACAATTATTACGTAAATAAAAATAATTATATATTATTGTTCACAACACATGAGTGAACAAATTTACCAACAAGATATATTTTTTTTTGCTTATTTCCTTGAGCCACAATGCCCGGAGAAATGCAGCGCAACGGCGCGCGGACCCGCCGCGACCAAAAGTTGTATGGGTGGATTAAAAATAAAATTAAAAAAAAGTTCCAATTTCTGATACACTACAATATAAGATTATGAATTGTTGTTATATTAGCCATAAAAGGAATAATAGCTGAACTGTTGAAAGTGTGAGCTACAGGTAAATAAAAATTAATTACCGTTACCCCTTATTGCTCACAACACATGAGTGAACAAATTTACCAACAAGATATATTTTTTTTGCTTATTTCCTTGAGCCACAATGCCCGGAGAAATGCAGCGCAACGGCGCGCGGACCCGCCGCGACCAAAAGTTTTATGGGTGGATTAAAAATCAAAATAAAAAAAAGTTCCAATTTCTGATACACCACAATATAAGATTATGAATTGTTGTTATATTATCTATAAAAGGAATAATAGCTGAACTGTTGAAAGTGTGGGCTACAGGTAAATAAAAATTAATTACCGTTACCCCTTATTGCGGACTCGCTAATTAAGATAATTTTTTTTTCGTTTTGTAATTATTCTTGTTAATATTGATGATTTCTGAAAATTGCAACTCGCCTACTTATTTTCTACTCATTTTTTATGGCGCTTTAATAAAAGTCATAAATACAATTCCAACTTTAAAATTCACTAAAAAAAAGTATAAATCTCTGAAATACCGGAGTTACTGTAAATTGATTGTTGTTAAAGTATAAATATAATTCGTGTAATCTCAATTTTGAAAGGTCTGGGGAACATTTTGAAAAACCACAATTAGTAGTATAAGAAATGGGTGTTCTGTTCAGCGACAATTATTAAGTAAAAAAAAAAATTATACATTATTGTTTACAACACATGAGTGAACAAATTTACGAACAAGATTTTTTTTTGCTTCTTTCATTGAGCTACAATGCCCGGAGAAATGCAGCGCAACGGCGCGCGGACCAGCCGCGGCCAAAAGTTGTATGGGTGGATAAGTTCACTCCGGTTGTTGTTATCGGCTATCAAAGAGAGTATATGAATAATTGTGTGACAATAAAATGGATTCTATATTGTTTTCTATTTCTAGTTTGATAAATGTTGGTTGTAATCTTTATTTTTTTGTCAATATAATTTTGAATGTGATTTAAATTTAAATGAAAAAAAATGCATAATAGGAAATTCATTTCTACTATTTTCAATAGTGTACAAATAATCTTGTTATCCACTGTATATTTCTATCCCTTGCTGTACTACCTGCATAAATGATGTTCAAATGATCATGACAATGAGACAGATAATATACCCAAAATTGTATTTATTTCATGGTCTTTATCCTCTTGTACCCATGTTGGGTGTCAAAAAAATGTTACAGGAGGCAAATAAATTTACTGAACACTTAAGCCATACATTACCAACAAGATGAATATAGCAGGACTAAATAATAAACCTAATAATTAGTAATAATATAGGTTATTGAAGGGTATTGCCAAGAATATATAAGAAAACAACGCGTTTCAATCAAAAGGCAGACTATAAAATACCATTATAACTCACCTTGCTCTTCTCCTTCATATCTCTAGCTCTTGTCATACCATCACATTGTATCTTTGTGGACGATGATGGAATTAATTGGATTATAAAGCGGGCCATGGAGAAATAATACGAAGCTGCTGCCTGGGTCGGCGGCGACACTATCCATAAATAAATTATACTCTCACCACCAGCACTGGATATTGATACAGTTGCAACAATTCCAAAGATTAATAATATTGCCGGCGTGATAAATAAAACTAGTGACAAGTGGCCACAGAGCATTATAAGTGGCACGGTAAAAACTTGGCGGCAGTGGTCAATTTAGAAAACGTACCAATACTGTTGCCGGTTTGTTATAAAAATATGTTCAAGCTATGATAACCATTCTAGGGCAATTATTAAAATAATAAAACGTAAATATATTAAGGTTTATATCGAATTTTGACAAAAGATATATTTTCATTTATTTATTCTAAATCAAAACATGAACACGCTTCATTACTCAGGTCAGCGGCAACTAGTTATACATCTTTTCCTAATACTAAATTTTAAAAAGCATTGATTTTTCTCTCAACCATGATAATAATTGCATGGATAATGCTATTGTAATTACACAGGATTACTTAAAGGTCTCATAGCCCTAAACTCCATACAATTACATTTAGTTGTATGTATAATAATAATGTCTACATTGCACAAACATTTTAAATATTAATATTTCGGCATTCGACATTTATGCAATTCTTATTTAAACAAAATTCCCTACACATAAGATGACCATACGTCCCGAATTTCAGGCCCTGGTCCGATTTTTAACAACTCGTTTTTAGTCCCGAATTTATAGAATAGAAAGTGAACCGAAAATCAGTAGTGTGAGAAAGTAAAAGTTTAAATGCTACTAAATATAATAACTTGTTAATTTATATACATATAAATTACTAGCTATTACTCTCGGGTTGGTATGGAGTAAATAACGTTTACATTGTTTTAAATATGTATTTCATATGATAAACATTATCTGTTACTAAGTTTATATTGTTTCCTTAGCTCTCTTGATTGTTTGTTAATTATAATATCTTCTTGCTTACAAAATTGTCGCATTCGTAAGACTAAATAATAATGAATAATGTTAGCAATCACACTATATTTATGTTGGACACATGGAAAACTAATATGTTGTGAATTTTCGTTAAAAAATTGGTAAATAGTTTCTTCATATGGGGTGATCTTACTTATATTTTCAGCTAAAATTTTCTCAATTTTGCGCAGCATATAATATAAATGTTTATTGGGGTGGACCAATTGCCCCCGCGTCTTTATGATTGTTAATTCTGCTTCTGGAATTTTGATTTGATCTGGATTATTGAAAAAATTGCACAATGTTCACATTTTATGGTCTTTCTAATAGATTTTATATACAGCAGTCTATAATTTCATCCTTGAAATTCTTTGAATCAGAATCAGAATATTTTCGTCAGTTCTGTCCCAATTATCATTTAAGATAATGTTGTCTAATTTATTCATTATGGTTTTGATACATTCATCTTTTATGGTTTTTAATATCATATATATTTTTTAAATCCTATATAGTAATTTTTTTCCTATATTCTATATTACTGACCGAACAATTTCCATACTTTGGTGGTCGTATTAAAGTGTATCTGGAAAGCGATACAGTTGCAAAAACGATGTGTAAGTCGGATGGTCATTCTGTCCCCCTGCTTGGCGAATACTTCCAAAGAAATGCTAAAATAGCAAAAATACATTATTAAATTCTAATTATATATTACCTGTTATTATAATCGTTCATTACAATAGTAGAGTAGTTTTATTATATTTTGCGTGCAATAAATAATGCAATAGTAAGTTATCAGAAAAGAAGTTACAAAATACCTCAATACAATCTTGATTCATTTTTGCAGTAAGCATATATTCGAAGTTTTTCTAATAAATATATACATAACTCCTTTGTAGATTTTAACGATACTCGTAGCCCTTCTGCGGTGGTATTGGTTAAGAAATGGTGCTTATTATTTGAACACTATTTTTTCCATTCATTTAGCCACAGGTAACTCTCGTCCATAATCTATAAATTAATGTATTATGTAATGTAATTGTCAAAATTACCATTTTATTTATAATGCCTGAAAATCATGACTGCCAAGTCGAATCCCTTGAAATATTGTTTTTCTATTTAACACATCGAATAAATCGTTGACACGTTTTGTAAATTTAATTGTCGAATCAACATCTTCCAATTTCGTACATTTGCATTTATAGAATTCTAGTCCATTTGCTACTGAATTGCTGAATATCTAAAAATAAAAATAATTGTTTTTTTTTTTAGTTAATATAATTAATCTAATTTATTTGTGTTGCAAATTGTACACGCATCTTCATCATATTTATTGTATGTATGTGAGAATATGATATTTTAGGACATACACGTAAGTGGGCTGGTAATTTTGTACCTTCTTCGATTAATGTAGCATAATGGCGCCACTCTATAATGCCTTCGTGAGGCTAAAACGTGATTATTATAATAATAATTTTATCTAAAATTATTTTGTTTACTTTTATGTTGTCCCAATATTCTACAATCGATTCCTTACACATTTGATAAGATGGGGTGCATCTGATAAAAAATAAAGATATCTTTTATTCTGTTCATTTCTATTAAAAGGATAAACTATTTTGTTTTGGAATGTATTAACACGACTAGTTATTCCAAATTCCTTCCACATTTTTTTATTAGTTGTACACCATCGCAGACTGCTCCATCCAGATAATAACCGATACTCGATTATTTGAATGCTCAATTTGGCCAAAATAGAACCTTTTGTTTTACCCTTAGCCCCATAAACAGCGATCGGTTGATTAAATGTATCCCCTAGTGAACTAAACATAAAAACAAGGGCATGATTGCTAATTCCAATGTATTAGATTTGCTTGATCCAGTGTTCCCCACATCATCCCCAAAATCGAAAATTCCATCAAATTTCAAGGTGTTAACATTCACATTCAAACTTGATCGAACGGACATTTCATCAAACACAAGTATTCCGTGCTTTGTACATCTGTTTTTGTTTTATTCTTTTTTCCAGGAGTTTAAAAAACTGTTCATCTAATCCACATTTAATTTTTATTTTATTTATATAGCTGCGTATAGTTGAAATTGTTGGTAACGCTAAAATATTGTGCCTCCTCAAAAAGTTATATGTACTAGTGCTTCTAATATTAAGTAATAAACATGACAACAACCAATCTGCGCTATATCTTCGACCAAACTTACTTTTACATTTTCCCAATTTTATACATTCCATAATAATATATTTTAGAGACTGTGGAAGGTTTAATTTACCCAAAGTATCTTGAATGGTTTGCTTTAGAGAGTATCATATTTTTGTATTATCTCTGTAAATGAACCTTTAATCTTTTTAATTTTAATTTTATATTTCGGAATTTGGTCGTACTTTCCTCTTTTAGAAGATGAATGTGATTGATTCGCTTTTCTTTTTCTTGATATCATCGTCCGCAACGTATTTTTAGTTTTTCTACAATGCAGGCATGTGTTACCCAAATCAGAATATAATTTACATAATTTATGTCTCCAATTGTTGTAAGTACTATCCGGGATATTTTTAAAATTATAATCTTCTACGATTACACCAGGACCTCTTCGCCAAATGTTCATAATATGCATTTTATTAATAATTTCCACCAACTCAACCAAATTTGTTACTTCCTTATTTATAAGGGGACATATTTCTTCGGGAGTAGCTATTAATGTAGAACGAATTAACAAAGATATTGTGCTATCCTCTTTGAAAAAGATTTGTATTTCAAAAATTGGAATATCTTTTAATATGAAAACTGATGATATAACAATATTGTTTTGTTCGAGATCGTTTATTACCCTATAGCATGTCCAAGATGAACTAGGCAGTTCTAATTTTATATATTCACCCCACAAAGACTAAAAAAATGTTGGTTTTATTGTGAATTCCTCTTCACTATTCTCCACTGGACTGCAACTAGTGTTGCTTAGTCGTTCTTTAGTAATAATTGTATGTTTTTGTATTATGCGCCTATTTACAGTCGGTACTTTAGAAAGGTATGACAGGCAATTCGGGAAATTGCAAGGCACTGCTTCTGGGCTCAACCGTGGTCTTTTATATTCCTCCTAAAGTGCAAAAATAAGTAATATTTGTATTATGATACGTAAGGGCTATTTACTTACAGTTACATTGTTAAATGTCCATTATCTAATTATGTCAACGGAATTATTCTTCACAAACAATATCCATATCCGTAATTTCCCGGTCTTTTCTTGGAATTACTTTATGCCACTTAATAAATAATTCAGATTTATTTACGGAATTACGCACTTTAAACACTTTTTCATGATTTGTCTTATATCCAGATGAGCAGTTAGGCACACATCATTTATTAACCATTGTGCATATACCACAATTCTATTATAAATATTTTGTTGAACTTCTTTCGGTTAGTACTCGGAGTACACTGATTCTCTGGACTTTTTTGGCTTTAGACTGCACGTCGGCCGTTTTCTTTTGCTGAATTAGTGCTTGGGCTTCTTGCTGAGTGCTATTATATTGTTACAACCGACATTGCCGTAAATTAGAGAATTTTAGACCGTTCTCACATAACTGACCCTTCCACCTCGTTTTGTGACCACATCGGTTAAACAAATTGAGCGTATTTGGAGCTCTTGGTGTTAAGTAAATACGCACTCCTTTCTTTGTCAGAACCATGTCCAATCAAAATTCGGCGGAAAAGCTGGCCGAAACAATTAAAAACAAATTATTACAGATATTTTATTTAAAATAAGTCCATACGTACCATATTAGACTATAGACTATAAGACTATAAGACTATACACACATTTGGGAAAAATCAGTCAAATATCTTTTTTGAATTAGGTTTATAAGTTCAAGTTAATTAATTTCTTCAAAATAACTGTTGAATTCTGTAACTGGTCACGAAGAACTAGGATTTCAGTAGTTCTTCTTCACTTACATCTTTAACATATTTCCCAGCTAAGTTTGTAACATAAGTTTATAACTCTTTGTCATTCAAGTTTTTCCAACTTTACCATTTAGAAAAGAAAAATATTGTTCAGGGTACACATACTCTGCATTCTAATTTTCAACTGGATCAGTGTTACATCGATTACTTCCTTCATACTATAGTAAAAAACTTTCTTCTACAGAAAAACTTCTTCCTTCATCTTGCTTGCTTGCTTTCAAAAGGAAAATAATGCTTGAAGAGATGGCTCCAAGCATTATTTTGCTTTTTGGGATTATGCTTCCATAGTTGGCTCGACTTATTTGGACTATATATTTTTGAAAATATTATGTTTATAATGTTATATTTCTGTATTTTCTTTTTGACTATGTTAATATCATTTATTGTCAATATTCAAGAAAGGAGATAAGAGAACGTGCAGTAATTATAGAGGAATAACGATTACTTGTATCCCAGGAAAGATTCTAACAAGAATAATAGAAAAAAAAATCAGGGGGAAGATAGAAAAACTAATCGAAGACACACAGGGCGAATTTAGAAGCGCTTCTTCCGAAGCACGCAGGACCTAATTTTCATAATACAACAAATGAGTGAAAAAGTAATAAGGAAGAATAAAGACATATACACCTGCTTTATAGACCCAGAAAAGGCGTTTGACCGGCGAAAAGAAAAGACATATGGAAATTACTGAAAAAAAAGAGGAATATAGAAGATACTAATAGAGGCAATGTAATGTACAAAGGGAACGAAAATACTAGTGAAGCAAGCATGCATTATGAGCCCATCACTATTCTCTCTAGCACTAGATGAAGCCATGAAAGAAACGAAGAAAAATATGAAGCCGCTAATAATCAGATATTGGAAAATGGAAATGACACAACTAACGTAAATAATGTTCGCTGATGACACCAATAATAGCAGAGACGGAAGAAGACCTACAACATAACATAGAGGTGAGGAGAAGAAACTGGAAAAATAAATAAGAAAATAAGTATAGAATAATCAAAAACAATGATAATCTGTAGGGAAAAGAAAAAACATACAATAAAACTTCAGGGAAAAATGATTGAACAGATAGAAAGTTTTAGATACATGGGCTTAATAATCGAATTCAATGGCAAGCGCGACTAAGAGATTGACGGAGAGTAGGAAGAACAGGTTACATCTTCAACATGATGAAGGCGACATTCTTCGGAAGGAAAGAAATAACAAAAGAAATAAAAACAGAAATAGTGAAAAATGTTATAAGACCCACCTTGGCTCATTTGTTCTGTATGTAATTTATCAGGTGTGCAAAACGGTATAATACTGTGCAGTAGTTTTGCGTAATATATGTCATTCAGTATTTTCTTTGGAACATGATTACCCATCATTACAGAGAGGTTCACGCCCGGTTTCTCCAACGCATTTTAACTAGTTTAAGACCGTCTTAATAATAAGACGGCCTTAAAGCGTTACACCAAACAGAAATCGGAAAGCTTTACAGTACTGTAAAATTGTATTTTCCTCCCAATCATCTCAATTCATCTCAATTTAAAATTTTGAATCGCTCATTTAAAGAGAATATTGTGGTGACTAATTTTCTAAAAAAAAGTTTGTTTTATAATGTAATTTAGCAAGTGTTTCGCGTACGTTGAATTTCGGACTTTTGCCCATCACATTAATTTTACACAGAATATCATGTAATATAGCAACAGAACAAATAAGTTAAATATCTTATATTCATATCATGCGTTGCATTATTTGATATTTCTAATAAAGCCTCATAAATTTGTACAGTCTGAATTTTTAATGATTGTTTCTATTGCTCTTCTATCGTGCAGTAAACAAGGGTTTAAGTTGTAGTCTTCTTAAATATTCATCTAGTATACTCTATACTTCCTGGTCAAGACTAATGAAAGAAATTGAGGGAATGGACACAGCATTGGACAAAAAAGGCTCTAGAATTTGTTTGTAGTATGTTTTTGAAGGCATATTTGCACCGTTGTCGTAGCCCTGTCCACGGATATATTGGATATCTAGATTAATTGTCTTAATATGGTCTACAATAAATTGATGCAATCCATGTCCCGTTGTGCTCCATGCTACAAAATGAAATTTCCTTGTTAAGATGGAGAAATAATACGCTTTCTCCATCATAACAAGGAAATTTATTTAATCATTGTGATTAACATCTGGAGTTGTGCCTAAAATAATGGAATAATATTTCGCTTCTTTCACCAACTTGATCTTTTAAATAATGAGCCATATATTTTTTTAAATAGAACACTGATCTAGGCGTAAATGCTCTGTTCCAATTGGATCGCATATTGGATTAGCTTTTAAAAAAATCAGTTACGGTTGTGATATAATTGTTTTGATGATCAACGAAATGGGCCATGCATTATCGAGTTAAAAACTGAATTGCCAAACTTATCCGTTCAATTACTGATTACCAAACTTTTTCTCAGTTCCATATAGTCTCTGGTTTTGATTATCTATCGTTTTATTTGTTGATAAATATAATCGGCGGTGAGCGACATCAGTACTACATTTAATATGTGACCGGCTTTTCAAATGTTGCCAATCCTGTTTCATTGTTTACTTGTGACCGCATAGTTTATAATATAAACAGAATGACCGATTATTCTGCCAAGTTCAAACTTTTGGAAATTTGGAAAATGTCGTACAGGAGGTATTATTTGATAATGTGTTTACTTATTAAGCTTACAAATATGCTTTACATTAACACTTTAGTAACTAATGCCGAATAAAAAGAAAGTGTTTTTGTTTCATTGTAGATGTTAACTTGATTAATCTTTATTGTATCTTGCTTAAATTTTCATCGTTTCTTAGTAGGAATAAAATCCATGTTTCTGAAATTTTCATCAAAATACATTACAAAATACATACAAGTTTACTGGGTGTTAATTTATTTATGGCGGCGAGTATATGTATTTAAAACACTTGAAATAATAGAAGTAAATTTAAAATATTTAAAAGTAGTTAAAAGTAATTAAAAATAATTAAAAAGGTACAATGTGATTTAATACATAATGGGTAAGACTGTACTTATTTTATTTCTATATCACTTGGTATATTAATTAACATTATTAATACTGAATAGACTATTATATTGTACACTTTTCCAGTTGCAGGCGCAGTTAACAAAAAATCACTTTAATTTTTAGTAATATATTTATGAACATCGTTAACATATTTAATTTAATTATTGTACAATCTTTTTCATAATAAAGTTAACATGACTTTTAAAATTAAAATTTGAATTTGAATCTATCACAATTTACATTAGATAATTTATACTTACTTCCAATTAACATATACTTTGATTCACAAAAGTGTAGGCACATATTATTATCACATAGCCAGATATACAATCGTGCTACATCATCATTTATTTCATTATCCATATATTTTAGTTTTTAGCCTGTTATATTTATAAAAATCTGGTGTAAGCAAAACACGACTTTCCTAATTACATTGGTTTGTTTAGTCTTTACACATTTTTGACATTTTTTTTACAAAATTTGGTAATATTTGACATCATTGACAGTATTTAACGAAATTTGACTATTTTTGGCTATTTTTGACCACATTTGACAATATTTGAATGTATTTAACTATATATGACTATATTTGACTATATTTAACAATAAATAGTGGATTTTGTTCAAATTTTAACAGGGTCGCTCGTTTGTGTTTTCCCGGAATTTGTTCACAGACAGACTATGACAGATCTATGTAGATGACAATTCGCAAAAATCGGTTTTATTTCGACTATATTAGGCATAAAACGTAACGAAAATTGATTTTTTTTAATTTGTTCACGACAACAATACTTTCCTCCAGGTGTAGCTTTTTTCCCCTGAAATTATCGCATATTTCCACTATCTTGGTTAGAAAAAGTGAAGCCGTTTCGGTAAAACAACGCCTTCCTTTACATCAGTGATGTACTCGGAAAGTAAAAAGCATACCGCAAACATACTAGTTTTATACTTTGTAACGTATTTGAAAATATCATTAACATATAAATTATATAGAATTGGGCCTAACATATACCATATTTTGTACATAGACTACTGGATATACTATTTCACTGCCTGCTTTCTGTGCTCTAAATAGTCTAAACCCTCTGATAAACCGCACCACCTAGTCCAATGTTCCTAAGCTTACATAACAATAAGGCTCTGTCTACGATTTCAAAAGCTAGTTTAAAGTGTAAGAACACCGCTAATACATATACTCTGCAAAAAGTTATGAATTCTTGTCCCCCTTGCTTTATGTCCTTTCTCTCAATTTGTAATATTTTTATAACAATATAGTTAGTTATTAACCTCTCTTTTGTTTTTTCCACCCTGTTTTCCAGTTCCTGTACTCTTTTTTGTAGCTGTCCCTTTTCTTCGTCTCATTTTAGCTCCTTTCTTGACCGTTGTGCATTTCTATTAACTCTTCTATGTTTTCCATCATTTCCACCATAATCTATTTTATCATTTGCTTTAATTCATCCATTTCTATGTCCTCTCCCATGGGCTTTCTGGTTTTTCTTCCATCTGTTGGAGTTATCTTTCGCGCTTCTACAATGAAGAATTGATTCATTGTTCTGATGAGCGTAGATTTTTTTGCTGGTTGTAAATATATTTGCACCGTTGGGTGTTTTGATGCGCCTGCCCCTTTCACGAGATAATGAAGAATTATTTAATTTATGGGATAATGATTTGTCAATTTATAGTGAAGTATTAGTAAACGGAAAATTGTTTAAATTTGAATTAGATACTGAGGCAAGTGCGTCAATTATTCCTAATGCGTCTAAGACTCAACTTTTTGATAAATTGTACAATTTTAACTTATCAAAATGCTGAGTCTTAAACGCATTAGGAATAATTAACGCATATTATATATAATTAACATATTTTAGGAAATATTTTTATTACGCCAATTTTTTGTGAGCTAGACAATTACTATTTGCAATGAAAATTGAAGTTGATGAATAAATAGAAAGATTGTGCAATGCAGGAATTTTAAAGCCAGTTGAAGTACTCTCATAGTTCCAATATTAAAAATAGTTCTATGTGACTATAGCGCCAACGTTAATTCCAATTAATAATTGATCAATATCCGTTGTCCCGTATCCAAGAATTATTTGTCAGGTACAAGAGGCAATACTATTCTCAAAACTTGATTTGTCGAAGACATATCAAAAAATATGTCTAGGTGATGAATCTCAAGAAATGAAAACAATTTCTACTCATAAAGTTTTATTTAAATACATACGTCTACCATTTGGTCTATCACCGGCTCAAAAAAAAATGGGATTTATTTGCAGGAGTAGAAGGGGTGGACATTTTTCTAGATGACGTGTTAGAGCAAATTCACCCGAAGAAGAAGCAGCAGACAGCCTAGTGGTCGCAGAACATAAGAGAGAAAATAAAGGAAAAGAAAAAAGCATGGCAAAGATATCTAATGACAAAAATAGCAACAACTACGAAGGATACAGATAAAAGAGGAAAATAGTAAAAGATGAGGTCAGAATGACAAAGAGCAAGGAATGGGATAAGTTCGGGGAGACAATGGAGAAAATGCAAAGGAAAACCGAAAACTATTCTATAAAACACTAACAAGAAGTGACTTATATACAAACAATCAAGGAAACTTACAGAAGGAAAAAATACTAGAAAGATGGAAAGAATATTTAGAAGACTTACTAACCCCAAAATTATGGAAATGAACAGAATACAAGAAACAGAGATCAAAACGACCCGGAAGCAGATATAAAGAGTATCAATGAAAAAGAACTACAAGAAATAATAAGGGAACTGAAAATAGGAAAAGCACCAGGACATGACCAGATTACAGCAGAAATGATTAAGCACATGGGACATGTAGGTAATGAAATCCTACTGAAACCGATAAACAAAATATGGAGGACGAGTATAATACCTAAAAGGTAAATATCGTTAATCGTACCGATGCACAAGAAAGGCGATAAAACAAAATGTTGGGGACAGGCAATAGGACAACATTTTCACGATAAAACAAATCACATAAAAAGAATTGCAGATAAAAAAATCACATACCTAGGATTCATCGACCTGGAAAAAGCATTCGACACGATACCAAGAAATAAATTATGCAAAAACATGCAAGTGGTAAAAATTACGGAGGGAGCATTCGCGGGTGATGTAGTGATAGTGATAGAGTATAAAATATGAAAATTAATTATGACAAACAAAAGTGATGATAATAGGAAACCGGAAAGAACATATAAACATAAAGATAGAACAACACAAAATCGAGCAAGTAAAACCATTCAAATACCTAGGAGTAGTACTGACAGAAGATGGGAAAATGGAAGCTGAACTTAGCAACAGAATGAACAACACAGTTAAAACATACCACGCATTGATCAATATACTAATTAAGAGAAAAGAAACCAGCATAATGACAAAAGTAAATATATACAGAAGCATATATAGACCTATACTAACATATGGGAGCGAGACCTGCAAACTAACAAAGAGGGATAAAAGTAAAATATGGGCAGTGGAAATAAAATATCTCAGAAGAGTAAAAGAGCAGAGACAGAATAAGAAATGATGACATCAGAGAAGAACTGAAACTTGAAGCTATAGAAAAGTATATAGAAAAGAAACAACTAAACTGGTGGGGACATTTAATTAGGATGGACAAAAAGTATCAAACAAAACAGGCATGGGAAGCAAGAACTGGAAATAAAAGAAGAGGTAGACCAAGAGATCAAGAATAGAGTGGAACAGAATAGAGGAAATAATAATCAAAAAAGGAAAGATATATATATATATATATATATATATATATATATATATATATATATATATATTTGAGAATAGATAACTTTAGAGTCTTTGTCCGTCATCAGAACTATAGACACACATATCTTTTCTCGCAACTTTGAAAAAAAAACACTCCGTAATAAAAATAATGAATAAGCGATATTCAGTGATAATTCTTAATCCAATAACTTTGGTACAACACAAGTGGATAGAACTTTATCAAAGACCAGAACTGTATCGATTTTGAATGTTGAAATTAATTAAGAAATTTGAAACAACTTTTCTGGTAGGGAATCTTCATAGGCGCTCAGGAGCTCTTGCTGGCATTCTCCAACACGGTGTGCTGGTTTCGGACCCATCTAGGGCCGACCTACCAGCTAAACCCCACCTTTCTCCGCTCCATCTTGGTACTCGCCGTTAGTCATTTCTTCAGGGGTGGGCGTTGTCTGCTTTCATAATTGCGTTCTATGCCTCCATCATTGTTCGTTTGTTTTTTTCCTTTTTCATTCGATGATCCTGTCTCCAGGAGAAGTCCTGCGATGTTGTCTGGTGTTACTTACTTTACCGGCTTGCCGTTGATCAAGGTTACGATTCTTGAAACCAATCGTTTCGAACCTATTCGTTTAACAAAACACGCTTCGCAAAATACGTACAATACACGATTTGATTCGTTCAATGATGGAATTTTGGTTTATTTGTGTTTTTTAAGACTAGTAAACCAAAATTTTATAATTTTACGACTACACATCAAGAGTTATCCGGATATTGCCTAGCCACCCTGTACTCCTCCCATCTGTCGCATTCGAATATTGTGTTTCTGAGTATCTTCGTTTCCAAAACACCAACAGTGACTGTTATCAATCTGTTAGGGTCTACGCATGTAAAAGTCCACACGCTCTCACTGTCTGCTGCACCAGTTCCTGACGTCTTTGATAAATAGTTTCGATCGTCCGTTGTCTTGTCTCCAATTGTCTTGCCCTAGTTCCAGCGTTTTCACGTTTGCCTCTGCCTTGTGTCCTCTGCCATGTTTGTGGATGGCTAACCTTGGCTACTGGTGCTGTCCTATGCGAGAAAGTAATTCGCATGGCCATTTTTCTCTTTATGCGTTCCAGAATGGCCTCATAATGTTTGTGCCTTTGGGCCTGTACCCATATTGGTACCCCATACAGTACAGTAGTTGATACAAGCATCATTAGCATCTTACGTTGTCTGTACCGTGGTCCACCGATGTTGTCTGATCCTCGCTTGAGCCATTAGGGTCTTATTGACTTTCTCGTATATTTTCTTGATGTGGGTTGTCATGTAAGCATCCTTGTCCAGTCATGTGTTTCAGTTACTTTTGGGTAATTATGTTAATTCCTTTTATATTCAGTACGAAGCTCGCCACTTTCCATCTAGCAGCGAGGAGTACCGACTCCGTCTTGCTCACTTCAAGCTAAACTCTCATATCTCTGAGTACCAGAGATACTTTTTCTATGACAGCAAGTCTTCAATATATTTCATAGAGTAGGTTCGGGCACCGAACCCTGAGGAGGTCTTAATTTGTCTACCATTGGATGTGAGGATGTATCGAGTGGCTCTGTAGGACTACTGGATCATTCATCATCCACTTATGTTTGCGTTGTTCATCACGCAGAACTCTCGATATTTTGTTGTTTTGGTGTTCATTGTCATGACGGTACCGAGGGCGTCTATAGTAGGCTTTCAATCCATACTGGGGATCGTGTAGCATTATTTTACCTCCAGTTCTCCTTCCTGCCGCCCCTTAAGAAGGAATTCCAGTACTTTCCCAAAATGTCCTATAAGTAGATGTCTTTTTTGGTTTTTTTGAAGTACCAGGCGGATTATTTTTGTAAATAATAAAGTTTGAAAGGCTGTAATTGACAAGGAGTCAATTGTATCAGCAAGCTGCGAGAGAATAAGAAAACGAAAGCTACTTAAAAAATATCTCAGATCAACAATGACTCAAAACAGATTGAAAAACCTCGCAATACTGTCTATAGAAAGCCAAGACGCAATTTCAATAAATTATGAAATGCCATTAACTCATTTTCTGTAAGAAAATCAAGTAAATCATTTTGTAAAGAATAATGAAAGGTAGCTGCGTAGACCATTAATGCTTTGGCAAGAGGATAATGCTGGGTTTGCGATTTTTAGACGGTTTTTTTTAAATTCATAGAAGCGGTGATTGAAATATTCAAATCAACGATAGAAGTATATGTATGTGTTGTAATAGTATCGTTAAGAAAACATATATGTATTTTTATTTCAATAGATTAATGTTGGCACACTTAACTACAGCTACAGGGGCGGCATGCAGCTGACTTAACTTACATCGCCTTCTGTCTATATAGAAAACCAAGAAACCAATTCAATAAATTATGAAGAAGCCATTAACCAAATAGCTGACGGAAAATAAAGGAAAATAATTTTGGAAAAATATATGCATACAACACATTTTCTAAATTTTCAAAAGCATAATGAAAGGTAGTTGGGAAGACCAGCATTGCTTGGGCAAGAGGGTAGTGTGGGTTTTATTTTTAGTCGATATAAATTTTTTTTAAAATGTTATTTTATTCATAAGTAGAAAATAAGATTTATTTCAATACAATAAGTTACAAAATATTAAAGTATTAAATATGGAAACGCTACAGGGGCGCCAAGACTTGTTCCCTCCCCCAGGCTCCCTTTGGGAAATTTCCTAGAGCCGGAACTTGACATGAGTACACTGACAATACTAATTATGAGCATCATTGTTCGTATAATCACTTCTTCTTAGCGTGCTTCATCTGTTCCGGATATTAGCGATCATCATCACGATCTGCACCTTGTCTACTGCAATGCGAAATAGTTGCAGGGATGTCATGCCAAACCATTGGCGTAGATTTTTTAGCCAGAAAATTCGGCCTCTTCTTCTCAGGACCTTTCCTTCCAGAATCAGTTGGAGTATTCTGTACCTATCACTGTGTCTCATTACGTGCCCGAGATATTCCAATTTCCTAACCTTCACAGCGGTCAATACTTCCCGTTCCTTGCCCATTCTCTGCAGAATCTCCTCGTTACTAATGTGCTCTTTCCATGAAATATTTAGGATACGACGATAAGCCCATAATTCGAAGGCCTCCAGTTTTGTCTCTGTATTTTTTGATCCAGTCCAGGATTCAACGCCGTACATTAGTGTTGAGAAAACATAGCAACGCAATATTCTGATCTTAAGATGCAGGCTCAAGTCGGGGCTCTTGAAAACTTTTCTCATCTGAATAAATGTCGCTCTCGCTCTTTCTATCCTGCATTTGATTTCTACGGAGTGATCCCAGAGTTTATTCACGCAGGTGCCTAGATATGTGTATTTGTCCACTTGGTCAATGATCTTGTTGTTAAGAAGTATCGTCTGCTGTGATGAATTATCTTTACTCACAAGCATATATTTAGTCTTCTTGAGATTGAGATCGATTCCGTACTTCTCGCTGATTTGATCTTATGCATCATCAACTGAAGTTCTTGAGCAGGACTCGACGATATGACAGAATCGAATGTTTTTGTCGACGGCTCCGGTGGTCTTGAGTATTTTAAGCAATTCTTCGTGTTTTACTGGATGGTACGCTTTGCTGAAATCTATAAAGCACAAGTGTACATCGCAGTTAACATCTCTGCATCTCTGAACTAATACATTGAGTGCAAATAGTGCTTTTCTGGTACCTAACGCATTCCTGAAACCAAATTGCGTCTCTTCAATATGGTTTTGCCATTGTCCGTATATACGGTGGTGTATAATTTTTAGAAATTTTTTAGAGCATGGCTCATTATGCTTATAATACGATATTCGTCGCATTGCTTTGATGTTGTTTTTTTTTTGAGTAGTAACAAAATTGGATTGGAGCCAATCTTCAGGTATCTTACGCGTATCATATACTAAATTATATAGTTGAGTAAGCGTGTTTATGGCTTTTTCATTAAAAAGCTTGAATATTTCTGTCGGGATTTTATCTAGGCCTACCACCGCTTTGCCATTTTTTTGCTGTTTTTCGCGTTTCTAACCTCCTTTGTTATTTGCGGTCCAGTATAGAGCGTCTAATTTAATATAGAAATTTGGCATAGTAAAACCATAATCTCTTTTCTACAGAAATTATACAATAGAATTTGAAATATAAACAACAAAGTGTATTCCTTATGTGTATACCAAAGAACTCTTTACATGCTAATTAAATTAATTATATTAGAAACCTTAATATAAAATAGAAAGGATAAATTATGTATATACTGTCTAGATCATGTCGAATACCTATGTAGCAACAAACTAAGTTCGGCATATTACTTAAGGCTAGGGAATTCAATCAGAGACATTATTCAATAGTGTGTCAATTCGGAACTAATTAATTACGCCCCCTTTATTTGACTAGTATTATTTATAGAAAACTGTAACTATTATAAGGTTGTATGGTTACGTAAGTTACGTGAGGCGGGTATGTCCCGCACCCCACTTAATCACTTGTTTCATAAAATTGCAACGCTGTGTCTGGCGCAAATAATATTTGTAATATTAATTTGCTTGTGGGATTTGCAATGTTTCGCTCGATGACAGTGACATTTAGTTACTAATAGGTTAGAAATTATGTAAATAATAATAAAGTGTCTCTATTTTCTTTTTAATTTAGAACTTACAATACAATTTAACATTGATACAATACAACATTGAAAAAGAAAACGGTAGGTTATATATAACCTGAAATATGTGATAACTAATATTAGATAATCCGGAAATAGGTGAGTAAATTGAAGTTAGAGATAGGAAAAAGGTTCCTAGGCCATAACATAACAAGAAAGTTATGGAGAATATCTATCTGTCATACTGATACAAATAGAAGTGTAATTTCCTGATAGGCATATTTTCGCTAAATCTTACATATGAAGATCTAGAAATGGTCTTTTAGCTAGCATATAACAACTAAAAATAAATATTGGGGCATTATTGCAAACAATATTGTGAACAAAACATAATCTAGCTAAAAGTCCACTTATATTCACACTATTTGATATTGCACAAATATTGTAAAATACTATGTGAAATGCTCAAATTGCCATTTTCATAGTTTTAATTCCCTAGTTTGACTATCAATATAATTAATTTTATCGTATCCATTATAAATTTAATTTTCAAGTAATACAAGTTATCATCAGATATACAATAACAAGAATTACTTTTCTCATTGGCATAGTTGCAAATTTCTATTGTAATTGGTATATATTGGTTGATAGGCTGTGAATAATATTATCTGAATGTTTGAAGAATATATAAAATAATCTAATTGTGAACTGTTGAATCTTGGCAAAATTTGATTTACAATAATATTTCTATATTATCTCTAGTTTACTATTTCTAATTTATTATTTATAATTCCTTACTGTAATAAAATATAAACAACACTAATTATCAACTGACCGATGTTTCATATAAGTATACCCAACACTAGGTTCACTTATGTCAATTCTATATTAATATCAACTGTATCTATAGGTAAATTTTCTCAAAAGAACAAGAATTCATTAGCTAACAGTAGGTGAGCTCACTACCGAGCAATTTTGCAAATTATATCAATAAAAATTATAATAATAATTGCATGTCACTCGAATATTTGACGAAGTTGATGAGAAATTCTTAAATCTTTCACAAGATAGCTGTAATAAATAGAAATAACTATTTACTGCATTTATTTAGTTCTTACCACAACTTATAAACAAGTAATATATAATTAACAAATAAAATTTAAAAAAGAGATGAAGTGAAATAATAACCAAATTGAACTGGATTGAATGAAATTGAACCAAATGGAATCACATCCAACCAAATCGAACTGAATTCCTGTTTATGTGAGAATCCTTTTTATTAGGCTCCTTGGGAAATGTCTGTCCGTCTATGATACATTTTCCCTCTACGTTTTCGTAAATACTATTTTCAAACTAAGTATTAGATATGGCTAATATTTAACTTATTTTTATTTATTATAAATATGTGTGTAAATTTTAATTACGTTTTACTTATCGAATACAGCACTGCTATATAAGAAATTTATTGTTATCACGAACAAAATCGAATTGCTAATTTTGTCGATATATAATATAGTCAAACTAGACTATTTTTTGCAATAATCTGAGTATCTCTGTGATCAAAATTCGGGGAAACGGCACAACCAACCGCGATTAAGTTTGGAAATCGGCTGAGAACCTGAACTGGGATGACCCTGTGAACATTTGAGCAAAATCTGACCTGAATGTTATTTGTATCTGAAATTTGATTGCCTATAACTTTCTAACGAATCATTTGTACGAAAATATTATTTTATTAATTCACAATGAAATATGAAAATGTGAGAAAATATGGGAACAGTACAGCTTATGCAAGATGTACAATCTCTGCTTTTCAAAACAGCTATAAATTTGTAATATTGTAGCAGAATGTAAATGTAAGAGGATTCTGGTAATATCATATATTATATTATTAAATAACCTCTAAGATGTGATAAGTAAGATAATCCGGAAATAGGTGACTCCTAGATTGAATTTCAGGAAAAAGAGATTCATAAGCAGCATAAGAAAGCTATGAGAATATCTGTGATAGTGATTAAAATAGAAGCGAAATTCCAGTGAAATTTCTTGATGGGGCATATTTTGGATGAATATTACAATGAAGAGATACAAATGAACTAGAGCTATAGCATTACAAAAATAAATATTAGATCATTATTGATAACAATAGTGTGAACAATATTTCTGTCACACCATTTAATATTGCACCAATTTTTTTAACTTATTTTGGCTTCACAGCCATCATATCTGTAATAACATTCCTGGTGTTGACAATAGCACACAATATTAACCCAGCAATGGTGTGGTACATTTTTGCATGAGAACATGTGTGGTGGGGTATTATAGAAAATGTAAATACTTAATTGTTAGGAAAGCTAATGATTGTTTTTTATTTATTAAGGTATAGTGATATAAGACATTTGAAATGCAATTTTAAATTTTTTATTGAAATCCTACCATATAATTGAGTATTATTACATTTAAAAAACATGTTAATCTTTGAGAACAGATAAAAATATTGATAATAATAATTGAAAACAAAATGATACAATGATACATTCCTATCATAAAGTTAGCTCTTGCATAAACACAAATCGATATTAGTCATTCTTGTCTGAGATACTACATGTTACAACATACACGACATAATGTTCTAAACAAATTGCATGTGAAGACTTGTAAAATGTTTTCTGGATTGTCATTTATTAATTCAAATGAGAAGTGTTGCAACAAGTACTCCTTTTTGTTTTATTATCACCAGGATTTAGTTGATTAAGTTAATTGCATCCTCTGAAAAGATCAAACTGCTAGGTTATATATTTCTCTTCTAAAATATTTCTGCTATCCTAATTAGAACGCTAATACTTGAAATACTCCGAAAGAGTTACATTTGTGCAATCTTTCAATATAGTAAATATTCCAAACAAATCAGGTATTGTATTGATAATAAACGTAAACAGCTGATCACAGCTGTCACGCGACTAGCGCGGCTGTCAGGTATTGACAGATGTTTAATATTTTCAATATTTTGTATTCTGCTTATTAGTTGAGAAATATAAAAACTAATAAGCTCGTCAGCTATTTTTAATATATATGCGCTTATATACATTACATCCTAATACATAATTCTGAATATTTAATTGTGATTCCGGCAGTAGCCACCTACGAGACAATGGCTGCACTAAATGCGCTATTAATTTGTAGCGCCAATTTCAAATAACAGCAATAAATCGCAATCGTCGTCAGAGCCCAGAATTCTCATAATATTACAACTTTTGCCCATGATATGATATCGACAGGGTATTATCTGTGTCGTCTGTATCGTTATATTACAAAATAATTTCAATTTAATATAATTACAAAATAAATTAATTGACATATTTGTGTTTGTTAAACCAAATATATCAGACGACACACCTAATTTATGACTGAATATAACGCTTTTTATTTTATTGAAATCTATTGAATAGTTTTTACGTAGAGGTCAATCGCAGATATGAACGTCAAAACCCGACTCTTAATAAAAATTTTAAAATCCACATGTAGTCACAGGTATTACGACTAGCGTACAATGGCACATTTCAGAGCTTACTGACATATGGTTTATTATCATGGGTACCTAGCAGCTAGAATTTTTAATATACAAAAAAGAGTGTTCAAATACATGGCAGGAGCTTCTTCCGGAGAGTATAGCAAACCATTATTAGAAAGATTAGATATTTTAACGGTTCCCTAATTATATATCTATAATTATCAATACATTTGAATCAAAATAAGCAGACAAAAAATATGAACACTATCATACTCATGACACCAGATCTTGTTAGGAACTGCACATACCTTATGACAGACTTAAGGATGCCCTCTTCCGCGCTTTCACCATCGTTTTTACATAAATCGCATGCTTTTCAATAAGTTCCCACTAAATATAGACATAATTTCGCACATCTCTATATAATGATGTCTTATATTTGCCTGGCTGTTGGGTTAAAAAATATTTGTAAACAAAAAAGTTAAGATAATGAAAATTGCTTTAAATGTATTAAACTGGCTATGCAAATAGGGAAAAAATAATGAAACAATTTTTATAGAGAACATATTTAAATAAAAACAGTAGTTTTTTCAAACTGTGCGATTTAAATATCGCAAAATCCCTACCTATTATTTCGCGCGCGGTGATATGCTCCGCCTGCTACGGCCGGGACATGTCGGAGTGGGGCTTATTTAACTGCGGCTTTCAAATATAATAGAGATGTAATTCATGTGTTCGCACAAGAATCGGAAATAGTAATTGATTCATTTTGTTTTATTTTATGAAATAAATAATTCAATATTAAAATCGAGACAAGCAGGATTTCTTTATTAAAATACGTTTAATATGTTTGGTTTGGGGCATGTGGTTTGGTACAAAATTCCAATAATAATTGATATATAGGCCACATCTAAAATATGGAATAAATTCAACGAATCCACGATACACGATTGCAATAATTATTGAGTAAAAAGAATGTAAAAATAAAAGTGCTTATATAATATTATATTTTCTGTAAATTATCTTCTGATTTCTTGTCTTCCAAGTAGTATTTGCCAGTGCATTTTAAATTATGTGAACTCTTTTTAAAATTATTTCAGGTAAGACGCAATAGTAGTAAAATTTTATAATTTTATCACGCATGTGGGTATCCCAAAAATCGTGATCTCTTCTTATTCTTTCTACAAAAATGTCTACTTCTTTGTTAATGTAGACAACAAAGTAGCACCACTCATGACCGGTATATTCTAGTTGTCCTTGAACCTATAAATCAAAACAACATCAAAATCAAACAATTAAATGAAATGTTTTATGTATATTTACAAACCTGATAATAATAATTATGCTGTTTTTTAAGAGAAATTACTCCATTAGTACATTGAAGATAGTCAGTTGAGTCCAAAAAATCTTTAAGTCCGTCAGTGTTAGTTATTTTGTCCGAATATTTGTATAGGCATTAAATTTCCACCAATTATTCATCTCCTATTAAACCTATTATAACGTACATATAGTAAAATTATATTAATGAGCTTAACAGGTGATGCCGCTAAGAAAGTATATTCTGTATGAATGAATAAACCAGCATCCTCAACTATTAAATTGAATTTCTTTGCAAAAATAGTCCGTGCCACAGATTCGTTAATTTTCTCATACTCTAATGCGTTGGTAGACAATAGTAAACCGGAGTGAAGAAGATATCCATTTTCTATAATTCCGGCTGCCGCGCGGGGTCGCAACGCGGATTATGGTTCTCCAGTAGTGGAGCATTAAAAAAATTTGATTTTTGGTACAATTGTTTACACATGTCTTGGTAACCATAATATAAGAGTAAAAAAAAATTAAGTTGATTTAGTTGTTATTGAATAAAATTTGCAAGAAAACATTTTGTAATTTTTAGCAGCTTAGCCCACGAAGATTTTTTCAAAATTTTCATGTTTTGTTTAAAATTTAATAGTAATCATCAAACATATTTTTTTAAAGTTGCGGTGGCCTTAGTTTTTTTTATATTAATTTTGAACCTAAACTTGTTAGTATACGGCGTGCTAAAAAATCAATAAAATCGATTAGAACCTAAGGAATGTGTTTATATTTTCCGTAATGATTAACCCTTACAAGGTCAGCATATGTTGGAATAAAAAATGGATGGTGGAAAATTCCTCATCATCTATTTCACTATATAGGAAAATATTCATCCTTTTTATTTGTAAGGCATGCTTCATGGTAATTAATTTAGGCACATTTCATTCCAATATAATTTGTAGTGCACAATTACCCTATATAATCATAACATACATATCCAGAATATCTCTATTGCATAAAAAACTGTATATAAAATCGTAGTTAATGTTTTTAGACCGACCGTTATATCGTTTGTTTAATTCTTCTGTCGAAGGTTCGAATCACCGTCGAGGGTGTAGCCTTTTTACATATTTTAACTAGTAATACTGTTGGTATAATAAATATTTTGAATGAATTGTAATCCTTAAAGTAGGGAGTTGATTTATAAGTAATAATAATCCCAATCGGACATGGGAGCAGTGCAGCTATATAAATGATCGAACTATGTAAAAGGCCTGTAAAAATATATAAAAGTGGATCCGTGTCAATCTAAAAAAATACATTTTGTAACCACTATTGGTTAGCAACAAATGGTGAAAATTTGAAAAAAAATCTCCGTGGGCTAGGATAGAAAATTAAATAATTTTGACTTTGACCGCCATCAAAAACTTATTGAGCGTAATTTTTGGATTTTTGATTTTACCCCATGTTGACCTAATGTATTATAAACAATATACAATAATTTAAATAAAAATAGTATTGCTCAATAATTCGTAATTTCTTCAGCAACAAAGTAAAACCATAGATTTCGGGTCAACTTTGACAGCTTCTAAAAAATACTTGCTATTATTTTTTACAATAGGACTTTTTCGAAACCACTAAAACCATGTTTTAACAACAATATGGTTTAATTCAAACAAAGGTTTGTATTCACATGCATCTGAAATTAACCATCAACGTATATGGTTTAATTAATTAAAAATCGATATAAAAAAAATATGTATCCCCGCGTATCTAAAAAAATTCTTTTTGTAACCACTATTGGGTTAGCAACAAATGGTGAAAAAAATTCTCCGTGGGCTACGATGGAAATTGAATCATTTTGACTTTCACTGCCACCAAAAAATAGTAGGGCGTAATTTTTTAATTTTTTATTCCAACATATGCTGACCTTGTAAGTGTTAATCATTACAGAAAATATAAACACATTCCTTAGGTTCTAATCGATTTTATTGATTTTTTAGCACGCCGTTTAGGTTTAGTTCAAAATTAATTTAAAAAAAAAACTAAGGCCACCGCAACAAAATATGTTTGATGATTACTATTAAATTCTAAACAAAACATGAACATTTTGAAACAAATCTTCGTGGGCTAAGCTGCTAAAAATTACAAAATATTTTCTTGAAAATTTTATTCAATAACAACTAACTAAATCAACTTAATTTTGTTTTACTCTTATATTATGGTTACCAAGACATGTGTAAACAATTGTACAAAATATCAAATTTTTTTAATGCTCCACTACTGGAGAATCATAATCCGCGTAGCGTTATAGAAAATGGATATCTTCACTCCGGCCAATAGTAATGGGTATAATATTTATTTAACAAAACTGTGGCACGGAGTTTTATCTCTCTTTTTGCAAATAGATGCAAATAAGGATGCTATTAGCCTGTGTTGTCTTTGAGACATGTAAACATTATTGCTGAATTGGCCAACCGTATTTTCTATTTAAATTATTTCATTTATCGAAACCAATAATTAAATTATATATATATATATATATATATATATATATATATATATATATATATATATATATAGGTATACTTCAAAAGAGTAAATACTCATTTAAAATGTACTCGACCTTACTTTCATAGAATCTAGTTTTCGAATACATTGTTGTTCGAAGTTGATTTCGTCCAAAACGGGCTCTGTATTTTTTTGAGGTTTTTTTTTAATCATTCGTTTTTCTGTTCCTGCTGATCTTTAGGGAATCTTATTGTAGCCTCAATTTTCTCGATGCAGCACTTTGTTGTTTTCGGGTTATATACTTTTTTAAATTAACACCAGGACTTTAATCCATAACTTTTTTTGAATGAAGAGAACTAGACAACTGTTGTATATGTAGGCAAAACAATTACCTATAATTTAAGCTGAGTAACGTTAAATTACGATAAATTGTTGATGAATAAATAAATGAGTAATACGAAAAAGTAAATTTTTTTAAATTCTGCATTATTATTGATAGAATCGTGATGAAAATACATTGAAAGGGAGTGCAACTCAATGCCAAATATTTGTGTAAGATTTCACAATTTTTGTATCTAATTAATTTCCTTAACTTTTTTGCAAAACATGGTTTTTCCTTTTGTTTATACCCTAAGCCTAGTTAGAACCTACACCCGCGAGATTCAGTGTTTTAATGAAATTTTAAATATTAAAACATGTTGGGCAAAAATATTAAGGAAATTAATTAACAAATACACCATGCAAAAAATATTAGACCTAAAATTATAAAATCGTGTACACATATTTGGCATTGCGTTGCCTTTCTTGCTCATATTTTTTAATTAGCAATTGATCGAAATTTAACGTTAGTCAGCTTAAATTATAGGTAATTAAATTGCCTACAATACGCTGTTTGCTCTTGCAATTTTAATGTTTAGTGGAAAAAAGCAAAAACATTAAATTTTAGCACTTTATTGCAATTTGCCAATTTAACACAACTTCTTTCGTATTAATTTTTCGATATTATTATTCCAGTTAACCTTCCCGACAGTAGTGTACAAAAAATATCAAGTAGTATTTTCTTATTCCCACCGCATTATCAGAGCGAAATATGTTCACGCCTATTCACGCTCGGAATTCGCGCGACTAGCGCAGCCTTAAGGTAGTAATCATAGATCCGAAAACCATGATAAAACATTATAATGCGCTACCAGCTACTTTAAAAAATATAGAAGAGATGAAGATATTCAAAGTTGAACTACGTCAGCTATTAATTCAATGAGCCTACTACTCAATTGAGCAGCATTTTGAAGCATATTAATTAATTAAAATGCGTTTTTATTTGATGTTAATATATCGTCGCCTAAGCAACAACACCACACAGCAGCAATTTAATTACTACTAATATATATATATATATATATATAATATTAATAATCAGTTCTTCTCTCTCCTATCAACCTCGAAGAACAAAATTTTAGGTGAGTGGTGTTGCTGCTTAGGCGACGATATGTCTATTTATATGTAGTTATGTAACGAACAATAAATATATATATTTTTATATACTAATCACCACAAAATTGCACCAATTTATTATATAATTGGCTTTTGGATTCGGTATTAAAATGATTACTTTTAGCAATAGAATACAATCGAACATTAAAATATACTTCAGCTGTTGCTCTTAGCAGCTGAATTATCAGCTGATTATATTACGTTTTCTTCCTTCGTTTTGTTTTAGTAAATTAGATGTAAACAAAAGATACAGACATGTGCTTAATAATTTCAATTTAATCCAATATCTAGTATTAAAATACTCATTTAAAGTACTGTACCTTCATTAATGATCAATTGTAAATTTTAGGCACTGCAATACAATTAAAATTGTACGAATTTTCTCAACAAAAGCTGAAACATTATACATGTGGCCTTATGGCCATTTCAAACACTGTCCATTGTTCCTGAAGTTGCATACCACGTTTGCATTTCCCCACTGGGACTACATGCCGAATGCGCTTATGCTCTCTCTGTCTTACTCTGTGATTTGCACATGTAATGTATGCCTAATACTACACCGTAGCGCTGTTGCGTTATATAATGTTTTTTGTTATGTTTTATATCATTCAAATGTAATAAACTAATATTAAAACTAATGCCCTGATTATAGTTGCTTTAATATATTCCATAGTATTTTATTATTGGTAATATAATAGATTAAAATCTCTTAATTTTACTGGTAAACTGTAAGCATAGATCATTGTTAAGTGTGGCAACGCCGCATCACAGACGTACTTACGGCGCAGAAGCAAGATTGCAAAACGACAAGATTGATCTTGTCTGTCTCTCAGCAAAAGGGTCGTCCTTTCATTTTTAACGGCCTATTTCAATGAAGTGCAGCGTGCAAAAAGACCGCAATCATGTACTTTTGGCGGGATCAACGGTTATCCATTGCATCGACGACTTCATACACTCACCCTATTCGAGGTACGTTTTTATTATAATCTTTATTAGAATAGATAAGACAGTTTGCTTATTTTTGTGCCTATTCGATTTGCAAACATACTTATATGTAAAGTCCGCATATGAAGTTGGTGGGCCAGTTCTGTTTGCTGGTTCCTAATATCGTCTATATATATTAGTTTTACTAATGGATGGTTAATACTGAAATAAAACAAGTAATTTATCTCAGCTTGAACTGTAATTATTTATTCTATAATAGTAACAAAATAAGGACTATATAACAAATAGTAATTTTCTGAATATAAAAGGCACACCAATGTTCTTTTATGCTCAGAAAGTTACTATGCATTTGCCAAACTCGAATATCTTAAATATTGATTTAATATTAAGTTCACAATTCATTCGTAATATTGTGTGGTGCCCACACCTGATATTATTTCCTTAAACCAACCTTACCACTTGTGAAATATATGGCTTATTTAATATTACATTATATATTACTGATTTAATGTTAACATGGACTCTTGCCTATGATATCGAAACAGTATTGTATTGCAATTTCCAAGGTTTAAAGTTGAATATTATTAAATTCAACAACTTACACTAATTGTTCATACAAATGTTGTATTTGAGTAGCTCTACATATCGGTTGGTTTTTAATTTGCAATAATGAAAACCTCTGTTATATCTGTATTACATTGATAATGCACAAATATTAATTCTCTACCTGGGAAACTGATATTGTTTTAGTTATTTGAAACAAAGCTACATTCTATATGGCATGCTTTTAAAACCCATAATATGAATTATAACTATGTAAATGATTTTAAAAAACCACTTGAAATACATCATACTGACATGATATAAGGAATTGGTAGATATAAATTTATAAATTAGATGAAATACCTGCTGTCCTACAGAAAATGATGACTTAAATATCTTGCCAACTCTTTTTAGCCTGTATGACAACTTTTTCTATTTTAATATAAAAAATATAAATTATATGAATATGTAATTATCAAAAAGATAATGACTAAATCAAAATTATTACTTATAACATTACAAAACTCGTAATAATTTAATTAAATAAGGAATTGTTTACATTGTGTTGCTGTCCTGTAATTGAAGTTTTCTGTTGGGCTAATAAAGCTTATTATTTTTATTCTTAAAAAAAATGAGTTTGTTAGAATTTGAACATCTCACCCACACTTTTGAACTGACTACACAAAAACTTAAATGATATGATGTACAGTGGGTCCCAAATTATTCAAACGCTATAGTGGCATATAAAATACTTATATTTTTATAATTTATTTATTTTATTGTTCATACTAATCATACCTCAGATACTAATAAATGCACATATTCATTTATACAATACTTTTTTATTTAAATAATTGTCTGTTTATCAGCTATCAAAGAGGGTGTACAAATTATCTGGCGACAATAAAATGGACTGTGTTTTGTTTTTTATCTCTAGATTGATAAATGTTCTTTATCTTTTTAGAGACTATGATTTTCAATGTATGATTTAAAATAACTTTGTTTAAATTTGGTTGTTTAAGTAGAATTGAGTAAAGGTAGTTTTAGACAAGACAATTTCTTGACTCAAAAGTTAGTCAATATGCGAGACTTGTCTCATATCATATAGCAAATTATTTGAAATATTGAATTGGATGGTAGATTGAATGAAAAAATATAACGCATTCTATTTCTTAAGAACAGATTGTATGGGAGGAGGATATATAAATTAATTTCTTGAACAACTTTTGAGCTAAGAAATTGTTTTGTCTAAAATGACCTTAACACAAATTTTGATTTATCCTTGGTGAGTTATTCACATAAATTGAAAAACATCTGGTTGACTATTATGTTAGGTGGCCAATGCACATTCTGTTATCATACATACCATAACATTAAAATAATTTTTAGTTTATAAATATTATATGTTTGTAAAGAAATGTAAAATGTTTTATATTTTTAATTTTCCATTATATTTATATTTTTTCAACAATTCAAATTCAACATGCTTTTTTCCAACTACTAGTTGAAGATTTTTGTCTTTTTATTTTTAATATTGTGGTGTCACTTTTGTTACCATCTGTATATACATATAAGTAAATCGATTTATGCTTATACATTTATAGATGTAAGTATATGAGCCTGTGAGAATATTTAAGTTGTTTTGAAAAGGGGTGTAGTTTGTGTTTATTATTTATGTAAGTCGACATGTGCAGTTACAGAATTGAAATCAATTTATTCAAAAATATAAATGTAACTTTGCATGTTGATTATATATTATATGTAGGTATTTATGTATACCTAATGCAAACCCTTCTTCATCTCAAAACAACTTAAATGTGATTTACACCACTTTCATGCTCACAGGCTGATATATAAATGAAGGAAATCAATGATAATTTATATTAACATAGCAATAATAATGTATGAACAATGGACATTGTGCATTAATAATGTCTGGTTGCTGGCAATTTACATATCAAGCAATTACCATCCACATTGATTTCACTATTGCTCAGAAATGGGAATATAAGAGAACCTATGCTTATTAAGTAAATAATGCTAGTTCGTTTAATATTTAATTAATTTATAGTCTCAATGATCACTGAATAATGTATATAAAGATAGGAATTGTTACCCCACAAACATAATTATGCTAAATATATTTTTCTAGTATAACTTGCAGAATTGAATGTGGGAGTACTAAGATCAACAAAATTATAACAATTAAAAAAATTAATACGAAGTTATAAACATGCATAAAATAATAAATAGTTAATATTGCAAATATTTTTTGTTGAGTCCTCAGCATTGAGTTGTATAAAGGCACATTTAACAACACTAGTGTATATTTTAATTTCTTAACAGCACTAGTGTTGTTATAAATTTCTTAACAATGCTAGTGCTTACACATTTTTTAATAACTGCTTTTGTGTGTTAAATGGTCAAAATGAGGTTAATATTCCTTGTAAAGCAATAATAATCATGATGGATACTATATGACATGACCAACTGTAGCATTTTGGCATTTATACTGATTATTATGTGACATTTAATGAATGTCACATAATAATCAGTATAAATGCCAAATTGCTATCTATAATATATCATATATATCAATTGATATATATATATATTTTTTGTTGTTGAAGTTTTACAATAATATAAAATGTGATACGTAACGTTATCAGGTTTTACATTACTTGGGAATTTTAAAGAACTTGGAATGTTCTGTTCTTCAAACATGTTCCCTTGTACTGTAAAAACCCTAATAATGTTACTTGTTTTGTAAACTACTATTCTTTTTTGTCAGTATAAACCTGCTGTGAAATATATGCTCACTTTTAGTATTGCTGTATTTACAGTATTTACATATCTGAGCGTTATACAAAAGGTAGATAGGCTTTTGATTAAATATATAAATATGTCTATTTCAATATATTTTGTATGTACGGTTTATATCCTATTGAATTTCAGTCATGGATAATGCCCATTTTATGTTTTTAGTTAATTATTTAATTTGAGTATTAAGCATTTTGAACTAATTGTAAACTTTAAAGTAAGGATTTGTTTTTACAAAACTTAATTCCTTACTATTTTTAATTAATACTGAAAAAGAAGCATTTTATCCATTAACAAAACATACGAACAAAAGTGGGCTAGGAATGAGGGTCAAGGCATTAGTTCATGTTTGCAAGTAGCACACTGTTGTTTCTAATTTTCTATGAACTGAATTAGTCAATTAAATTGATTTAATCACTTTTTTTTAACACTGTATATGTTAATATGATCCATTCATGAGACATTTATCTTCTAGGTATTCCATTTTATGCAGTTGAGATCACACAGAAGACCAAGATGTAGCTCTCCAGGATGATGTTTCACAATGAACCAACTCGGCGTTTATAGCTGTGCTATCCTCCCGTCAACTATCCAGAACTCTTCAGGATGATCTAATGACTGCAAACATGTTGAAATGAATTAATTGTAAGTATTTTATAATATATTAGATTAGAGCTGCTCATGGAAATTATTGGCAATATAAACATCAATTTGTTCAATTTCCTTGTTACATTATGTCACTTTAACACAATTAAGTAAATCTCATGTACCTGGATCACATAAATTGCTAGCTTCAGTTTACCATGTATAAACTTTTTGTACTAGAACAGAAATAATTCCAACTAAACTCACTTGGTTTAACTTACTCAAGATTGTGGTAATATGTTACATAATCTGAGTTATGTAACTAAATAAACTATATAGAAATATTTAAAAATCTTATTAACTTGATCAAACCATGCTTAGGAGTTTATCATATGATAAATATGGCAAGTATTATAATTGTGAAGAATTTCCTCTAAATATTCCAGAAATCTTATGTCCTCTGATTATTTTAAGATTATTTTTTTTTTGAAAAGATGACTGCATATTTTTTAACCAAATTTTGCATGTCGTTATTATATCACGAAACTCCGTCTTTATTTGGTTTTGGTAGAAATAATCCATATTTAAAACTGCAATTTTGCAACTGAAATATATCACGACTTTACTGAATGTACAAAATTCCTATCAATTATTTCGAGTATTTTATTAAAAATGAAAAAAAAATATCTGACAGAAATGATACTTTACCTGTGTCCATTTTATAAAACTATTTGATTCCGGTAAAATGTGTTTTATGTTGAAAATGTAAAGAATAATTCTAGAATATGGGGTAGCCGACAAGTCGATCGCGATCGACCGGTCGATCGTCAAACCAATTTTGGTCGATCGCTCGGAATGTTTTAACATAGAAACCGATTAGACTACTTTATAAATAGAGCACTAATGACAATAAGTTGATAGCGACACATTTTTAATATAAAAAGTCGATCTTATGTACACAAAAGTTGGCCATACCTGATATTGGCGATTTAAGCCGGCTGATACTCCATCTGGTGGCAGAAAATGGACTACATTTAGTAGGGAATTTGTTTGCATAACAGTTGTTTTTTCATTGTATACATCACTATAGAGGCAAGGTTATACTATTTACATTAACAATCGCGCATTATTGTAGGAGTGACTGAAATCATATGATTTTAATGCAATCAGCTGATCAAACAATAACAAAGATCAGCTGTTTACCTACTACTTTGAAGAAAACCGTTAACGTTTGAATCGCGAATAGTGTAGTATATTATTCTGGTATAGGTATACAATTTTTCTAACAAATTATTGAAATAATGTAAGATTGAAAGACAATAGTATATCTTAAAATTTTAATAACTGTGATACACATGATAAAATAATATGCACTGGCCATCAGATATTGTTGCTCAAATTGACAATTCTTATAAAAAAGGTGTTTTAAAGTTGTTTTTTAAATAAGTTATTTTCTAATTATGGTATTTCTCATGTTCCCATTTTCCGCTTTATATGAATTTAAAAAAAAATCATTAATTAATATTTGTTATAACCCAGTGGCCTGAACGTTAGAGCCGTCGTCCGTCTCATACTGAGTATTGGGGAGCGAGAGTTCATATCCCATTGTGGGCGGAATTTCGTGAATCATCTTTCACAGTTTTTCAAAGGTTTTATGCAAAGTTAGGGTAAATACCTTGTGGTTGCATGGTTACACTCCTCTGATCTTTTTCCCTTTACCAACAAAGAAGCCCTATGCTGATAGCTATAAAGATAGATTTTGTTTAAATTTATAATATTTATATTTGATAATATTTTCACTAATGGAATCGCTTTTTATTTTGAAAGTTTAAACCAAGAGTTTGCAATAAGTATATTTATGTGAGGAAAATTAAAATTATTTTCAAATGTTGGTAAGAAATCTATTGTTATGCATTCTCACATTTTTTTACTATATTTGTTATGAATCTTTTGGCATTGAATTCATTTATTATTTTCATATATTATGTATGTTTCTATGATAATATCTGAGAAATAAGCAATGTAATAAGTAATGGAATAAATAAATACTTGTTTACGCAATTAAATCAGTGAGTGGAAAAAAATTGTAGTTTAGATAAAATGTGTTTTGAGGGAAAAGTATACATGTTATAACAATTAATGTACTAGAGAGTTGCAGAGGACGTTGTTCCCACAAAACACATTTTATCTACGATTTTGGAGTTATATGGCTTTTCTCACTCAATCAATTATTATTTGTAAATAATGTCTAATTTGAATAAATAGAATAGAGGCCATGCATTTATAGGTAACTATGATTTGTCAATATAGTGCATATAAATTTCTTTAAGGCATACTGCTTGTTAACATTCATGTTAAATTCAATCAAAATTTCTTTTACCATTAGTGTACCTAAAAGTTTAAATTAAAAAATAAATTTGTATCTTTAACTCTTATAACAAATTTATAAATTAATTAATACATAATTAATACATATATGTGATTGTTTCATCAAGCATGTTCAGTTTAAAATGATGTCAAATGATAAAATAAATTAAAAGTGGAACTTAAACCAATAGTTCATTCAAAAATTCACTATTAGTAATTAATAATTGTTACTATTGACAGTTTATTATTATTATGATTAGTAACAACAAAAAACGTATATTAAAATCAGGGTGTGAACTGTGATATATTCCCGACATTTTTACTATATCATATAAATGGGTGCTTTGAATGTAAAATGGTATTTGAATTTATTTCATTCTGGATTTTATTTCCTATGAAAATATATCTTCTGGTCATACAAATGTTTATTATTATTTGAAAATCAAATACACCAATTAATAGGTTATGCATAACATTTTGCATATATTTATATTATTTTGAATAACGTGTTATAAGATAAGAAAATCATGCAAGATAAAGTATGCAAACAATAAATTGCCCAGTAAAGCACTGTTTTGTTTTTGTTTTAAAACACTTTTTTAAATTACAGAAAAAAGTACACATAAGTATAAAATTAAATTGCAGTTAAATTACCTACACAGTTAAGAACTGCTGTATTTTCAATAAATAAGTATATTTTTTAAATTTTATTACAGATTTTTATTACAAGTATGTAAAACGGTAAAAGTGCCAACTACCTAGGTACATGAAAGTACACATACAACTAATTTTATACTTCTGTTCTCCTGATGTTCGAGATGAACTGTATTAGTACCTCTATCAGAAGATTTTAGTGAAAAATAAAACAAATGTAAAATTAGAGGAATAAACTCCATTAATGTTATCAAATCTGTTTTCTTTTCTATGGTTATTTCTTGTCCATTATAATACTATTTTGGTAGCCTGTTTGGTACAGAAGAGGTTTTATTTCTTTTCTTATCTACTGATTCAAAACTGTGCAACTTGTAACCATATGAGTACTGAAGAACAAACAATTGATCTACCTCATGTTTTACAGAAAGTATTTTTAGCCACTCAACTTTGTAGATTGACATGCTCATCTTTCGGTTTCGTGACATATTGTTCCTAGATTAATTATACATATAATTATACATATTGTTTCATAAACTCCTTGATTGAAAAAAAAATAACGTCGTATCCTCTAGAACGAAAGGTTTCTTTTTTTTTATTGATTGATTTTGCTGTTATTACATTCATCCAATAGGCAGGAACAAAAGTATTAGGATACAACCGATTTCTGTTTTACCCACGCCAAAATCAGAATCACAAGCTAGAAACGAATGTCTACTAACCAAGATTGTGTGTTATGCTGACTGAACCACGTATTAGCAAAACAAGGACATTCCTATTATATATAGTATATATAACATTTTTGGTGGCAACATACTTCTTAAAATAATGCAAAATACAGGATCCTATTTCTTTGGGTCCTCTGGATGCCAAAGCAGTCTTATGACACATGGCCCACTCAAAAATCTTTGTCATCCCCTAGCCCAGAATTGCTTTGGGCTGACATCTCTTGATCGTTGAATAAACAACACTCCGACCACTCTGGCATTGACAAGATGGACACAGACTTTCCTAAACCCGAGTTACATAGATTTAGACAAAAATTTGGGATAGCTCACTATGGCATTTACCGCCTCATATATAAAGGATGAACATTTAAAACCCTGTATAAAATTCCACATAAATTATTTTTATTCTTAATCTAGGTCTGGGACCTGTTTATTCTAGTTTTCTTGGGACTTGGGCGACCAGCTCTCACCGCTTTGGGGTCTACTAGGTAGTCTGCTTCCTCCTGGTCTCCCGTTCTTCATATTTTTTCCCACCCGCTCTATGTGGGCGTTCCACATTCTTTTTCTTTGACGTGCCCATCTTAGGATATCCTGTGTATCGCATTCTTCCCTTGTAACATCACTTCTTACTCTATCCCATAGTATGCTACAGATTATATCTTTTAGTACATTCAGTTCTGTTGTTCTGAGGGCTTTGTTTGTTCTTGTAATGTCCGCTCTGATCTCAGCTCCATAGGTTAGAATGTGTTTTAAGCAGTCTTTGTATATGCGTACCTTTCTATCCGTTCTTAGGCATATGATATCATTTATATATGCCGAGACTGAGGCGGCTTTATGCAATTGGCACATCGTTTCTTCGTTGAGGATCGCATAGCTGGTGTAAATGGCATCTAGGGTGGATCTATTGCATTGGAATCCCTGTTGCTCTTCACATATAGGAACTATTTCATTCAGCGTGCTTGCTATTATGCTATATCCTTATTCTTTATCGATCGTATTCTGCATTCACTCGATTTCACGTGCTGTTGATGGCAGCGTATTCTTCTATAGTCTTGAGGCTTTGGTAATTTAGGCAAGCTTCTCTTATCTCTTTGGCAAGGACTTTAACTTTCTCTTTGAACCAAAGTTTTTTAATTCTTGTACTTTTTACATTCCCCTGATGTATTCTTAATATTATATCATATGTACTAGTCTGGAACAGTGCAAATGTCGGCAATCTCGTACTGAGCATTTGGGAGCAAGAGTTTAAATCCTTTATGGGCCGAATATAGTTATATAACAGTTGGCGGAAACTCTCTTTATTAGCTGCCCTGACCACCACTGGAAAATGTCCGTATGTATGTCGAAAGTTAGTGCCATGTTTTCGGGAAAGCAACTGTATCTTTCAGAACCAAATTTTTTATGTGGCTATTATCACATATAGTTTTTCACGCTCGCGAGAATGGTGGAGGAAGCGTTGGTAAGCAAAGGGAGAGTGTATGCGGTGTTTGTGGATCTGAAAGCGGCGTATGACTCAGTTCCTAGAGGAAAACTCGTGGAGTGTTTGGATAGATTGGGCATGGAAGATGAAGGTGTGGAGTGGGTGAGAAAGTTATATAATGAGTCGTGAGCAAAAGCAAGAGTGAATGGTGAAGTGTCAGAGAAATTTAGGGTGAATGTGGGAGTAAGGCAGGGATGCCCACTAAGCCCCCTCCTGTTCAATCTATGCACAAGCGAGTCTAGGAACTGAGGTAAGAGAGAGATTGAGGGATATTGAGTGGCAGGAAAGACAGGTAAGAATGACTGAGAGCTCCTACAAACCTGGCTACGTAGAGTAGCAAGTGCTGGGAAAACTCCCGAGATACTTAGCCAGGGGTGAGTGTAGCAGGCAGGACAAAGTGTGCATGGCAAGAGCAAGGTGTAGGTCAGACGAGAGAGGAAGGAAAGTGTGGATGGGTCTGGGGTACACCGCGTGTGCGCTGTGTAGTAAGGGAAGCGACACGTGGTGGTACCTTAGCAAAGAATGTGAGGGGGTGAAAGCAGAGTGGGTGGGAGACTGCAGAAAGTTGAATGAATGGTTAGGAGAGGATCGGAAGGGCGTGAAAATCTGCAGGAGCCTGGCGTGGGAGAGGAAAGTGGCAAGGACAGAGGGGGTTTAGGGCGAATATGTATATTCCTTTAGTCTTTTATTCTCTTAATTTGTATTGTGAGGAGTGTTACTTTTTATTTGTATTGTTATGTATTTTTTTTGTTTCTTGCTCTAGGTGTATGAGCATTGTGTATTGGGGGAGTGTATTTTCTGCTTTACCTAAAGTGTTACTTGTATGAAGATATTTTATTTCTAATAAAGTCCTCAAGATAAGATACAAAATTGCGTGAAGGTGATATTCTGTTACTCATAAACAACTTGAGGTAATTGCCACATGCAAAATTGAAAATATTTAGTAGTTTTTTTTTGGCAATGTAGAGGAAAATTTATTACAATCAGACGACAGATAAACACATATTTTTGAGAGTTGTTTTTAAAATTACTAATCAGGATTTCCACAAAAATAAATTGCCGAATCCCACCTTATTTTCTATTGGGATTTAATGCTTGGTAGATCAAATGTGGACATTATAATTGAGCAATATCCATATATATATATATATATATATATATATATATATATATATATATATATATATATATTTAAATAATAAAATATAAAATTAAATTCAGTGCACTAAGAAAAATCTCAGTCTTTCCTTTTCTTTGTTTTATGTTGGCTGTGATGTAATGTGGGTTTCATGCTGGATTGTCTATTAAAACTGTTCTAGTTTTGTTATTAAAACGTATATTAATCACATGCACATTAAATGTACAAAATCATGTTACATTTATATTTCTTACATCTTACTTTTACATCTCTAAAAATATTACATTTTGCACTATGGGTGCTAATATGCTTCAACCTCAGACTAATAAATAATGATTATTAGTCAGACGCTTTAACCATTTAATAAAGTTATATTATTTTAAAATGGCTTCACAAATAACAAATCATCTTTAAATATTAGAAATAGTGAGATATTGACCTAACAATATATATATATTCAATAATAAGCTAGTAAATGTACAACTTCAATTCTTTTGGTTAATATTAAAAATGAGATAAAAATCAAACAAGTTATTTACAACATATTTTATAGTTAAATTATCTAAATATTAATAATGATAAAAATTTGCACATTTTGTTTATGCTAATGTTTTATTTTTGTTACAGATTAATGGGTCTTCTGTTTGTGAGATAATATCAGTCAACCAACAATTTCCTCCAAGAAGATTATGATGAGATGAGAAATATAATTCTATAAGAGAAGAAGAGAATTACAGGAGAAGAAACATGTTCAAACTGTACTTTAACAGAATGTTATATAAAACATATGATTCGTCCGTTTGCAACGTTTCCGTTGTTTTTGAATTTAAAAATTACCATCGTGGACTGATTCTGACACCGATACGTCGATGTTGATACCGATTCTATATAATGAATCAATGAACATTTTATTAATAATATGAACAGAATGTTCAATACCATTTATAACTAATTCACGCAACTGAACGACGATGAAGAATATTTTACGAATAGATCTAGAATATAATTGATAATGGGTATAAGAGTGACATTAACAGGGTGTGGTGGGTTTGGCAGGAGCATGCCAAATTCTAGAAAATGCCACAATATCCAATGACGATGTTAACTCCGGCGAATATGTGCCGCCTTAAGCACTTTGCTCTTTCAGGTATACATTTATTGGTACTGGTGATTCACTCACTTGAAAACACGTCTTATTTCCAATTTTTAATTCGTTAAATCATTGTCTTGATTGTCATTTCGTTACAGCTAAATCATTTATTCCAATACATCTCATAGGTGCAGATTATGTAGGTCTTCGATTTTAATAGGACTTCCCTCTAGATATCTGGAGACAATATTTCTGTCCCTCCATAACATCAAATGGAAGCATTTTCACTTTCGGGTTGATGTAGTTTAACTTTTTACCTATCTTGCATACGGACAAATAACACTAATCAATGATAATTTGTTAAAAGCTACATACTCACACACTGTTAGCTAAACTAGTTCATGTGGCTTTCAAATGTTGATTACTAGGAAGTCGGTGGTGGTGCTACTAACTTGGTTTCCAACTAGTCCACAGCACCCACATGTGGTGCCCAAAATCTAAGAGCGTCAGTTATTTTATCAAGAAATCATCTATTGTTTTAAAATAATTCAATAGTCTTTAGTAGTTAAATACAAATTATTCATAAATAATTCAATAGATCAACGAATACGTGACGTACCCTCGAAAAATATAACTAAAACCCACATTACAAAAATCAAATTATTTTATGTAACTGGACAATTATTGTCCGTTCTATTGCCCACAAGTATATATAACTATTAATCTAAAATCATTTTTGGGTTGACAATTTATTATACCTCAAACACATGAAGTGAAGTGATAGTGGTACTACTTAGACGGTTGGACAGTTGGTTGGTTGGATTAGTTGGATGGTACTTCTGGTCTTTTTTTACATTCTTGCTTATATATTCTACTGTGGGTTTGGAATTTTTACTTGTTGGCTCCTTAACTTTCTACAGGTTTCTTATATACGCACTTTTTTTCGTCGTTTTCTCTTCCCTTTAGCAATTCCTCCATATGTCCTAAATCCTTTGTAAAGATACTGTTTAAAGTACAGTCCAATGCAGGGAACAAATTTTAAAAGTATTATTGAAATTAAAATAAAATTACTTATTTTCTATTATTGAACATATACATTTCCTGTTTGTTTAATTTAAAATGGAACCAAATACATAACTTTCTAAATATGTAAGAACTGCTTCACCAATATATGTCACTAAATATATTATTGTAATACTAATTAAATAACATACGTGTAACTAATTATACACATTTAAAAAATACGGCTTATAAATATAACTCCAAACTAAAATTTAAATAAAAACAAACAAATATATCCGGTAGGTCATTAGAGATTGTAATGTTATAATTAGCTGTCAGTGTTCCTCTTCGGTATACCAGCACAAGGCCTTGCACACACACAGGGTAAACCATACTAGGCTTTCAGTTTAGTTAATTAAGGCTGCAATACTACACAGTCACATATTATTGCACTTGAACGTCGAAATCTCAAGGCTATACCTCATAGGTCTAATCAAGTCGGAGAGGAATTCATGTGATGTGGCATGGCATAATGAAAACGTTTTTAGAAACGGGGCAGTACCAAAAGAAGAAAATATATTCTTAAACACAGTATCATTATTTCAATTTGTGTAAAGTGTTTTATTTCAGTTAATTCATTATCAAGATAAATATAAATACATAGAATTTAAAAACTAATAATATAAATATTTTCAAAATAATATGTAATGTAAAGTTTTAGATTTTCTAAGCTCCTCGTTCCCTTCCACGTTATCTAGGTTCGAAGTACCTCCGTGTATCTTGGTCCCCAAGAAACTGCCACAAATCTTAGCACTACATTGAATGTTTGAATACGTCATCTGCAGATGCTCTCGATTTCACTGACGCATCAATTTCTCTTTACCTACGTTCATTCTGAGATTATTGATTTTTTTTATGACAGTTTCACAACTTCAGACTCCACGTCTTTTGATTTTGTCCACAATTTGTCATGAGCAGGTTCTTTCTTGAAGCGATCATGTGGTAGACAAGTTTCTGACATATTATATTTCAATTAAATCACATGATTTTCGTTTCTATGATGCAACGTCTCAGAAAAACTGAAACCTCAGACACGCTCCGATTTGCACTCGCTTGCAGGTAGAAGGAATCGAATTCTGATTCTTCTTCGGTCGCCTACAAGTCAGTAGGCAGTGATGAGCATGTATCGTTGCAGTAACTTGTATACTTATACTAGTTTTGACATGGATTGAGGTTTTAAAAAATATTTTGCAAAACTTGGTACGGGGGTTCATTGCACACCTTTTAATTATATAAAAAGGTTTTGGGTAGAGGGAAAAAACACGTTTGTATAATTTAATATTTACAGAAGTATAAGAGTATAAAAGAGTATGAATTATAAAATGTACTCAATTTACTAACTTATTGCGAAATATATGACATATTATTATCCGATGCGTCTAAGTCCTTAAACGGAGCCATCCATAGACGGTGCCAGGCCCGTTGCGACCTTCGCCGGTAGTGGGGATATCTCTCCTTGGAGTAGGGTTGTTTGAGAATGCAGTGCTATGTGGGTGGTAAATTCCATCTAAGGCTAAATATGACGACGATACCGATAGCCAACAAGAACCACGAGAAAGCTTGAAAAGAACTTTGCGAGCAGGCTACTTGGCCTGGCAGCATTAACCACTCACAACTAATATTATTTCTATTGTTCAGATTTCAATGATATGAAGAACGTTTAAGTAATAGTTGGAGTATGTGAACTTATATATCATAAAAAATATTAATAAATCAAATCATATCACATCAAATTGTATAGCTAAATGGGTATTTGGTTGTAATTCATTTTTATGTTTAAATGGTACGAGAGCTCTGGCGCGCTCTATGTATGTTCTTTCAAATGGTAGTTTATTTGTTTCATTTAGAATACCTATGGTTAAGACAGGAAAAATAGCAGTAACACCAGCCAGATGATATCAGAGAGCTTTTGATTCTGCACTATTACCCTCATATTGTATCAGTCTGAACAATTGTACTATCTTATCCATAGTGCTTCACTTGTGAGCTCTGATCCTTTGTCTATTGAGGTTAAGGAGATATAACACCTCTTGGTCACATCGTTTAAAAGATCGGCATAGCTCTAGGAAATCATTTCGCTCTTTTATTTCGAGGCATCATCAGGATAATCTACAATGAATGTGCTTATAATTAATTAATCATAGCATAGATAAGTGTGGAGTTGACTTACTAAGCAGAGTTTAAGAGAATAGGAACTGGCAATTAACCTAATTTATAATTCTGCTCTTCGTGTCCCAAAAAAACAGTGACCATCACTTTCCTAGCAGATCGTTGATTTTTGGCTTTGATAGGAGTTCTCTCCTCTGGTTGTTGCCGCTGCATACTCGCCTGCATGTTTTCTGGGGAGAAGTGATGGACTCAAGTTTCATCGCAGGTACTATAGAATCTCAAAAAGTGTCCATCGAACTCGTAACTGTCTAGATCACTGGTTCTACTCTGAAAAGGCTGGGCGCCCATCTAGCAGTCCCTTTACGAAATCCTACCTATTCCCTGATTATTTTTTGGACACTGCCGTAACTATTGTTTAGTAGAGTACCAATTTTACTGGTATTGGTATCGCAGTCGCCGCATGTGTCAAGATCCACGCGAATCGCCGAAGTATGGCGGCAGCATGAGCCTCCAATCTCAGCGACGTTCTTGGTGCTGGTGCACCAGGGTCTGAAAATTACTATAACGGACCTAACCACTGCACGATTCATTAAATGAACTGGCGGCTAGGTACAGAATAACAAGAACGGCATAATATGACTGTATCTCTTCATTAATAAAATCTAGATTGATTTGACTCACCAAAGCTCAATTTAAAGCTTAATATTTTGTAAGATATGCCCCATTTGATAAATTTGTGATAAGGATATGATCTGTCTTCTGTTGACAATTGATGTGTTGCTTCGACTATGTAAACTTGTTGTGAGTAATTCCTATGGTACTCTGACTTAGTAATTATCTCCTAACAACTCATTAAGCTTATTTTGGTTGTTAGTGTATTATGCTGCTTTATATATCCCTTTCTAATAGAGATTTGATCCGTCATATATGATGATTCCAGGAGGAAACCTCCCGTCATCGGCTCCAAAGCTGATCTTGAAAACAAATGAATTTTAAAGTTTACCAACTGATGGCAACTAGCAAAATACAATGTTGTATTTGTACCTCCAACTATGCAGATTCACAATGTTTCCTAAATAAGCGTTTCTCAAAATATTTAATGATTTTCGAAGTTTAACTCTCTTTCACCCCTAAACCAAACAACGGGAAGAAGCAATGATTTTAAACATTGCAAAAATGTTGTTTAATGTCCACGAAATGTGTATTTACACAATAATTTTCTTTTGCATAATTTTTACACATATGTGATTCCAAAAAATTTACCCAAAATTTACAAAAAAGGTTATTACCAACGCAAATAATAATAATGTTCCAAAAATAGAGAAAATGTCATCGAATTTGTAATATTGTCGGATTCACTTGTCTTCTCCCGGGTTTACAGCATCAATTGGACGGTCGTCGATGTAATCATTGACATCGTCTTCTGTTTTTCCAAAAATTGTGAGAGGTGAAGCAGATCTCTGAGTTTCGAAGTTTCGCTTTAATAGAAAGTTTTCCATCGTATAATCTCGAAGTTCCACGACTGGCCTCGGCGGTGTTTTTTCAAAGTTCTCGTAGGCTTCTTCTTCATGTGCTTATCCGATTTCGGATGTTTGCGATGAACATGACTATCTTCACTTTATTGGTTGCTATTCTGAAGTGCTCGTTCGACATCTTCCCGTACACACCCTGAGATTCTGCAACCATGAAATTCTCCTCCGTCCCGGACTTCGTTTGCCGTGTATCTTGCCTTGAATGATGGCTTGTAACAGAACGTATCTGTCCTCGTTCCGCATGATGTGACCTAGATATTGGAGCTTGTGGGTTTTGATGGTGTCCATGATCTCCTTCTCTTTCTTCAATCTGTGGAGGACTTCTATGTTTGTTACTCGGTCTTTCCAAGATATCCGCAAGATACATCGATTTAGCCACAACTCAAAGGATTCAAGCTTTTTTGTTGTTTCTTCATTTAGTGTCCAGGACTCGACTCCGTAAAGTAATATTGGGCACCTCAACATGCGTACTTTGATAACAAGATGGAGTTCGTGATTTTTGAAGAGGTTATTCATTGGATTGAAGGCAGTTCGAGCTTTTCCAATTCTACTTTTTATCTTTTTGCTATTATCCCAGTTTTCGTTCACAAGTGTACCTAAGTATGTTGTTTGTCTCATTCTCTCTATTTGTTGATTGTGAGCGTAAAACTTTACATAAAATTGAACAGAATCGGAGAGAGTATGTACCCCTTGTTTTCGTAGGCGGCAGTCATCAATAATGGAACTTTTGTACGGGCCGGAGTACGTTGCCTTGTTGTAAACCAAATTCTTGCTGGTGGTACTTATTTTGGGCATTCTTATCGGTCTGTTGGGGAACGGACCCTTTTTAGGATATGTTCACTTCAAATTTGGAATAAATCGTGGTCCTGCTCACAAATCTTTAGTCCTCAGGAGTTTCAATGTATGATTTTTTGTTTTAATCATATCTCGGTTGCGCTCCATGTAAGAGTGGTATTTTTTTGGAAAATCCATGGCTTGAAAGCCTTCTTTCGGCAGTTTTTCTTCATTTCATAGTAACGTTCACTTTTTTTTAGGTGTAGTTCTTTTCATCGCTCCTTCACAGACAACTAGGGATCACACTGGGGTCAATTATCAAAGGTGCGGCCATAATATGACAAACGTTTTAAATTTAGTTGAATTTCAGTATTTAAGGGTTTTTGGGGTCGCTGAGTGCGAATCTGGTGTTAAAAAACAAAAAACAAAAAATGGTGGACCCAAAATATAAACACGTAAATTCTACAAAAGTTGGTTATGTTTATTGATAATGTAATATATTATTTATAATGGAAAAATACTATTATTCTTTATGAATTTCCATGCTGAATACATGTATTATTTACTTATTTTACAAGTATTTCAATTATACAATTATCCAATCTCTTAATGATTTACAAAATTAAAAATAACTTAAATACTAAATTGATATTAAATAAACAAATATATGACCATCAGACTAGAAAATAGTATTCACAGTGTTGTGCCCTTTTCACGACCTTAGATGTATGCTCGACTGGCCTATAAGTGGTTTCAGCTGTGTTAAGACATTTTGTGGTAAAAGTAAATCTCCTTGCTACAGTTTTCCGACTACTCTGGGTTTTATTTAATTTAAGGGGTTATATACAGTCAGGAAACCCAAAAAAGCGAAATCTTTTAAATTTAATAATGTAAAAATTTTTTACTATTACGGTAACAGTTAACTGTAGTTTAACATTTTTTATTTGTAACAATAATAATTTTGAAAGCTGTCACCGACTTTAAAAACACAGTTTTGAGAAAAACGCGTTAAGTTTCAAAACCCCTTAACATACAGTAAACATTTTTTTTTCATCTTACATCGAGTCGTCTATTCCAGGGCCATATAATAAACCCTCAGCCCCTTCGGCAGCTTCTAATAACTCGAGTTGGTGTTGTCCACGGACCATTCTTCTCTCTCGTGTGTAATCGAAGATCTTCACACGCTGTTCATCCTCTCTTTCGGCATATGAATGCGCATTGGGCCCAAATGAAATCCCTATTGCATTCATAAAATACAATAGTGATGCTGTACCTTCATTAAATATGCCGGCAGCTATGCATGCAGCCATTTCTACAATTTTGAGACCGGCCGGAACTATTTTTGGAGAAATTTTCCGTATTAGTTGCTTATAGCTCTCGTTGTTGTTTTGGGTGAAACCACCCACACATCTTGCTAATAATTTCTCATTGCTGAGATCTGTATAAATCGAAAGTATCGCCTCAGCAACATCTTGTAGTAATGGCGTATAATCTTGCTTGAAAGTGGTTAATTCATTGGCAGCTACTGCCCGCTGCAAACTGTACCATGACTCTGGTCCGATCGGGCACTTCTCGTGTTGGGGTTTGTTGTTCGTTGATCAATAATGATAACATGTAGCCCATATAGCATTATACATTTTTTCAACGAAATCACAATTTCTCCTAATTGCTCAGCCATAATAAATTGTCAACTTATCGATAATTTTACCAGTAAGTTTGCCTTTTCCACCAAGAGTTTTCTTCTTCATTTTTTCCACTTTTGTTATCAACTGTTCTATGTTTTGTTTCACACAATCTCGGAGTCGCGTGCCCATTCTCTTCTGTACGTGTCCAATACATTATTTCTTCATATCTTCTAGATCATCGTAAGGTGCAGCTTTTAAAATCCCCGAGTACGCTTTGGCGTCACCGTCTACATCGGAGATGTTTGTACACCACTCCAAATTTTTCCACTGAACCCTTGAACAGTTCAATTACGGCATCGACTTCCATTTTACCAGAAGAACCTGAATGATTTGCACTGCAATCATGTTGATGACCTTCATACCAATGATTATACTCTTCAGTAATGAGTTTCGTACTCCAAGTTTCACACTGTTTACACTATAAAATATCAATGATTTTTGAATCATGAATGATGTCACACCGTACAAGGAAGTATGCCCTCGCTTTTTCTATGTTCCATCGCCAGACACAGTTAATTCTGTAAAATTTTCTTCACCTTGGTGTTTGGAAGTCAACATTTTTTCTTCAGTACAAGCTTGTTGAAAAAGCTTTTCGGTGGCTGTTTTTACGCAGGAATGTATATTATTGATTATTAAATCGTATGTAAGCTGTGATATAAAAGCTGGCATGTTCATTAATCCATTAAATTTTGCTGCCCCTTTTAACCTTTTATTTCATAAGAGTGCCCGACAAAAGGACTAGAATTTATGTTACGAACTGTACACTTACCACAGCAAAATTTTAAAACCAACTCCTTGTTCAGAAGCAGTTAGAAACAGAACATTTCCATCACAGATTTTACACTTCACGTATTCAGAAATTGCTGCGAACACTGTTATAAAGGACTTACGTATGTTAGAAAATTTTCTCATTTCTCTGGAACCTTTGATTTTCACGAAAAAATTACGGGAAAATATATAAACGAACTAAACGCTAATGCACTGTCACTTTACGCATATGAAAACATAACAAGTGAACATTTACAATAGCCAGGTAAACAAAAGAGACAGCGTTCTACGTAAGCGCTGCCGCCCCTGACACGTCACGACACGCAAATATGCGAGTAACTTCGAAAATAATCGCCGGATTGACTTGAAATTTTCTGTGTGTGTACTTAAAAATATGTACATTGCGAAACTGAAATTTAACTGTAAAACTGTATATAACCCCTTAAAACATTAATAAACTCGAGACTTAATTTTATCTTCATCCTTCACTCCCGGTCGCGCGAATCCATATCAATTCCATCTCATGTGGAGGGGCATAATTGATGTTTTTGGACATCCCTAGAATTTTCGTCCTGGCAACTTGCTAAAATATTCATGAAACACGCAGAAGCATTGTTTGTTTGAAAAATTAATAAATGAGGTGTTTTAACCTAAAGATTGTTCAATGCAGAATATGGGCGATGATGTAAACTACTTTGATCTAGCACAACGTATATTATGCATAGAAATACTATTTTTAAATTATTCGATATCGATATCTGCCTCCATTGATGCAGAAGAACATTGGAATCATTTAGTATCGTCTGTTGACACCCGCACGTTAGAAATGGCAGTCGTGGGTTGCAATAATGAATACTGGTCCTATGTATATAGAGCGTAACAATCTATCCAAGGCCAATATTCTTCTTCTGTAATCGACTCTTTCATACATGTCGTGTATAAAGACGCGTCGTGCAGGTATTTTTCGAAAACCCGCCAAGAATAAATTTTTATATTCCTTTTTTTAAATTGTATATGTTTCATTACATTCTTCATATTTTTGTGCATGGAATAATACACTTTCTTGTCGACTAAGTTCCTCACCTTCATAACAGATATCATCATCTTCTTGCAAAATGGCAAAATGTACGTTAGTGTTATCCGTTCCTCGCGTATAATCCCCAACGCATTCTGTAGTGAATAAATCATTACTATTGGAACAGTCGAGTCGTCGGAAGATTGATTGATTCATCTTCTTCTATGTCGCTGTCGTCCCAAGCTGAAGATATTTTCTGTTGTTTTTCGTTAATTTCCACTTGCGAACATACTTCTGGTAAGGAATATTACGGAAAGACACTTTACGATTGTTACGAACTGCAATACTTGCACTGATTTTTAAAAGCAATAGCGCTACTTATATACACCCTATCACAATCTATAATAAACAGAATAATATATAATCTATAATAAACATTGTCCGCCTGCAGCAAATGGTAGAGGTAACTTAGTAAAAAAAATGGTTGACATTTAGTTTGTCTTTCCGTAAGCTTGTATTCGAAATCATTTACATCCTTTAGCTTTAAGTAACTCATTGCATTTTTATACTAGTGCAGCTTTCATTCTCAAACTTGGTTTATAATCTGAAGAATAGGTTTCATATACACCTGTAATTGAAAGAGGTACATTAGAAAATGTGAAATCTATTTGGGTTCTTTATACTCTTAATCCCATATCCATCCAAGGTTTTTTATAAGCAATAGTGTGAAGCAATCTTCTATGGTTTCATACAACTTATGAAACCCATCTTTAAAAACAATATTTGATGTTTTTGGAGTTTTGTAGCCGACAATAAAAGAGGACTTCCCATTTTAAAATTAATAGCTCAACGTGATTTTTGTTGCATTGTTCCAAATTAAAATTGTTTTATGGTTGCAACCATTACTGTTATCAGTTATTGCATCAATATTAAATGACTCCTAATTGGTGTTTGTTCAGAGAATTTCTTTTTGTGCCAAAGTATTTCGTAGCATCTAAGAATGCTGCTCCTATATTTTTACTAGCAGATCTATGTTGTGTTTTAGCGAATGAATATTACTAATAAATATTGTGCACAAACAAGAAAAATATACATGATATCGAACAGTTTTTGAGCCGGTAGTCTTAATAGACGCATATATGTTGCTTAGCAGGTGTAACTTGCGAAGTATTCAAAACATGCGCGTTTGGAAATTAGGTAATAGATTCTAAACTAATGCTTAGATTATAATACAATTTTGTAATATACTATGTACAACTATACTGAACCTTGTTTTATCAAAAGTAAGGCAATTAAACGTATCCGTATATTTTATTCAAAAAGGATAATAATGTTGAAAAATTTACTATTATAAACTAATAGATATTATGTTAAAACGTCTTTTTCATTGTTTTTAAACATACAACATACATTAAAACCACTCACTAATATTTTTCTCTCGGACAGGCTGCACTCGTAATTTTGATGGGCGTAAAGATTTTATTTTCTTCTCCAGCTTATTAACTGCTCCAGCTGTGCCAAATATAATTTGACCTAATATGCCGCAACCTGCGCATTAAAGGAGTGCAACATCATCAGCGTATAGGGCAACGTTGGTTTTAGCAAATTTGGGGATATCATTTACATATACTTTGAATATCTTTGGTCCAAGTATAGAACTGTGGGAGCCCACATTTAATTTCCTTCACGGAAGAATCGACGGCTTTTACCTACACGATCGGTGAGGTAAGATCGCAACAGGCTGATAAAAGTTGGCGCGTAGCTCAGTTTGATCAGCTATACAATCTCGGTATCACTCAAATTATTCGACGCCTCTTTGTCGGTGGTTTTAGAGATAATTCAATCTCGGAATTAGTAAAATTTAGGCGCTTCCTTGTCGGCTTTAAAAGTAATGCTTGTCGTAGCTTACTTGGTTTCGGCGGCGGCATCGAATTAACAATCGAAGAAGAAAATGGGGGTGTTTTTGCACGGTATGCTCGTCGGGGAAAACAACAACTTGTTCGAATGCTAACAAAGAACTGATGAATGAAACGAAGGAAACCACATTGATAAAAAGTTAGCGCGCGAACGTTAACTTTAAGAAAACCGCAGCGATAAGAAATATTTAGTAAGACCAGCGAAACAATGAAGAAATATTAATGAAAATTATTATAAAATAAGATTAAATTATTATAAATGTTAAAGGTGAGGTTAAAATAATTATTCGGAATAATTATGGTTTTCGGCCAAATTTTCCCCAAAATGAATTTAAGATTAATTTAGCAAACGAACGTAAGCCTACATTATTTACAATTTTGTCATATTCCAACTGAATGTTTTCATGATTTAAATAGTCATCGATGTATTTTGTACGCTGCTCTACAGTTGTGAAATTTCCATGCCAACCAGACGCTTCTTGCATTACCTTGAGATATTTATCTATACATTTAGTGAATAAACTTCATCGATAATCTAGGTACCCGTTAGCACTCGTTCCTGTTCTAAATGTGAGTACTCATCTTGCTGGCCAATTTCACTACAGGAATAACACAGTGAAAGCATTAGTTTATTATTTTGTTTTATCGGCAATACAGGATGGTACACATTTTGTGGTGTTAAAATCGTGCATTTTATAATGCCAACAATTTTAAAATTGTTTAACTTATCACAATCATCTACTTTAGGGTGTTATGGGAAATTTTCTATATTTACGAACAATTCTTGACTATGGTTGTATTATCTGGTCTACTATTTACAGCATGTATACAAATGAAATTGAGTCCGTTCAGCGTAAGTTTTTCAAATATCTGTGGCACAAGAAGTTTCATTACTATCCGACCCGAGGATTTAGTCATCCAACATTACTAACCGAATTGAAGGCTCTTCGATTGGTTGACAGAAGAATAGTCATAGGCTTATGTTTTCTTAATTAATGAATAATGGACTTGATTCATCCAATCTCTTGTCTCAAATTAACATAAACGTTCCATCTATTCGCACGCGAAACTTGTTTGTTTTTTATAATTCTACTCCTAGGATACACTTATTGGCCTACTCTCCTATCTATCGAATCTGCAATACCTGGAATTAACTAGCTGCAGATATTGATATTGACGTATTTCACGACAATATCCATGCACCTAAACGTGCGGCATATACTCATTTGCGGGATTTACTTAATATGTAGACTTTTTACAGAACCTGGATTTTTGTTAACTTTGTTAATTGTTACCTCTATTTTATACGTTTTGCTTTAGATATTAATGTTGTTTATTATATTATTGTTTATTTTTATTGTTATTATTTTTTATTATTTTGTAGTTTAATTATTGTTATGTACAATGCACTATTTTTTCATATTAATTTTATTTTGTTGCACTGTAATTGGGTTTACCTGTTGGGCAATATATTAAATAAAATAAAAAATAAATAAAATTAAAATAATAAAAGAGATTTTCAAAATAATATTTAATTCTATATCACACAAATAAAAATTAATTAATATAAATAATAATAGATTATACTTCATTCTAAATCATCGATAAAATCATAGAATGATAATAATATTAATAATAAATAAATAATAAATTCTAAATGAATTCTTAAATAAAAAGAAATTCTAAAATAAACGAATTATGTTAGAAATGAATACTATTCGCGACGACGTTTTGATTTTGATTCTGCAAATGTTTATTTAAGTTATTGAAATATGTTTTGATAATAAAGGGTGCTGTTATATCTAAAAATTTGGTATGAATATCATCATAATGGTCAGTACATTTAAACCAAGAAAAGTCAATTTTCATTAAAACCGTTAGAATTTTTGTAAGTAAATTTTTAATGTATCCATAGTCCTTTAAAATTAGTTCTATGCAATCATTAATGTTAATTAAAAAATGTAATAAATCCCTCGAAACATAATTTAGGTGCTTTAAATCATCAAGCTCTTTGAACATTGTAAACATCTGGTGGAGTTCCAAATTATCAGGTAATAAAGATTGCTGACACTTTGGCAATTTGACATATCCAGGTTCCTCACAAGGTAACCTCAAACATAGGTAAGCAACTGCTTGTGTGTCAACATTTGCATCAGAATAATCATTCGAAGAAACAATAGGAATTTGGAAATGTTCAACTCATTAATAGTAATAACTTCAATTCTGTTTTCAAAAACTAAAAAAATTTGGAAATTTTCTAAAATTTTACCAGAATTGACTTCACAATTTAATCCCCTTGAGTGTGGAGCCACTAAACCATTCAAAATTGTTCTCTTTAAGGAAGAAATTAATTGAGTACAATTTGGATTAGTATTACCCGCCCCTGATTGTCGTATTTTTCCAAATAAATTTTCAATAGGATCTTGATTAAATGCACGAGGAATTTTATTGAATTGAATAAAATACTGTTACTATTAAGGCTGTCAAATAGTGAATCCATTTAGTGGCAAAATTCTGCAGTCTGAATAGCATTGTCAGGAAGAGTATTATTGCTTACATGTGACTGGATTGCACAAGCCACAGAATTACTCAGTGTCTTAGCTGCATAAGTCACTTTCATCCTATGTGAACCAGTCAAATTAAAAAAGTTACGTTTAATTTTATGCATCGTGTTGAATCTTTATGAAATTTCATTAAAATAGCAATCTTTTATATCAGATAATTTGTATCTCTTAGATCTAAATTTTGCCTACTAATTGCTTTCATCTGAAGTTTACAAACGTGATGTTGTAAGTTTCTGCACTTACGTTGCTGCCTAGATCATTTACATTTGCCCTTAGTGACTAGAAATTTAGGCTTGACTGATTTAACAGCTGTTGCCTTATTGGATTTCACATTAAGGACCTTAGAAATATGTAAACTATAATTATGATGTGACTTAATACTAGAAAGTTTTATTCTCTTGCATGGTACGGCAAGGCTATCTGAATCTGATTCAATAAATGTTGTAGAAGACTCAGCTCTATTATTATTTCCCTCAAAATGTCCATGTAATACTAAATTTTTTTGAGTAGCAGCATTATCCAAATATCCTGTTTTAAATAAGATACGAGTGGCTAGAAAGCGTAGACGTGTTTTCAAAGTATTAGTGAATGAATTATCATCAAAGTGGCATCTTCTTCTTTAGGTGCCTTCTTCATTACTGAAGGTTGGCAACAATCATGGCAAATTCAGCACGGTTTTGTGACGCTCTGAATAATGAGTGGGAGTCCAGACCAGTCCAGTCCAGTCCATTATGTTCTTGACCAGGAGCATTTTCTTCTTCCTGGACCACGACGACCCTCTATCTTGCCCTCCATTATTATTTTTAGAAGGTTATATTTCGTAATTCTGAAGATATGTCCTAGGTACACTGTCTTACGTTTCTTCACAGTAGCCAATAGTTCTCTGTCTCTGTCCATGCGTCTAAGAACCTCATTATTCGTGGTATGCTCCACCCAAGATATTCTCTGCATTCTTCGAAAGATCCACAACTCAAACGCTTCTACTCGGTTCATAGTATTGATCTTCAACGTCCAAGCCTCAACACCATACAACAGTATCGAGTGAATGTAGCACTTAACGAACCGGTATCTTAGTATCAGGTTTAGGCTTCTCTCGCAAAATACTTTTCTCATGTTAAGGAACGTTGTTCTGGCTATTTCGATGCGTGTTCTTACTTCCAGATCTGGACCGAGGTCTTCGGAGATCCAGCTGCCCAAGTATTTAAATTTAGCGACCTGCTCTATTTGCTTATTGTATACTTGCAAATTGGCTTGGATATCTGGTGTTCTACTGATAACCATTGTTTGCGTTTTGGCCATATTTAATTTTAGCCCAAGCGCATCACCTTCTGCCATTATTTGGTTCATCAAACGTTGTAGAGCAGCTGCGCTGTCTTCAATTATAGCCGTATCGTCCACGTACCTGATGTTGTTCAATAATTCACCATTGATCTTGATTCCATCTGTAGGCTTTCAGGAATATTTGCTCCGTGTAGATATTGAACAGCAATGGTGATAGTACACAGCCCTGACGTACTCCACGTTTAATAGGAATATCGCTGGTCGTGTATCGTTCTCGAGTCTTACTGCAGCAGTCTGGTGTTCGTACAAATTTTTTATGAAGGAGAAATCTTTTTGGTCGAGGCCTTTGGTCATCAGAATGTTAATTAGGACGTCGTGTTTTAAACAGTCAAATGCCTTTACATAATCAATAAAACAGATGTACACGCCCTTCCTTTGGTCTCTACATTTTTGCTACTTTATCAAACGCCTTCTCAACATCGACGAATATCGCAGCCGTAGATCACCTCGTGTTAAAACCCTCCGCAATGTATTCCACTACTACATTGAGCTGATGCTGCGTAGATAGGAGAGCTCTGAAGCCGTGTTGTTGATCAGGCAAAATATGGTTTGCCTCGGCGTAGTCGCGAATTCGGGCTAGAAGAACCCTCTCGGCCAGTTTGCCGATGCCGGAATGTAGGCTGATCGGGCGGTAGTTTTTAGAAAACTTACCATCCTTGCCTGGTTTTAGAATCATCACGACCGTCGCAATTTTCCATGGAGATGGGAAATGCGACGTTCAGAGCACAGCATCGAAGATGTGAATGAGGCGGACAATCGCGTCTCTGGGTAATAAACGAAAGGCTGTGTTAGGAATATTATTCCTTTTTACGCATTTCTTGAGGAGTTTCTTAATCTCCCCTGGCGTGACGAGTCTTGGCTGAGGGCCATCGTCCCCGGGGGCTTCTATAACACGCCTTATTCGTTTAGTGACTTTACGGACATGATCGATATCCATGTTCGTATAGTTTGATTCACATTGGCTTTCAAAGTTGTCAGCTAATGCCTCGGCTTTGTCAGCCTTCGTGTAAACTAATCCATCGCGACCGTGAAGAGCCGCGGGAGTTGTGGGAACTCTGCACAGGCGGCGCGCTAGTTTCCACAACTTCTGGGGTGTTTCGTCTGTTGACCCGATGAGTTCAAGCCAACGGAGATTCTTGTGCTCTTGCACATCAATACGGGCCTGTTCTTGTAGGTCAAGCATGATGCGCTTGTCCTCGGGTTATCTGCTTCTATTATAAATCGTCACGCGCGGTTTTTAGACTAGACAAGTTTTCGGATATCGGCGGGGGGACCCAGATGATTTCTCATCGAGAACGCCGTTCCGAAGGTCTTGGTAGACTTGTCAATCACGGTGGTGATAGCGGTGGTAATTTCGTTAACACCGAGGTCAATTTCGCACGTGAGTGAAATGTGACACAACGAGGGTAGCATCAGGAGCAAATGTTGCGGGAACTCTCTCCAATTAACCATCTTGTTTACTGGAGGGGGTTCCACACTTGCATGTCGCGACATGTCGAGTACAACCGGGAGGTGGTCGGAATTTAGGGCATTGTGTACCGTCACATTGCTAGGAACATTAACGCTGCGAAGAATATCAGGCCTATGCCCTAAGGACGGTTCATCCGGGGCCACCACGGTTCATCCGCAGTTCACGGCCCATCGCGACAGGATCCGTCCCCGAGTAGTGGGATTAAGTCCAGATCCGCAGGTAGTAAAAGTTTACCGGGACTATTGTAACAAGCCCGGACAATAACAGACCTTTTATCGTCAATATTTAATGTGATGGCATTCGCTTCCAGATTCTCTAGCAATGGCAGGTCGAACTCTGTACCGGGCGGTAGCCGCTTGGGGGGTGGCTGTATGCCGGGGGTGACGGAGGCACAGATGCTGATGGCGATATTGGGTTTGATGACGCAATTTTTGACATAGCGCTTGCGTAAGAAAATTCGGTCGAGACTTTGCGCTTGAGGAATTTGTAGCACCCGCGGTAGTTTGTCGTGTGGCATTCGCCGCAGTTTGCGCTTTTAGCGGGATCGGTTTCACGTGTGATTGTACACGTGGAAGTGAGGTGAGCCCCGGCACATTTGACACAGACAAAGTCGCCGCAGCAATTCGAGGCGGCATGGCCAAATCTTTGGCAGCGATGGCATTGGGAGATTTCGCTAGACCTACGCTGTGTTCCACTGAGACACGGTGGAACCCCCATATATTTTACAGTTTGAAGATTTCTCTTCCGGCTGGAGTCAACGGTAGTGTCAGCATTAGCATGCGGAATAGCTTCAGTTTGGATTTTTGGCCCATCCGGTGGGCCGAGATAGCGGGGAAGCCTTGATTCTTGATGTCATCCAGAACGTGTTATTCCGTGACGGTCTCTGGGATGCCACGAAGCACCACACGCAACACCTGTCTGATGGCAAGGTGTAAATGTGGAACTTCGCGTCTCTCTCGCACCATCAGCGGTGTTGACCGCCTTTTTGATTTTAATCCCGCGAACGTTAATTTCGCGGACAATAGCGACGTAGTCCTTGGAGCGGAGGATTTCGGGCGGGGGGTTTTCGCCTTGGCGAAATTTGGGACTACGGGGTTTGTGGCCTGAGTGTAGGGGGGTGGGGGGTATTTCTCCTCGTAAAAATTTTGCTCGCTTGACGTTCTTGCGGGACTGAACCGTCGTAAATCCCTCATCATTTTAAACTGCGTGGTGAAGTTTCGGTTGACGAAGCGTAGCTAGGACGGGAGAGTTCCTCGGAAGCTTTACGCTTGCAGTCGGGGTGTTCGGTGAGAATGGGCTTCATATCTCTCTATTAGGGCGAGAGCGGGAGAAACATCCATCGCATTTACATGCTCTGAGGGAGGTGGGATTGAGGCGAGTACTTGCTCGACATAGGGCACGCGCGATGGCTACGGGGGGAATTCCTCCTTCGTGCGTTTTCCAGAATTAGGGAATTACCGACCAGCTCTGGCTTCTTGGAAGCAGCAGACGGGGGGTTTTATCGCACCTGTTTCGGTGGAAGGCCTACTAAGGTGCTAATAAATAATCCCTCTTTGGGACCTACGGAATATTGCGAGGGGGCACTGTTGGACGCGATTTGATTGTTCGCATGAACTGCACTAGAGACGTTTTGACGACAGATTTTCGTCACTCAATCTTTTTATAAAGGAATACATCTCCTCCCTGGAGCTATCGAGAGTGATCCCAATGACCATTTTGGAGAGTGGTAGTCGTGCACTTAATGAAATGATCCACTTACTTTTTCGGTGGGGTTGTCAGCATTCTCCGGTGGCTTGGCTGGTCAGCTTGGCTCAGGAGAAAACACGTCTGTCTGACACGACAGTTCAACTAGGTATGTGTCGTCCTATTAATATTTTTTGTTTGGCAAGAGGCTTGGCAGTGTTAAAAATCTTCTAAAGACGAATCCCCTCTCCTGAGGGGAAACAGTGTCAGATTTTTACTGACTAAAAAGCACTACCGCCTGCAACATAACGGAAAACATAATTTTATGTATGTTAGACTCATATAAATGATGTTAATCACGTGAGAAGTTTAGCTACTGGCCATGTTGGCCAGCCCCGGGGGGCTTCCCTTTATGAGTTTGCCTGATTCACGGTGGGCCTTTTACAAGAATCGACCTGGGCCTATCATATTTCCAATTATGATTTTCATTATAATTAGAGCATGCCTTCAATGACTCTAATGGGTGTTCCGCCAATCTGTTGTGGAAGCTGGAGGCAATATGTTTGATGTGGTCAAACATCAAGCATACTCCCAGCTCGTCTCTAATTTGTGTGTTATTGACATACCACGGGGCATTCAGGAACCTTCTCAATGTAATGCTCAGGTACCGCTGCAGGCTTAACCAGTTTGTTTTGGTTAGGCCCCCAGCCCATACAGGAGCACCGTATGTAAGTTTTGGTCTCAGCACGGTGCTGAAGATCCTTAGCTTATTACCCAAGCTAAGAACGCTATATCTCCCAATTAAGGGAAATAACCTGCCCGTGAATCACTCCAGGAATGTTCTTATCAAATAAAAGGATGTCATCTGGTCTCACCAGTTTTCTTCGGGAGAAGAAAACAGCGGTGCTCTTGTCCGGATTCACCTGTACCCTCCATGCCTTCATCCACAACTCTAATTGGGTTTTGGCTGATTGCAGACGCGCGGTGGTAGTGGACGAGTTCGTCGAGCGATACAATAATTCTGTATCGTCGGCGTACTGTGCCATCATTACATTACGGGATCGCGGAATGTCAAATAAAATATATATTGAAAATATTTGGCGCGATTACAGATCCTTGGGGGACTCCGGCGAGTAGGGATCTCTCCGAGGAGAGACACTTTCTCAGCCGTACTCTGAAACTACGTTGCTTCAGGTATGAAGCCACTAGCCGAATCACGTAGCCAGGATATTCATGCTGGATGAGTATATAAAGCAGGCCATTGTGTCATACTTTATCGAACGCCTTCTCAACATCTAGGAATATCGCGGCTGTGGATCGATTCGTGTTAAAACCTTCCGCAACATATTCCACAACTCTAGTGAGTTGACGCTGCGTCGAAAAGTGAGCTCTGAAACCGTGCTGCTCTTGGGGCAAGATATTGTTTGCCTCGGTGAAATCGCGAAGACGGCCTAGTATGACCCTCTCAGCTAGCTTGCTGATACCAGAGAGAAGACTGATTAGACGAAAATTTTGAGGAAACTTCGTGTCTGCCCGGTTTGGGAATCATCACCACCGTTGCAGTTTTCCATTGATCAGGAAAATGCGACGTTCGGAGCATAGCATTGAAAATGTGAACCAGCCAGGTAATTGCCTTTCTCGGTAGTAGACGAAGAGCAGTATTTGGAATGTTATCGGGGCCCGGAGTTTTCCTTTTGACGCATTTCTTTAATAGTTGGCAAATCTCCGCTGGCGTTACTAATTGAGGCCCATCGCGGTTTTGGGCTTTTAAAACGCGGGTGACTTTACGTTTGATTCTACCGACATTGTGTACGTCCATGTCTGTATAGTTTGGTTCACATTGTCTTTCAAAGCTATCAGCAAGTGCTTCTGCTTTGTCCGCTTCTGTGTAAACTAGACCCCGTGGTCCATGTAAAAACGCGGGGGTTGTGGGAATTCTTCCCAGTCCGCGAGCAAGTTTCCACAGTTTCTTGGGCGTATCATCGGTTGACTCTATGAGCTTGAGTTAGCGATGATTCTTGTGTTCTAGCACCGCGGAACGAGCCTGTTTTTGTAGATGACGCATGATGTGCTTGTCCGCAGGTAAACGAAATTTATGGTAAATGCGCCTAGCACGGTTCTTGGCTTTGATAAATCCACGGATGTCAGCAGGAAGGCCCAAGGGTTTCCTCCCCGGGGCTCACCCACCAGCAGTCTTGGTAGACTTACCAATAGCCGTATTTATGACGGCAGTAAGTTCAGTAACTGCATGATCAATTTTGCACGGGAGTGAGATATGGCATAACGGAGGCAGTAGCGGATAAATATGTTGCGGGAACTCCTTCCAGTCAACCATTTGGTTGACTTTAAGGGGTTCCCTGCTTGCATGTCGCTGCAGGTCGAACACAACGGGGAGATGGTCCGAGTTAAGGGCATTATGAACCGTCAGATTACTAGGGACATTAACCTACCTTATGGTAGAAAGTGGGTTCTTCCCCGTACTGTCGTCGTGCGACAATTCTAGTCCACGTGTTTCGCGTTAAAATCACTGGCCAGAATGATTCTTCGTCCACACGCCTGAATTAAGCCTAGGTCTGCAGGCAGCAATAATTTTGCAGGGCTATATTATAGCAGGCCACAATCGCGACAGACTCTCTGTTATTATCGATGATTATTGTTATGGCGTTGGCCTCCAGCTTGTCCAGCAACGGCAAGTCGAGTGCTGCGCGATCAAGCGCTCTTCTTGTATATATTGCTGTACCCCTTTTTCTTGCACCTAATTTATCCCTTCGAAAAACATTGTAACCCGAAATTTTACAACTTTCGCTAGGGCGGAGGTGAGTTTCGCAGACCAATATGACGTCGATGTCATGCTGGACTAGGAAATCTTCTAACTTATGTTTATCGGACTTTAATCCGTCTGCATTCCAGAAAGCTAACTTGAATGGTGAGGCCAAAGTGTTCCGGTGTACAGGCATTGTAAGGTCCGGCGGTTATTCTAGTCATGAACTTGATCATCATGTTAGTCAACGAGTCTTGTGCTCCAGCAGACCCCCTGGCTTATTTTAAGATCGAGTAAATTTGTCTATCTTCTCCACGAGTGGGTCATTAGATGCAGTAGATATGGCGGGTGCCTTAGGGGCTGACGAGGTTGAGGCCGTAGGAGCCTTCTCCGCGGGTCTCTTAGGGGCGACGGATGCCTTAGGGATGGTGGATGTTTTAGGGGAGGACGGGGTGTTGGTGGTTACGTGGGGCTGAGGCGCAAGTTGGATAGCGGCTTTGGCGTAGGAACGCCCGCTGTGGTTTGGTTAGGGAATTTGGGGCATCCGTGGTAGTTGCTTGTGTGGTTATTACCACAATTGGCGCATTTTGCGGGGAATGTTTCGCGTGTTGTCGTACACGCTGATGTGGAATGTTCGTCAGCGCATTTAACGCAGGCGAACTCGAGGTGGCAATTAGATGAAGAGTGCCCAAATTTTTGCCAACCGCGGCATTGTCCGATCAAGGGGGACTTTCGTTTGGGTTCCACCGTGACACGATGGAAATCCCATATATTCTCCAGATTGAAGATTTCGCTTCCCGCTGGGGTCAATGGCAGCACCACCATCACCATGGGGAACAAATTTTGTCTTGCCTTTTGGCCAATCCGGTGGACTGACATGGCAGGTAATCCTTGCTCTGTTATGTCAAGGAGTACGTCGTCTTCTGTGACGGTTTCAGGAATACTGCGGACCACCACACGTAGCACCCTCTCTTCCGGAAGGGTGTACCTGTGATATTTGGCGCCTCGCTCGCATAAGTAAGACGTCAGGCGTCTGAATTTGGCGTCTCCGGTTGGAACCGGGCTCCTTCGGCAGTGTTGACTGCTTTTTCGCGAACGATTGCATCGTAATTCTCCTTCGAGTGGAGGATTACCGGGGGAAGTGGGTATGAAGGGATTGAGGGGAGAGCAGCGGCTGGAGAGTTTGCCTTTCCTGTCTTGGCATTTTTACGTAAAACCTTCACGAGAAATTCATCAGTCTCATCGGGAGACGTGGCTTCTCTAAGGCGGTGGAATCGTCGTATGCCTTCCGAAAATGTAAATCATTTGGGTAGAACAGAATAGAATACTATTATGGTAAACTGAAATTTATTAAAACAAACCCCGAAACAAAAAACATGCAATTCCCAAAACTAAAAAAAAAAACAAGATGTAGAAGAATTTAAAGATGATGAAAGTCATGACCGTGGCTTCGAGACTGCCTGCGGCGATGATATTGGGCTGGCCATATTTACTGACCCTGCGCTGTGACATCGGCTATTGCTTGGAGCCGACAGGGCTGTCTGCAGCGTGCACGGCCCCATGGCCGAACCGGCGGCGTTTGCGACGCCCGACGCTCTACTGACTGCCGGGTAGCGACGGTCCCATCGTCATGTATTCGGCAGCGATGACCGCGACGTTCGAAAGGTCATGATGCAGGGGGAGCCGGTTGCGGCAGCGGATTCACAATAATAGTCTTTAGTGTAAGAAAGACTGTTGAAAAGTAATTAATAAATTATAAATTCATTTAATAATACTATAATTATGTTCTCCTGACAACTAGTTTTGGTTCGCAAAAGCTCGATAAAGTTTTTAAATTTTAGTAATTTACTTTATTTTCACACAGAAAAAACATACTAGAGCTAAAATTAAAACAGTCAATACAATATGAGAATTACTTTATTTTAATACTTAAATATGAAATCACAAAATAATGTCATGGTGAGAGAAAATAACATTTCAAGGGCTATCTAAGTAAGTCATGAAAATGAAACAGTTGAAAAGTGTGGAATGACTTCCGATCTGGCTTTCTGGGACACAAACATCTCTGTAAGACCCTTTACCTTTTCACACCTGGTTCACCAAGTATCCCTGACCATCAGGTTTTCCACCAGCTTCTGATTTTTTTCTGCGTAGCTCCCGCCATGCGTGTAGATTTTCTTCTCTATCTATCTATGTCCTCTGAGAAGAGATCAACCTATTTTGGTAATTATGCAATTTACGACCGCAGAGTTTGAAATTGAATAAAAAAGGACAACGGGCCATCTCGATTATTTCCAAAGACACTGTACGAACCAGATAATTCATCCACAATGCCAACTCCACCTTTGGTTATCTTGTAAAATGTAATAACTTCAGGTTTCTGCTATTCATTTGTTGCCTGATCTATCTTGTATAAAATGTACAAAAGAAGAACATTTTTGCCTTTTTGGGAATATAGGAAACAAGCATAATGTCCGACTGAAATCCATACATGGAACTGTTTTCTATTCTGCCTTGAACTGCAAGCATCGCTTGGGGTATTCACGTTTATTTATCTTCAAGCCGTGAGTTTCTATTATTTGAGAAGTTTCATCACAAGTGGATAGCTTGCGAACTAAATATCAACAGTAATATTTCTTTTGAAACCTCTGATTGGTTCCACGAATCGCAGAATTATATCATCTGGCTTGTTTCTCAAAGAAAAAGGTTCATCTGGCCGCTTTCCAACACAAACCTCCAAGTGGAACACGTAGAAGTGTTTGCGTATATTAGGAATGTATTGTTTAAACCCGCAACGGCAGCGAAACGCCTCCAATTTCTCATTCTGCTCAAGCATAACATTCTTTGCAGTGTGTAGGCCGCTAGTCAAATATGGCTCTTATGGGTGCTAGTTTATCGATACGACATCGTTTCTAGTATATGCACAATCAAATCGAAGACGTACTAGTATTAAAAACTGAAATCTTTTCAAAGGCATTGTATATCTGAAAATATCCGCTCCAGTTCCATCATTGGATCACATATTTTCTAGTTTTTGTCTTGGCGAACGAGAAAATCCAGCAACGTACATAAGCCCCAATACAGCTTTTAATTCAACTATATCCGTTTCCTTTAGCATATGTTTATCTATATAATTCTGTGCTTTCAGGTTTATCTTTTCGTTCAACAATACCGTCCTATAGCATATGATAGCAACAAGAGCCTGAGCACTGTTAGAATGTTGGAGCCTCTTTCTCCACAATATTATTAAAGCGCCTTGAAGGACATTTGATATGGCGCGCTTTTCTTAATGTGTTCTTGAGTCGACTGCATGGAATCGTCGTTTATGTTGCGGGCGCGCCGACGTACCAGTAGTCCCATTGAGACAATAGCAAGGTGCAGATCGCTTGTCTTCTGGCTGAGTGAATATCTAAACTAGATTTGTAGTGCTATTTTCCTAGAACCGGTAGATGCATCAATATATTCACGCTCCTAGTTCTTATACTTTGATTTTTAGGAGATCCTATTTCGTTTTTCTGTCTTTAGCCCACATATACAGCCGCCGGACATTATTTGATGATGCTGGTTGATCAATGTCGTCAACTGGCCCTATTCGGTATCTAAGTTGAACTCTCGTTCACTCACGTGGTCAGACGAGTCTTCATCCAATTCGGATCCCAAGGGCTCCTCTTCATCAATATCGTCCAAAGTTGCCCACAATGTATCCTAACGGTTCTGTTCTTTTTCATAAGACGAGTTTGCTTACTTGAGCATGTGAAATCGCTAGCATTGAGACGAAGAACACCCGCGACCGCTTTAATTGTATACTAAAATCACAACTGACTACTTTTTAAGTTATATTCATATATAACACTACATAGAGATCTAATACGAGGGTACATAAATGCTCAAGAGCTACAATTCACAATTAACTTGGGTTTGTGACGGGCGGTTTCGTCGTGTAGCTCCCAGGGTAGATAATGTCACAAATAAAAAATAAAATGTTTATTCAAAAATTAACCGTCAAATAAAACTAATTTTAATAATAACAATAATAATAAACAAAATGGTATCCAATAATAATAATAAATAAACGATATCCTAGAGCGACTGGATATTAACGGAGGGCAACGTTGTCGGGGTAACGGTAGTGTACCAGCGAGTGTGCCGAGCACCGCTGGTTTGAGACGGGAGCGAACAAAAAAATCTGCTGGGGCTCCATTTAGTTCGGAGGGAAAGTTAGAGAGGTTGTGGTGCTCTCTGCCTGTGAATCACAATCTTGGTTGATTGTGTTCGGTGCGTGGTTGTGGTATAGGAAGGGGGTTAGAGTTAAACTGTCATTTTTGGGTCATGGGCCGCTGGAATGGTTGTGGTTTCGGAATGTGTTATTTTATATTTTTTGGAGAGAGCGGGTGCTTCATGGGTATTGGTGTTTTGCTCCAGCTAAAAATGTTTTTTTTTGTATTTTTGTTGTATTCTTTTTTTGTGTATTATTGTTTTTATTTTTTATATATAGTATATCTGTATGTTTAATTACATGTTTTTTTGTTCATGAGGTCTTAATTATTATTATAATTAATTAACATTGGGAACTTGCTATGACTGGGCCGCACTGAAAAATGTTTTTATCGAAGCTAATTAGTGGGGGAGTAAGTTAGACATTGAAGAATAACAAACAAATGCAATTGATAAATAGTCTAAATATTTCGCATGTCAAGCACATAAGACCTTTGAATTTTTTTATTTGTAACAATAATTTGTTTTACAAAGCTAATATTTATTATCTATTTTACAACAGATCTAAATAAAAATCGCTCACATAAGAACTGATATGAAAAAAACAAAAGGGTAAAATAATTGAAAATCATAAACTGAAAAAGAAAATCAAATTTGATTTGATTATTTGATTATGCAATATAAACACACTGGTTCCTTGGAGTTATGGTATAAAGAATGTGTTTCTTGTTAACTTCGGATAACACAAGTAACAGGTTTTTCTTCTTGTCAGTTTTGCATCTCCTTGAGAAATAACTGCTTGAATGCCTAGTACTCTGGGTATACATGCCCGACGTTCATACGTCTAATGGAAGTTCACATGTCTTCTTTGCATATGTGGTGTTAGTAACTGCCTTTCCAAAAGAGATAAGAAATCAAATCTTGTAGTTTTTGGAATTATATAAAACAATTGCGTTATAAAAATAAAGCCATATACCAACGCCTAGTATGATGTTCAGTTGAATAATTTTTAATCTAGAGAGTCAACCCCTCCTTTTATGTTGTAGTACATGATTATTTCCGGATTTCCGCTTTCTTTATCAACAAATTTGGTGTGATGCATCGATGAAACAAGCACAACTGCTTTATTATATTTTGGGCCCTACGACACACACGTGATGTTATTGGTAAATCCTAAAAGACTTGTGTTAACAGCTGTAGATTTTAACGACAAAACTTCTTTGGGAAGCTCTCTCTTATTCTTTTTCATTGTTCCTACATAAGTCAGACGTCTGTCCTGTAACAAATTTACAAGTTCTATATCAATATGTTACTTTTTTCAAGTGGTTTACAAAGACGAGTTGATTTTGAATATTTTCTTCTTTCGGACAACAATGTTTCTCTATCTGAATACTTACCGGCATAGATTTATGCATTGTATGAATAGTTTGTGCGGAAATCAGTAGCGTACATCAACTTTACACCGTATGTTGCTGGTTTGATTAGCATTTACATTTTGAATTTTATTCTTCCGCGGAAACTTAACAAGTATTTCATCTACGCAAGACGCACTTGTAAAACTATAATCCGTTACTTACAGCAAATTTAAAATTTTAGAAATGGCTGCTGCAGAAGCACTATTTTTTCTATCTTCTCCGTCTTGGGGATTCTCAAATCGAAGATGCGAAAGTAAAGCACCGAATCGATTCTTTGCCATAACACACCTGAATATGTCTCTGCCTGTTCTCTCTGTAGCAAAGAGAAATCTGTAGTCTTCACCGTTTGATTTGAAAATTGCACTAAAGAATAGCAGTCAAATAAAGGCTCATAGCTTGACTATTTCGACATCTTGCATTTGATATTGTGCTTCGTATTTAATTCTTTCCCTAGCCAATCTCTCATTTGACCAAACTAACACTTGTAGCAGTATAGGGTCGTGAAATAAAAAAATCCACGCGGTTAACGGATATGGCGTGTTATTTGAGTCCTAGTAACTGAACAATTATATTATGCTGCTTTGTTCTTGATCGATACGTAACATCTTTAGATGACCATCGAAATCTATTTTTAACAAAACAACTTTTTCCTTGGGTGATTTTCGTCCTCGTAAAGATCAACTTCACTGACTGGTCGCTTTCATTTAGTGATTCGTCTATCGCTTCATCTTCAATGCTTTCACTTGTTGATAACTAAGATAGTGAGTTGTGTTCACTTTCTCATGTTAATTTTCCTAACAATTTACGCCACTTTCTTCATCATCTTCATATCATTGCATAACAGTTTCTTCAAAATCTGCATCTGTTTGCTTTTGTGCCATTTTATAATCTTGAATAATAATAAGACAAAATAGGTGTGAAAGTCTCGCAGATACTGAATTCAAAATTATGAAAATATGGACTGGTTGTCCATATAAGAGGGGTTGGGATTTTTTTAGGAAAACGCGAAGTTATGTGCATTTCCACGAGGAGCAGATTTTATGCAAATTTAAACTGTTAAGGGCTTAGAAATTCAAGAATAATTAGGGGACGAATATAGTAAATGATTACTAAGAAATAACAACGTTGGAAAGTCCGTACACCGTACATGTGAAAGCACCTCGAACAGTTTATGCAGTGAACGATTAGCTCGGCGCTGTAAGCTGTGGAGGTTACTTGAAAAATGATCTACTATTCATATAACCGTTCCGGTCTCAATGGCCGAAACTGCGAAAATATGCCCGCGGCTGTGTTTCTATCTAGATGGTCGCAGGGATACATTTCATTACGTTCAAATTTTTGAATGTTTTGCTTCCCTAAAAAATATATCTCTAACCATTTTACTTTATGGGTCCATATGTCACGGTTTTTTGTGGCACAGCTAAATATCAGTAAACTAAATATTATATTAAATATTTGTAATTTACGTGTTTTTGTGTGTTGGGACATCAATCTTTGTGGACTGATATTGTTTCATGCAAATTATACAAATTACTTTATTACTTGACTCAATCACGGAATTTTGATGTTGTTCTTTAATTGTTCTGCACTCCCTATCTATCTTCGGTTTATTTTTCTATTTATAGAAAAAGAAGTTACTTCCTGTTAGTTAAATTGTAACTGCATTCAAGAATATATATTTTTATACTAGAAAATGCAACACATACATATGTAAATCTTTCAAAAAAAGCCGGCGCTGTAAATCCTCTCCTTTAATTTGTCAACCGTACCCACTTCAGTGCGGTAGACTATCAATATCATGTGACCACATAAGTAAAACTCCAAGTGAATATATAGATATGACAGTATACTTTTTACACGCTTTTTTTGTAATAATTTGTCATCCATCCATTAGGAAAGACAGATTCAATATTGACAGATGGTATTTGTACCTACATCAGATGACGGAGAATACCGAAAAATACCTCTGAAAATGTAAATCATTTTGGTAGAACAGAATAGAATGCGATTATGGAAAGCAGAAATTTATTAGAACAAAAGACCCAAAATACCCAAAAATAAAAAAAACTATAGAAATAAATATTCGAAAATAAAGTCGGCTTGTTACGCGGCTTGGCATACGGGGCTGCCGCCTGCGGCGATGATATGAACGCTGCCCTACGATTTGGTACCGGCGACTGCGGGGGAGCCGACGGGGCTGTCTGCGGCGTGCATGGCCCTACCGACTACCTAAGAGCCGACAACCCCATCATTAGATATTCTGGTGGCGGTGGAATGGACGTCGGTGGTGTGGACGACGCTGACATGGACTGGACGCCGATGGTGCAGGCGGCTGTACCGTCAGTACCGGTGGAACCGGTTGCGGCAGCGTATCCACAATTATATTCTTGGTGTTTCTTATAACACTGTTGAAAAGTAATCAAATTCATTTAGTTAATAATACTTACAAAGCTTGTATAATAATACTTACAAAGGTTCATCAACGGCAGAACTCAGTCTGATCTATATTTTTATTTGCTGGGGAATTAATACACAGGTGGATTAGTGCGATTGCGCAAGTTTATTTTTGATACATCTATTTACAGCACAGGGCTATAGACGTGAATGTTACCATAGCAAGTAATACTAAACTAAATGAATTTAATTCGTTTCTAAAGGTGTTGATAATACCCAAGAATATTGTATCGAATAGCGTGCACCACAACCATCCTCCTCGCCACGTCGCTACCGTCCACATCTAGTGTATGAATACTCACCGCCATAAATAAATGAATTCCCAGTAAATTGAAATGTATTTGTTCTTCGGCAATGAGCACTTAATAACTTTTTCTGAAAAAAAAAGCAACGAGAGATAAAATTGTATAAACGGGATATACCTTAACCACCTCAGACTAGCATACGACATAGTCCTTGCAGCGGATAATATATAAGTTATAACGATGTTGCACGAATACATGCTGCATCACACCAAGTGGGACTTCCCAAAAACCCAGCTCATGACTAAACATTGTGTGGGTGTAATCATAGCAGGAGTTGTAATAAAAGAAACGACATCATACAAATACCTATGATGTGAAATCCGCATTCACACAGACAGTCAAACAAGCAATATTTGTCGCAGAATTTTTTTTAACTCCCGAAGGAGGGTGCGCTCCCACCGTTTCATCTTAAAAACTATTGCGGGGTAGTAGCAGACGCTTGCAGTAACAGGGGAGGCGTTTGTACTGGGGGACAGAATCGCCACGACTGACCTTGACTGACTTGCTGGGGACCATGGTGAATTCTTCCTCGTCATTGCTACTTGTCGACTTGGTTTGGTGTTAGTGAGTAGTTGACGGGTAATTTCTAGGAGGATTTCGTGGAGGAGAGCTAATTTTCAGGTCCAACAGTTTCGGAATTTCGGTGGAGATTCTTGCTTGTTCTAGCAGTTGGGCAGTTCAGAAGAAGCTAGAAGGGGTTGTTGTCTGTTGCGGTGTCGTTGGCGTTGTTGTCGATTGCGGGGAATTTAGTATACTCAGGGTTGCTGGTGGGTGTGGTGTTATTGTCCGTAAAGATAAGGCAGGCATGTGAATGTTCATCAACTCCAGCTTACTTTCTGCCAGAGTAGAATATTTGAAATTAGCTTGTGCAGCTTGAGATACTGCGGCGAAATGTTTTATTTGACGAACACGGTCTTTTAGGGACAGATCGTATGTACTGTTAATGCCTCATTGGGTTCCATTGCCCCCAGTCTGTTTCTGAACTGTCTTCCTGTATTAATAAAGTCAAATATTTTGTTTAATACTAGCACGGTAAAAACGACTTACAGGTTTATCATAGTCTTCTTCCATCGATATTGTTTACAGTTTACAGTTTTGGGAAATATTTCTTGTTGTGGTTCTGGAATTTAATTATTATTCTCATACCTCGCTGTTATAGCCTTTCCATAGCTATCTCTTTTCCGGTGTCTTTCTTTGTAGATTCCCATTTCCCTCTTGCCATTTGTCCTTCACATTGGTATTGAAAGAGACAGCTATTTTATCCCAATCAGTAAGTTTGGTTTTGTTAGAGACAGTATCTGTTTTTTTCTGCACTCAATAATATTTGTATGTTTCTTAACTAACAAAACCAAAATATGGTAGCGTCACTTGTGTAGTTGCCGCAGCGATCACGTTTATTCGACACTTCACTTTCACTATTAATATCGACGATTTCAAATATTTGGTTATGAACAACTGAATTTGACATGTTTCCATGCAGCATACAAGACTTAACGCGGAATAGTTTGCTAGGAGTAAATATGACGTGTAATATTTTATTAGTCCAGGGATACATTTATACTAGGAATAGCTATTCCACGTATAATACTTGACTTGAGAACCGGCCCTTAATGTACTTGATATACCTGAAGATAACTGGCATTTTGACTTCAAATTGAGACACTAGCAAACTGATTGCTGTAAACAACTCCTATTAGGAAAGCCGCTTTTGACGGTGTACAAAGTAATACGATAATTCTATCTTTGCCATCTCCTCTCTGATTGTCGGAATCATGTGTTATTAATTGGTGTATGCATTATATGACTACTGTTAATAACACCCAATAAGCCGCAAAGGTTTTTTTGTATTGATTCCTTTTTATATAATGTCTCTGATTTCGATAAGAGTTCTTCTTCGCATATTATTTGAGGCACTATGAATCTTATTTTATTCATGTCTTTGTCAGTTTCAATTCCTACTTCATGCATAATGTCTAATTATTTTCCGCGCAAAATTCATTAAGTATCCATTTTCGTTGTTTCACATATCATCTTCAATGTATTCCACAGTCTCTAGCCAACATGGAATATTTTTCTTTATTTCTACTGTATTTTCTGTCTACTTTGATTCAGTACCAATATTTTTTTCTAGAGCTTCATTTAGAAACGGTGCAATAATAAATTAATAATAATTGTTTGCGGTAGTTGTTATATGGAACTGCACGTTTATAGTGACGGTATTCTATAATGATTGCTTTTCTACGTATATTGAATTCACATTCAGCTTCTTCATCGTTTTCGTCATTTTAGCTTCGTGCCGTTTTACGCGAGTAAAGTGACACAGGTCAGCCAAGCATATATTTTCTAATTCAGCGAGTCTTCTAATATACCTTTCATTAAATGTTGAATGTTTACAGTTAAAAATTACATATTAAAAATAATAGATTGAATGTTGCTTAATTCTGTACCGCTACAATTCCGCAGAGAGCTCACTCATACACTCAGAAATGCTTTAATATGCTTTACTAATGCGGTTTTTAAAAGTACCTTTTTAAATTTAACATTTTAGCCTATAGTAATACCTTCAGTCTTTTTTTTATTAGGTGAAAATTTGGGATGATGAGATTTGCAGATCTAGTTGTCATGCCGTGGATCTAGATACGCTTCGTGTATTCGCCAAGATGTTGTTGAACTTAAGCAATAGACTGGATAATATAAATGCTTGATAAGGTTGGTACTTGCAAATCTTTAAATGCCTGGTGGCAATCGTCACGGTACCTTAGCCCACTCACAATTCTTAACGCTTTGCGCTGCAATTGAAATGAACGGTTCATATTAGCGGAGTGTCACCAAGTCATGATACATGATAGCATACGTAAGGTGGCAGTGACATAAGGAGAAATATGTATTCTTCAATGCATAAGCAGGAAGCTCCGACTTTACTTTTCGAATTAGGTATTGGTTTTGTTGGAAATGTAGTTTTCGTGGACAGACCATGTGAACTTAGAGCCCACATATACGCCTAGAAATTTAGCTAGTCATATTTGCGTCATTTAACGAAACATTTGTAATGATTATGGACAGGTTGACAGTGAGTTTATTAGATATGCACCAATTGAAAGCTGCGGATACAGCGATGCTATTACATGATTCAGCTACATTTCTGGACTGTCGTATCTATCGTCAACATACAGGATAATATGAGAGTCAGTAGTAAGTCTTGGTAGATCGTTAACATACAGCAAAACAACAAGTGACCGAGAATTGATCCTAAATGTTCTATGGCTCCACCAGAAATCAAATTCTTTTTAGTTAAATCATTAACAATTATTTGAAGTGAGCTTACTTTTATCTTTAGCTTTCTTAGTGCACCTTTAGCTTTGTTCAGCCTCCATCTGTATTGAATGGTCCTTTTTCTTGATTCAGTAAATTTATTCTTATAGCGTTCTGAACTGCAACTATAATTATGGAATACATTAAGTAATTGCCTTCTCTTTTTTTGTGCCACTACTTTCATAAGTTGAGGATATTTAATTTGACGTTTCCTTTTATTTTGGCATGAAGATAAACTAGTTTCTGAAGCATTACCTGTTTTTTCTAATACTGAGGCATTTATTGAAGAAAGAGTCGATTCATTCATTTCTTTCAAAGTAAATTGCCTCGTTTCCGGTATTGTAAAATCTTCAAAAAGGTCCCTTCCTGTGGCACTAAGAGTTTCCTTTTTCTTTGGAGATTGTGATTGTTACTTTTCAGAAGAAAGTCTTGGATAGTATCTACAGAAATAGTAGAAACATCAGAGTGTTTCTTTTCTTTTAATGGCAGATATTGTCGTCATCTATTTTCTCTCCTGTCAGTTTTGATTCAGTTTTAATTTTGTTTGCCGTTATTAAATAATATTTACAATATAATAATTTGCAAACATTAAAATTAATTATTTGAAATTATAACTTCTGAGTTTACAGCTGGTAAAATATCCATAAATGCAATTATATTTTTCGACCATTTTCCACCTCTTATTTCAAATATATACCATTTGTTATTAACAATATAATGATTATAAAAAAAATCATTTGGTGTTCTTTTTTATTCTTCAATTTAGTTTTGTTTTATTTCAGAATACTATTTCTTATGTAACCAACTGGAAAATTTGCAGAAACTATTATGTTGTTTAAATAATTCTAAATTGTTTATACAGTCAAAATTATTGTTTTCCATCTTATTTTTTCTTTTTCAAATTTTCATCATTTATTGTTAACAACATATTTGTCACATTAGTCTGAATAGACTAGATTTGTAAGCTTCTACACCATGCAAACCGTTTCTGCTTTCTCATTAGAAATTATCTTGGACTAGGGATGTTGCACGATTTCGACCTTGTCCAGGTCTTCTGGAATAGCCACCGGTCTCCCTAGATCTTTGTATCAGACATCGATGCATGGGATACGCCAAAGCTCTGTCCTATTCTGCGGCAACTACAACCTTCCACCAATACTTCTGCTTGAGCATATTGATTTTGTGTCAAATTTCCAGTTTTGCGTTGCTCAATACTCAATATGGTAGAAATGTAATAAAATATCGCACAATCAACACACTAAATCGGACCTTCAACTAAATATAATTATTCTGTCAGTAAAAACAAATAAAGTAATAGAGAGCAATGCAAAATAATTCGCATATACGATCATCATATGCAATCTTTCAAAGTAAAATAAGAGCTTGAAATATTATTTAAAATGATCGAAAACATGTAGTGCATTAATATCTTAGAGAAGTGTATTTCTTTGCGACTTCATTAGCACATATAATATTTAAAGTACAATGACTTTACTGGAATAATAAACTATATCAAGAGACCTAATAAAAGAGAATTATAAAATCATATATTTTCAATTTATTATATACAATCTCCTCCTTTTAAATCATAATAATAATAATAAGCTTTATTGTCCTACGGAAAGAAAGAAAACCAATTACAGGACAACAACAATAATATGCAGAATGTATAAATATATATAGGTATAAATATAAATATTAAAAAATAAATAAATTAAAAAATATAACAAATAATATATATGTATTACAACTCGCTAACTGTTAATTTTATTAATGTTTTCTGCTTTATATTGAATACATCGATATCTAGAGTTGGCACATTTGTTTATGTTAAGTGATATTATATTTGTCGGAGCTTTCTGTTGGTAGTTTGTTCGTGTTTTCGCAATATAAAGAGTTTTACATCTACTATTCATTCGTGGAATACGTAAATACAGTCCTGATAGCATGTCTGGGCAGAAGAGGGATCCGTTCAGTAATGCATTCCAGGTATTGTATTTGATAGTTGTAGATTGGATACCATGCAATTGAAGCGTATTCTAACGTTGATCTTACAAATGCATTGTAGAGCTGTGTTATTGCGTCCTAAACATAACCTAACATTTTTGTTGCTGACGTGGTAATACTATGCAGGTGTTCATTAAAGGTCATTATGCTGTCATATAGCACTCCGAGATGCCTTATTGTATTGCCAGGTATAATATTTTGACCCTGAATGGTGTAATTGAAATTTATTGCCTCTCTTTTCCTAGTGTATGATACGACCTTGCATTTGGTCACATTGAGAAATAGATTGTTAGATTCACACCATTTAACTAACATGTGCAGGTCTCTCTGTATACCTTCACATTCAGCCGTGGAGTTGGCTTTTGCATAAATCTTTAAGTCGTCTGCAAATAGTAAATGCCGCGAGTTTAGGTCTGTCCCAATATCATTGATAAATATGAGGAACAGAAGAGGCCCAAGTATGGAACCTTGTGGTACTCCAGATGTAGGTTCACTTGTCGCTGATTTATGTCCATTATGGATTACCACTTGTTTCCTCCCTCTAAGATATGTCGAAAAGAAATTAGTCAGTGTACCACATAGCCCCATCGCTTCTAGTTTCGCAATTAGTATCCCATGGTAAATTCGATCGGATGCTTTTGCGAAGTCTGTATAGCTTACGTCTATTTGATTACCCAGATATAGTTCTTTATATAGGTGGTCCGAAATAATTGATAAGTTTGTGCTCGTCGAGCGGCCAGCAGTGAAACCATGTTGTGTATTTACCAAATATTTTTCAGTTTGGGAATATATTTTTGTGTGTAGAATTTTTTCGAAAACTTTTGCCACATTAGAGATTATAGTAATGGGTCTATAGTTCTCCACTTTAGATGGATCCCCACTTTTCAGTATCGGGCAAATTTTCCCTTGTTTCCAACATGCTGGAAACGTAGATGTTCTAAGCGACAGATTGAAAAGTAACTTAAAGGGCACTCGCAGAATTTCTCTGCAATCTTTGATGAAGAATACAGGAATCTGATCAATTCCCACAGATGTTTTGTTTTTTAACTTTTTGACCGCTTCAATTATGTCATCGTCTGTGATCTTCATAATCTGTATACTGGGAATATTATTATGTACGTTACTATGGCCGTTGTTAGTAGTGCCAGTATCTGTACTATAAACGCTATTGAAGAAGGAACTGAAAGCATTCGCAATATCCTTGGCATTTGTAAATGTTTCACCATCATGGATTATATGATTGGATACCGTATGTTGTGTTCTTAATGAGTTAACGAATGTACAGAGTTGTTTAAGGTTCGTTGCCAATCCTTCTTCAGTTGTTTTAATATATTCAGTGTATGTATTCTTTATTTTTATTTTGCATTCTTTTCGCACCTGTTTAAACATCGTTGTATATTCCTCCTCCTGAGTTGCTTTTTTTTTTCTTATGTAAGTAGTTTTTGTGTTTAACTAAACAGATGATTTACGTCAGAAATCATCAACCAGGTGGGATATTTCCTTCTCCTAATATTTATTCTAGGTACGCAATCATCCAATAGTGTGTTTATGATCTCATAGAAACACTCACATGCATTGTTGATATCGTTGCTCTTTTCTAACCTAGACCAGTCTATAGTTATCATTTCCGAATATAATTTTTGGAAATTACATTTTTTGAAATTATACCTGGAGTTCGCTGGATTTGTGGAGGAATTCTGTCTATGCTTGGGAATACTGAGAGCGATTGAGAGAGCAAGGTGGTGCAAATCCCCTGCAATCATAGGTTCATTATCCTTCTCAATATTCGTTTCGATATCGGAAAAAACGAAATCTAAAAGTTTCCCATTAGCATTTACACAGGAATTCTGCTGTTTAAGATTTAGAAAATTTTCAAAAAAAAACATATGTGCTCTTCGAACAATGTTGTTATTGTGCGCAGAGGGTGTGAAGGACGGAATATTAAAGTCTCCCAAAATTAGTGACTTTGGACTTTCAACTAGTTTTTCTTCAATGTGGTCGAAAAATGTATCATAACTTTGGGATGAGAACGCAGGGGGGTATATAAACGATAACTATATATATCCACTCATGACGCAGATGACATTTACATATTATAATGTCCAGTGCTGGCAGTAGTATTCTAAATTTATCGATATTGATTTCTTCAACTTTAATAAAACATTTTGTTGCTAGGAGGACGCCACCGCCTCGTGATTTATTCGTCTCTGTTACATTTCTATCAGCTCGTATTACGCTATAGTTATTGTTAAATAATTCTTCGTTAAGTATATCGACTGTTAACCAAGTCTCGGTTATAGCTATTATGTCATACTCGCAGTCACTAAGTGATGATGAAAATGTTGTGCGTTTTTTGTCTCTCTTCATTAACCATTTTTCTTATTTGCATGTTTACCTTTATTCTTCATTATTTTTTCTTTATCTTCTTCCTTCTCAAATTCAATCAAGCAGGTTTTGTCAAAAAATAACTTTTCTGTCTTCTGTATCAATATTTAAGCCTTGCATAATTATGTTAAATCTCCTGTGTTGCTTTTCTAGCCACTCCACCCATTGGCTTAGTTTTTTAAATTTTTGTTGAATATCTATATTCTCTCTTTTTATTTCTTGCCATAGCATATTATTTTCTTTTTTGGATTTTTTAAATTTCATCTCTACATTCTTCTTGTTCTATTATAATTTGGTTCGTATCTTCTTTTAGCTCGTTTACTATTTTTACTGTTCTCTTACTTGCCGACACAATTCTGCAATTTGAATATAATTTGTAGTGAGTATCGTTGCTCACTTGTGACAGGATTTCTCAAGCCAACTATTTATTTAGTGTTTTAGCTGCATAAGACACTTTCATCCTAAGTGGACCAGTCAATTAAAGAATTTGCGTTTAATTTTATGCAGCGTATTAAATCTTTTAGAAATTTCATTAAAGTAGTAATCTCGTATATCTGATAATTTGGATTTATTAGGGTTATCACCGATAATATTATACTTACGTACATTTCCTTTCTTGTGTTTTTAATGTGCAACGTCGAACATTGAAATAATTACATGCTCGTCTACACAGAAAGAAACAACAGATTTAATTTTCCTTGAGTCTTAAATTAATTGTGATGCGCAGCACGATGTGTACTACCTTGGTCACATACAGTACTAACAACTTTGTGAAGTGCAACTGATGATTTTTTTCTATGTGTTCATTATGTGCCATTTCGTTTGATGACTGAGACCAACTTCTACGGATAATTCCCGGAGAGTTCATTGACGATCTATAGAAAGAAAATCACTTACGTTGGCAAACTGAAGTATGGGGCGCTGACCTCACGACTGGAATAAAAACCAAGATTAGGCTTCTCAAATGTAACGTCTTCTCCTTACTATTGGATTGGGTAGAATCATGGACAGTTACTGCAGCGTCCGGTAAAATTTTCGAATCCTTTGAAATGTGGCTATATAGAAGAATACTGTGTATACCATGGGTTGACCACGTAACGTATAAGACAGTATTAGAACTGTGATGAAGAGGAAGCTAGCATATTTAGGCCATATAACGCAACAAAGCGGTGCGCAACGTAGCGTTGCACAATTGCGGCATCCATACACTTGGTTGCATTTTGTTGAGCCTTTGGTTATAAGTTATTGCCTCATTTATTATCGTACATATTTGATTACACACACACATACGCATACTTGTTGAAGAATTAGATTAGGAAGGTGTTATGAAAGCAAGTCTCGATCTGGTTGTCAAACTGGTGTAAGAAGTTTCTGAAAGCTTAAAATAATTAAAAATATCAACGATAGCTCAGGGAAGCTAAGTAGTCTTACTTTCCATCGATCATGAAATGTCAGAGAGCATTTATTCCCACGTCCTTCCGGCTAAACAAGGTTCCGCTTTGAGACAGTTCACGGACTCTTCTTTCTTTGAAGTTACTGCAGCTGAAATGTGATTCACGAAATGTCTCATAACTGCAGAGATTTCATCCGCAGTCCAAGGCACCCCCGATTTGCGAGTTCTGTTCAGTGATCCTAAAAACGGTACCATCCATTGTGTTACACGTTAACAATGCACAGTTAGTAAAAATATTTATGAAATAGCTGCTACTTACGAATGCTTGTTGCAAGTTGTACTTGTACGAGTTGTCGTGGGTGGAGCAGACTTGTACTATTATACCAAATATTCGAATTAGTTTAAAATTAAAATGGTATTTACTACTAGCAAGAATAATAATTGTGGTTAAACATAAAACCAATTTCAAATGTAAAGTCCAAAATATGATTCAATGTTCAGATGACAAACATTGTATTGCCTATTTTACTCAAAGTTCAATATAGATATTTTATTCAATTGTCAGGTAATTCCACCAACAAAGATTTTTCTGCTTCCTAGTTTACGTTGTTCACCATATATAAATTTTATAATCTAACATAATTTATGGAATGAAAACTATGTGCTTACATATGGTAAGTTTCTGGGTGAGCGGACGCTGAACAGAAATCGAATCATAGAATAAATATCAAATATTAACTATGGTATTAACCCTTTTAGGGCAAATAACAACATAAACATAAACAGACAATTCAATGAAAACGTATGTTTCTTTCCTGGTTGCTTTTTCGACCATCACACATCTCGGTTGTAAAGGCGTAAAACATCCAATAAACAGGGTTACCTTGCACTTAGAACATTACACACTAGATCTTTTCGGGGTTTCTCTGTGCTGCATCTAGCGCATCTGTGAGAAGTGGTCAACTGAGACAAATGATCTCCAACATTTGATAATCTGACCGTATTTTCAACGGTGATTGCACGTCCGACGATTGCACATTCGAGGAAATGGTAGAATAATTTCACCTACCATCGTCATGATTTCCACGCTATGTTGTAGCAGGGTTGGAGCTGGTCGAACATATCCCCTCCTCCCATATGTTTATTATAATCAGCTATAGATAAAGGACACCCTACCCTAAACCCTAACTCTTGTATTGAGGCGGCGCCGGTTTCTCCATCTCACAGTCGTCGACTTTCTTTATCTTGTCGTCCTATTTCGTGATTGTAGGACTAACGCTCTCTTTCATATGACTCCTGAGTCTTCAGAACTTTACCGATCCAAGATTGAATCCAGTTACTTTCATTAGAAAGCATTACTTCAATTACGTTCTCTGGGCGTAACTCACCAACAGGAAAAGAAAGTATGCTCGACGTCATCTATTGCTGCGCAAAACCAGTACACACCACAGTGGCAAGTTTAAATGCAAATAGATAATGCTTAAAACATCTATGCCTAGACAAAAATTGAGTGAGGAGGAAGTCCTCTCCGAACTTTCGATTATACCACTTCCGTACCTCTGGTATGATTCTGCGGGTCAAATCCGCTTTACCGATATAAGTAGTCCAATCTCTCCTGCCACTTGTGGAACATGTCTGATCTTGTGTTTCCTTTGACTTCTGGGCAGGGAGGTGGAGATTGTTGTCACATCCATGAAAAAGATGGTGCGATACGCCGAGACGATTCTAATCAGAAGCCGTCTCCGCGTGCTCATGGCCAGGAGTGTGTACGTTTTTATGCTTAGTGAGAACAGAAATTGTTGTCTATTGGTATTTCAATGCAATATGTTGATTTATCATATTATGCATATATAACAAAATAACATGTGTTATGTGGATGTCTCTTTTAGTCCATATTTGTTGTTGGGTTGCTTATCAACATATGGTAGAGATCTTAACACAGCCATAATTGTTTTGGTTGTTCCTACAATTTATTTTTTCAAAAAAAAAAAACAAATTTCAAATTTTTACCTGCATAAGGACATTTTATTTCCAGCAACATGTAGGGTGTGTTGTCTGCAGCAAAAATGATACCATCGGAGGTATAACATATATTTTCTTTGTTAGTGAAAAGCCCATACTTATGGATATCTAATCCCACAATCGTCCGAGCTGCTCCTTCTTTTTCAAGTCGATGTTTTATATGAGGCAAATGTTACAAAGACGTTGTTTTAAAACATTTGTCTCCCAAGACAATTAAGCACATCAACTTCATAAGTATATTTAGTATATTTAGTAAAATTTACTCTATTCCCAGTAATTCTATGACGTCTTTCGCTGAGCCACTCTCTTTTAGACCAAATCCAGGGTCCCCACAGCAATGTTAAAAACATCATCATTAGCAAACCCCTGAAAATAATAATATGCGCAGTAGTAATCTAAAAATGGAACATTGTTTAGTGCTAGCTGCTTTATAATTTTGGATTTGTAGGCATTTTCTAAGACAGTATTCAGACAGGTTGTTCACATTCTGCTACTGCAGGTTTTCTGCCATTTCTAAAAGAAAAATTATTATCATTTTATTCTAAAAACAAATGTGTTTATTATCGATGAAATGCAATTAGGGTTTATACAAAAACCTACTTTTTGAAAAACCGGTTTTCGATTTCCACATTTCCAAAAAACCGGTTTTAGCCGGTTTTCGAATTTTTGTCAAAAATAATAGAATAGGGTAAAACATTTAATTTAATTTATATTAAATAGGAAAAAACGAAATCAATATCAAAGTCAAATTATAAAAAAAAATAAGGATTACACATTACTTTTATAAAATAACGAAAACTCAACCAATAATTTTAATTAATATTTATACTTATTTCACTCATTTTAATTTCTTCTAAGAAAAAGGTGTTTTTAAAAACCTAAAATATCCACTGAACGGTGGCTAAGGCTTGTTCTTATTTTGTTGGAATAAGGGTAAGCGCTTCGTACCGAGAATAATATTTTTCACTCCTATTTCCACTCGTTAAACCAACATACAAATCCAAATCAACCATCATAACAAGATATCGTTCCAACTGCCGATCACCACCTTGATATAATATCTTCCATCTTCTCCAGATTCCCGTTTACAGTCGTGATATGCCAACGTCTACGAAAAGCCGATTGAAAATCTACGTCCAAAACCAACGTTCTGACACTTAGTTTCAATATCCCAATCATCTTATAAGATTTTTTCAAACCAACTACATGTTTACGAACAGTGAAATCTTCATCAAATTTAAACGGGTATCTGTCTATTTCTTGTTGATTTTAATAAATGTGGCATGGCAAGCATAAAATAATTTTCCGCCAATCAATATCAATTAAAATATGAACATAATATATCAATGCCCATAATTTTTGAAAATTAAAAAAAGAGGTCTTTGTTCACTTATTGATGATCTTATATATATATAAGTCCAATGCCCCACAATCTTAATTATATCAATAATTATGAAATTTAAACCGTCATCAATTTTGCTACTTACTAAAAAATAGCGTTGGATTTATTACAAACGAGTGCGTTTTCTCCTAACGCTTCGCGTAGGTGTGGGTGGCACTGTTGCACGCGACACCTATAGTCCAATATGGCGCACACCTTGTTGTGGACTACCATCTTGTCAGTTTAAGCGTGGCACCATTGTAGCTATACTTAATAGTAAATGTGCCGGCTAAATCGCCCTGAAGCAGCTCTTTGAATGCGGAAGGAACATTGCTACTTATTAAAAAAATAAGCACCGGCTGTTTCCCCTAGCCATAAAAACAAGCAAACTTTTTGCAGGTATGTAAGATTTGTGATTATTCGTTTTATCGAAACCTACTATCGTATCTCTTTTACGATTGTAAAATAAACGAGACTTGCTGACTGACATCGACGAAAAATCAGCCCCTCTGTGGATATCAGAGAGAACATTAACATTATTTGCAACTAATTGTAAAATATTATCATTTATTCCGGAATATATATATCCCAATAGGTACATAATCGCTTTTATACCATAATAATAATAATCGCTTACTCATACGAGTTGTGCGCGAACAATCACGGAGTGGCGGGCGGTGCGCAGCGGAGTTTTCTCCGGGCAGTATAAGCGTCTGCACATTTGCGACACGATTTCGTGTACTTGGACCATCCCTGGTCGTGGGCAGCCCTGCATCTGCCTAGGTTAAACTGAATGAGTTCACGATCCCAAATAGTTGGTAGATCGTACGTCTGTGCTGGGTGTCTTCCTGGCATTCGAAGGAAGGTGTTGTGTCTTAGCGCTCCGCAGATCTTACACAGGGAGGACCGACCCTGTTCCAGCCGCGGTGTTCGAATTCACAGCATTTCTCTTGCTGCAGCCTCCCCATGGTTTTAGCGTTTATCAGCCCTAACCTAATGGTGTTCGTCTCGACGATTAATTGGGCGATTACTCGGAACCATGACCATCGCCCTCTAGGTGCCCATATAAGTTGGGCGCAGGCCCCTCACTACCCCTCCTATATCATATATAGTGGGGAAGGTACTTTCCGCATATACGTAATCCATCAGAAAAATATAAAACGTTAATTCTTTATTCTCCAATTCTGCCTGTGTACATTATTATACAGGGATATAGTACAGTTAACTTACGGTTAAGGTTCTACTTGGAGATAGTGGATATCGAAACACATACTATTAACGCCATCCATCTATTTCTGACTCTCCTCTCTAGATATCTTCACCTGCTCCGTGGTTATTCTTTCCTTTTCTTCATATCAGGCGTCTCGCGGCCTAAACGGGCCAAGTTCCTCTGACTCGTCGCCGCTCTCCAGTTCCCCTCGGGCAAACCAGCGCAAAAGCAGCTTCAAAAAGCTCAAAAAAGCAAATGCCCCAGAAGAGTCCCAACAAAGGCCCCCGAAGCCCCAGGAAATCCACGGAAAAGCACCGAACCCCCTGAACACACCCAATGAATGAACGATATATAGGTTAGGTTATTCGTAATGTTATAGGTTACGTTAAAATCAGTTTTGTAGGTTAGATTAGATCAATAATTCTTATTTAGCCGTTTCCTGGGTTAGGTTAAGTAGCTATTCCGCACAATATCAACCTAACCTAACCCACGAAACAGGGAATCTTATTAAAATGCCCAACATTCAGATGATACCGACTGTTCAGAATATACTGGATAAGTAAATTTTAAATATAAATACACATAACTCAAAATATCACAGTTATTACGATAGCAATACATTACATGTACCAGTAGTAGTTAACTATACTGGGTTCTACAGCAGGGCGCCCAACATGAAGATTAAGGTATAAAATTTAAAACGGAAATAAAAAATAACTGTTGGTATGCCTTGGTTTGTCTCACGGTCTGTGAACGCTGGTATAATACTGCCTTATGTCAAATGTCACAAATTTGTCAAAAGTAACGTTAAGATAGTGAGATAGGTTTTTATCCTGCCATTTTTGCTTTATCCTGTCACTTTAGCAATTTTTGCAGTCATCATTTTCTCCCTTTGGAAATTGCTTCTTGATACCCCGTCGAACGGCGAGAATTTCATCTAATATTATTATAATTCTCTAAACTCGTAAACAAATTATACCTATTATTATTATAATTCTCTAAACTGGTATTTTTTAGGTTTGGGAAATGTACAAGTGATAACCCAGCAACAGGCTCGAACCCCTCAAATCGCAGTCGGCCAACACCTCCAGCAAGGCCCGAGCGACCCCAGCAAGTGGCATGTGCCGCAGGGAATCACAATCACGACGGCCCAAGACCCCATCACAACAGCCACTGTACAATAAGTCACTGACGATGGTTTGCAAAAAAACGTGTCCGTCGCGTCGCATTCACATGCCCCAATTGCTCGGAAGGCGAGAGGTACGCGGGCCGCAAGAAGCAGCACATCTGCCACATACCGAGCTGCAACAAGGTGTACGGCATGACGTCTCACTTGCGGGCCCATCTTCGTCGGCAAGCAGGTGAGCGGCCGTTTGTGTGCGCGTGGTTGTTCTGCGGCAAGAGGTACACGCGGTCGGGCGACTTGCATAGGCACCAGAGAACGCACACGGGGTAGAAGCGTTTCCAATGCCCCGAGTGCAATAAGAAGTTATGCGACCGGATCATCTCTCCAGACACACGAAAACGCATCAGAAGCAGCGGATTACCCTCTTGCCGCCGAACAACCACGCGCACAAATAGGGCCGCTAACCTGTATGCCGACGAAGATGGGCCCGCAGGTGAGACGTCATGCCGTACACCTTGATGCAGCCGGGTATGTGGCAGATGTGCTGTTTCTTGCGGCCCGTGTACCAAGACCCAAGACCTCATTACAACAGCCACTGTACAACAAGTCACTGACGATGGTTTGCGAAAACAACGTATACGTCGCGTCGCATGCAGATGCCCCAATTGCTCAGAAGGCGAGAGGTACGCGGGCCACAAGAAACAGCACATCTGCCACATACCCGGCTGCAACAAGGTGTACGGCATGACGTCTCACCTGCGGGCCCATCTTCGTCGGCATACAGGTGAGCTGCCGTTTGTGTGCGCGTGGTTGTTTTGCGGCAAGAGTTCACGCGGTCGGACTACTGGCATAGGCACCAGAGAACGCACACGAGGGAGAAGCGTTTCCAATACCCGGAGTGCAATAAGAAGTTTATGCGACCGCATCACCTCTCCATACACACGAAAACTCATCAGAAGCAGCGGATTACCCTCTTGCCGCCGAACAACCACGCGCACACATACGGCCGCTCACCTGTATGCCGACGAAGATGGGCCCGCAGGTGAAACGTCATGCCGTACACCTTGTTGCAGCCGGGTATGTAGCAGATGTGCTGTTTCTTGCGGCCCGCGTACCAAGACCCCATTACAACAGCCACTGTACAACAAGTCACTAACGATGGTTTGCAAAAACAACGTGTACGTCGCGTCGCATGCAGATGCCCCAATTGCTTGGAATGTGAGAGGTACGCGGGCCGCAAGAAACAGCACATCTGCCACATACCCGCTGCAACAAGGTGTACGGCATGTCGTCTCACCTGCGGGCCCATCTTCGTCGGCAAACAGGTGAGCGGCCATTTGTGTGCGCGTGATTGTTATGCGGCAAGAGGTACACGCGGTCGGACGACTTGCATAGGTACCTGAGCACGCACACGGGGGAGAAGCGTTTCCAATACCTCGAGTGCAATAAGAAGTTTATGCGACCGGATCACCTCTCCAAACACACGAAAACGCTTCAGAAGCAGCGGATTACCCTCTTGCCGCTGAACAAACACGCGCACACATACGTCCGCTCACCTGGTTGCCGACGAAGATGTGTCCGTAGGCGAGACGTCATGCCGTACACCTTGTTGCAGCCGGGTATGTGGCAGATGTGCTGTTTCTTGCGGCCCGCGTACCTCTCGCATTCCAAGCAATTGGGGCATCTGCATGCGACGCGACGTACACGTTTGGTTTTGCAAACCATCGTCAGTGACTTGTTGTACAGTGGCTGTTGTATTGGGGTCTTGGTACGCGGGCCGCAAGAAACAGCACATCTGCCACATACCCGGCTGCAACAAGGTGTACGGCATGACGTCTCACCTGCGGGCCCATCTTCGTCGGCATACAGGTGAGCGGCCGTATATATGCGCGTGGTTGTTCGGCGGCAAGAGGGTAATCCGCTGCTTCTGATGCGTTTTCGTGTGTATGGAGAGATGATCCGGTCGCATAAACTTCTTATTGCACTCAGGGCATTGGAAACGCTTCTCCCTCGTGTGCGTTCTCTGGTGCCGATGCAAGTCGTCCGACCGCGTGAACCTCTTGCCGCAAAACAACCACGCGCACACAAACGGCCGCTCACCTGTATGCCGACGAAGATGGGCCCGCAGGTGAGACGTCATGCCGTACACCTTGTTGGAGCCGGGTATGTAGCGGATGTGCTGCTTCTTGCGGCCCGTGTACCTCTCGCCTTGCGAGCAATTGGGGCATGTGTATGCGACGCGACGTACACGTTGTTTTTGCAAACCATCGTCAGTGACTTGTTGTACAGTGGCTGTTATAATGGGGTCTTGGGTCGTCGTGATTGTGACTCCTTGCGCCACTTGTTGGGGTCGTTCGGGCCTTGCTGGAGGTGTTGGCCGACTGAGATTTGGGGGTTCGCGCCTGTTGCTGGGTTATCACTTGTACATTTCCCAAACCTAAAAAATACTAGTTTAGAGAATTATAATAACAATAGATATAATATATTTACGAGTATAGAGAATTATAATAATACTAGTTGAAATTCTCGCCGTTCGACGGGGTATGAAGAAGCAATTACCAAAGGGAGAAAATGATGATTGCAAAAATTGCTAAAGTGACAGGATAAAGCAAAAATGGCAGGATAAAACCTATCTGACTATCTTAACGTTACTTTTTCAAATTTGTGAAATTGGACATAAGGCAGTATTATACTAGCGTTCACAGACCGTGAGGCAAACCAAGGTGTTGGTATGCCTTAGTTTGCGATCAGCGTTATATATACAATCACAAAAAATGAAATATTGCTATAGTTAATAGAAACATTTGTTAAACTTAAACCACTATCATATATATCATCATATTTTAGACTACTATTATCGCTACACATATTAAATAATAAAAGTAAATTGTACATTTTGTTATTACTTACATCACTATTTATAACAAAGAAATTAATAGTATTTAAATCTAAAATATCACTGCTTTGAGAATTTAAAAAAGATGTAATAAATTCATCTAAATGTAATTGTAATAATGTTTTAATTAATTATTATTGATGTTTGTCGTAAAATTTCAAATGATAATAATGAGTCCTGTACTCCAACGTTATTTATTATATACAACTCTGGATAGTTCTGGATAGTTGGCTGGAGGGTAGCATAGCTACAGACACTTTGGCCTCAAAATGGGCCCATTGTGAAACCTCCCTTTAAGGCTGCTCACTCGTCCCACCAGTCAATTTTGCGTGCAAGCCGCAAAACTCTGGCGGGTGAGGAGCTGCCAATGCTGACCATACTAGGCCAGCACTCCCCTAGTATTAGATGCCTGGTGTTTACTAGAGGTAGACAGAGGCATATTACATGCTCTGCTGTTTCTAGTTCTTCATTGCACCCTCTACATAACGGGCTGTTCACCAGACCCATCGTGTGTAGGTGTTTGTTTAGCCGGCAGTGGCCGGTTAGGATGTTAGTCAATAATTTCAGATTAGTTCTAGATAAGTTAAGGCGGGCCGTTGCTGTAATTTTACAAGGTTGCCTAATTGCTACCTTTGATTGCTTGCAGCCCGGCGTTTCTCGCCATCTTACCTTGTGTAGAGCATGTGTCCTATGCTCTATTATTTTTTTCAGAGTACCTGCAGAAAGTATTTCATCCTCTTGGGTTGTTAGAGGATGTGAGGATCCCTTCCTGGCAAGTTCATCTGCTATTTCGTTCCCCTTGATGCCACTATGTCCTTTTATCCAGCAGAGTTCTAGTTTGTTATATTTAGCTAGCTCCTCCAGGCTGTGTAGACATGAATATAACTCTTTCGACACAAATGTATTGGCATTTAGTGCATTTAGAGCTGCTTTGCTGTCGGTGAGTATTTGGATATATTTATCCTTAATATTCCGTTCAGCTGAAATTTGAACACATTTTAGCATTCCTGTTAATTCCGCTTGGAAGACTGTCGTGAGTTTTCCAAGTGGTGCACTTATCTTGAGATCGAGTTCTGGTGAGAATATTCCATAGCCAGCTCTCGTCTTAGTTTTGGATCCATCAGTATACATGGTTATGTTGGCGCCTTGTGGGATACCATCCATTGTGATGATGGTCTGAAAGTGTTTGACAAAACTGTATTTGGGTAGAATTCTGTCGCACTTACCTTCTATGAGGGGGTCTAGTTTGATAGCTTCACTCAGTATGCTCCTGTGTCCAATGATTCTACCTTTATCATGCCACAGGTTGAGTGAAGATAGCCTTAATGCTGTTTTTACTGCAGTCTCCATTATAAGAATGTCGAGTGGTTGTAGACATAACAGTGCTTCAAGAGCTGCTGTGGGCGTTGTTCTCATAGCGCCGGTGATGGCAAGATACGCCATCCGCTGGATGTGTGATAGCTTTGAGATTGTTATAACTTGTTTGGTTTTCGACCACCAGACTATTGCACCATCTACGATAGTTGGTCTCCAACCGCCCTGCGGCATTGCCAGAATGAGATGCAAGCTTTTTGCAGCTTGGATGTTATATGCTTATTCCAGTTCAGTTTTGTATCCATGATTAATCCTAGATATTTTACTTTATCTGTGAGAGTCAGAGGGACCTTAAAAAGAGTTGGCATGTTCATGAGCTGGAGTTTCCTCTTCCTCGTAAACAATATCAGCTCTGTCTTTTTTGGGTTAACTGTTAGCGAATGGCTAACGCACCAGTTCTTAACAATCTGTAGGGCACTCTGCATGATATTACAGAGTACACCTTCAAAACTGCCATTTATCATGATCACTATGTCGTCGGCATAGCCAACGGCATAGTATCCTGAGTTGTTTAATTCCAGGAGGAGGTTATATACAACTCACAATCGTTTGTTCTTACACTTGTTATTAAGCACTGTAAAAACACTTAATGGGCAGCCTTTAACACTTTTAACACTTTTAACTGCACTGTTATTTGTTCGATACTAGTTTGGTTGGGATTCATCTTGAGACTAACGATTATCATGAGTATATAGAGTATATATACTCTCCGGTGTGTGTGTGTGTGTGTGTGCTTAACATGATTGAACAGGATTGAACATAATTGTTGGCCACCAGCATGCTCACGTGTCTTTAAATCCCCAAGGGAGCGTGTCTGTACTATTTAAATTGATATCCCTTTTATCATCAAATGGACTTATGGTGTATACGTTATGCTGATCTGATTAAGTGCTTATATCCAGTTGTTTCAACGTTATTGAAAAAGCAATTGTAATAATCTTCAAAATTAATTCTATTAAGACTGCGCCTCGTTATGCCTTTACCTTTCTTAGTTAGATTAAACTGTTAAGCATACATTTTTACAAGTAATCCTATACATTTAATCATTATAGACCCATTACATTCATCTTTCATTAGCCCAATTACTTTTTTATTGGCTTGCGGAATGCTATACATATTTTCTGTTTTGTAATCAGATGTATCAAATTTTTTTAAATTATGTTTCATAACTTGATATATATTGACATTAAAGAAATTGTAAATTTAAGAATCAATATCTGTATACAGCAATTTTGCGTTGCCACCCAAAGTTGTTTTAATAAAATCATAGTGGAAATCATATAGCATTATTTTAGATGTATCTAATATGGTGGAAACCGACATAAATTGGTTTATTAAATGTGATGCTAGTTTTACTCATTTCAAGTATAACAAAATCTTGATTGAAAACTGTACAACTATGGAAATTTGGTAACTGAATATATGAATTGGCACCGTATCAACCCTCCCATTTTGTTACTAATTTAATTTCTTTATGTTTCCTTACATTTTCCATGGTTTTGCTAAATACCTCATTATTCAAAAGTTTATATGAACTTTTTTCAAAATCGGGTTTAGCCTCCGTTCTTAATTTAGTATTAAAATCTATATACGGTTTCATGCATTTACCTTGTTTAAATTTCAATATTCTATGTACTTTTGGTAATATTAAACCTAAACTTAAATATTGCTTTAAATTTCTGTAATGAAAAACGTAGTTCTTTTTAGCGTGTAAAGTTAACATTAATTTCGACTGCTTTGAGCTTGGGGGTGTTACGTGATTGGGACATAATGGTAAATCTTTATTAATTTAAAAAGATGATTTGGATATTCAAAATCTACTTCATAAATGTACCCAAATTCATCATCATCTTTTAAATCATTTAAATTAACTGAAGATAAATCTGTAAGCCACTGAAAATCGGCATATGGTAAACAGTTGCACATACCATACATATTATTTATATCGAAGTACATTAAGTAGGGTGTTTTTCATTAGGATTATAATTAGGCATATATTCGTTATTCGCTTTGCCATACCTATTAGAGCATTGGGCTACACCACCTCGTACCCCTTTTTCAATGAATAAAACCATATCAATATCTGTTAATAGATCTAGTTGAACTTTGGTCATTTTAAGCATTGCGTCAAATGCAAGTCCTGGAGCGGTATAGTAATTTAGGGGGTCTAAGTTGTAAATATTTTAAATATTACATCTAAAATTCTTCATTATATCAGCTAACATAAAAACTGTTTATAAATATAAATCTGAATATTCCCCTAATGTTTTAATTTTAAAAGTATTCCATATACATTGCGCATACTTATAATTTTCAATTGATGGATTCATTTGTTAGAGTACTAAAAAATTTAGATTGTTCTGATAGCTGCCTTTCCTCTAAAACACTAATTGAACTAACGTAATCATAGGGGAATACACCTTTTCGAGATAGTATACTAAATTCTTGGCTATTAGATAATATTTTAATAAATTTTTCTTTTCTTTACTCGGTAAAATTGATGCTAATGTTTCTATGCTGCTGCTTAAAAATCTAAAAGAATCTAAAAATCTAAACTGCAGTCTTGTCTCAGTAACGTATTTTGAGAATGAAATATATTTATCTTTATTTATATATATATATATATATATATATATATATATATATATATATATATATATATATATATATATATTATATATATATATATATATATATTATATGTGGGCTGGGCCGCGATATTTGGATGTGATATGGCAATGATATCTAATTTTAATGTCTGTTGATGTAAATATTTTTTCACAGATATGGCAATGTGTTGAATTTTTAAAATGTTTTAACTGTTGGCTGTATGATAATTGCTCCATGGGTATGTCAACAATAAAAGCAGGTTCTACAGGATATTCAGCTATTTGTTTCAACTCATCGATAAATAATGTATCATCATAGGAACATTTAAGATAATAAGCGACACTCATTGGGACATGATATTGATATTTTGTTGTATTTCCATTATAATTTTCCTCATCTACTTTTTTTAAAATGCATTCAAAATCTGCGTATACTGCAAATGGTACTTTTTCCTTATAAGCAATTTAAGGTGTGTTTTCTCAGGGATTTCTATTTTACATTTATTCTGATTCATACAATAACATTTATGCTGTTTTAATTTAGTTTTAGATATAAATCTATTTAAATATATATTACAAAAAAATATTTGCGCTGTTTTCCTATATATTTGACTGTGTAATAATCTAGATAAGTTACGAATCCAAGTAAAATAATATGTATTCCCATGAATGGATTTGATCATCAACAAGTGAATTTCTTTACATTTTTATCTTTATTTTTACTTAAGTAAATAGGTCTTATATCACGATGTTCATAAAAATAAACATTTATGTTTAAATAATTTTCTATTTCAAATTTTTTAATATTTTTAAGTTTCATGGGGTAATCAGACTCAGCATACTTTAAAACTGTACTGAAATGTGGGTAAGAGGAAATTCTGTCAGAGTGATTAGATGTAGGATGAAGAGCTGATGTTACTGCCCATAAAAAAACAAAATTTATCTTAATTTTTTACATTCATTACAGCATGTTTTTTTCTAATGTAGAATGGTAGTGGGATGTAAGAATCTACAGTTATTGGCTGATAGTCATTAATATTTACTTGGAGTGATTGAATTTCCATTAAAACCCACCCTGAATCACGTTCCTGAAGCTTTTCTAAATCAGTAGTTAATTTATTATAGACATTTTCGTTATACCAATTTTTCAAATTAGTTGCTGTATCTATAATTTTATTACGAGTGTAATTTAATTTCAATTGTATTCGAATGTGGTAAAATAAACTTTGCATATATAATAACATTAACTTTTAACAATGATGTTTTTAAAGCATTTTTAATTTTAATGGAAAAACTTTTGAACGCTTTTACTAAAAATTTATCTATAAAACCTAAATTAATAATTGCACCTGTTTTTATACGCCCGTTGAACGTTGAATCCAAATCTTGCCAGACAAGTGATAACTGTTTCTTCTTTTTACTCAATGCACCAACACCTCCACCATGTTTTCTTGCCTGCACTTTCTGCTGTTTTAATTTTTCTTTAATGTAATTAAGTTGCACCAATTTGGCGCACAGCATACACTCGTTGAAACATTTTGTTTGATTATTTTACGAAATTGTAAAATAGTTTTATTACCATTTTGTATTAACTGCATCACCTCTTCCAATGATTTGACTATTGCAGCAGATGCTTCAATATTTTTAATAATTTTGTCACACATGATACCGTATATTACCATTTTACAATCAATTTACTTGACTTGTTGTAGAAGAATGATATTCTCATACGAATACCTGGCATATTTATAGCCGGATCATGTCTAGGCTTGCCGCTGCGCATGTTTGGTTTTTTTAAAATTATTTTTATTAAAATATCACCTGAGATCTGTTTCTTCCATAATTCTCACCGTTGTAATTAAACACACATGTAAAACGTTTATCACCGACCCCATTTGCATCCAGCCACTTGACACATCCACCGACACTTTCCAGTCAATGTAAAACATGTCGTTCCCACACATTTATGTGATTGATTGATTGAAATTGCTTTACACTTGTATACAATTTTTTTTATAACTAACCAGCTGAATGTAACCCTCTTAAATCACCTCCTTATACCTGCTAAATGCTACGACGGAATGCAGCTTTCCCATACATTATTGATAATGCTTACTTAACACATGCACCTCAATTTTATAATTAACCAGTCGAATGCATGTGTCAGCCACAGCAATCACCTATTATTATTATTATTATTGTGTTGTTATCAGATGTATCAAATTTATAAAAATTATCTAAAGAAATTGCAATTAAATGAAATCATATAGCATTATTTTAGATGTATCTAATACCATAGCAATCACCTCACTGCCAATTGACAATTTGAACACTTGTTATAAAAATCGTAATAAACGTGCAAAATACATTAAAACATTTTATTTTCCCATTTGGTAGTCAACCCCTCATAATTGTGGAAATAATTAAGATATCGAATTTTGATTTATGGGGATGTGTTTCGGTTTTCATGACCTTTAAAATAAGGTGAAATTCGACAGGGGTTCCTATTTAAAATGTTGGGATGGTCATCCCCTAAAAAAAGAACGCGTTGCATGGGCATTGTAAACTAGACAAGAATGAAGACTCTTTAGTGATCCTCAAATATTCAAGTTTTTTCTTCACTCGTTCAAAACTTGTTGCTCCGTCCCGGGACTTTTATGCAGGGCTTCATATACTATTATCATATACAGGTTTATTATTAATACACCTTTCCATAAATGTAGTAATTGTTTTTATTTACAACATTTTTTATCTCTAGTTCTTCCTTTGCCATTGAGACCCTAATACTTTTTAATTCTATTTTTGCAGCTAATTTTCTATTTATAGCATGTGGATATTAAGTTTCTATTCCTTGCATTCTAGAATAATTAGTTTCTCTTTAGTAGCATACATCAATGCCTTTTTTCCCAGAACATTTTTTTCGTGGGTTAAATTTGAGGCATTCTTTGGAACTGGTTGATTGTAAATCTGTACGTCTTGTGATGTCGATTGCTAGGATTCAACTGATACCAGATTAACCACAGGATCCACATCAGTTGTAATCTGCAGTGGTTAATAACGAGAAACTCGAATTTTCAGATGTCCATTTCTTGATGGCGGGCATCATCATCATACTTGTTTCCTTTCCCTTCCATTGTTTTTAATTTCTAGATGGAGTCTAGAGCAATATCATTTTTTAAAGCTGCAGCATATGTGACCTGGCGCAGGATTGCTGCATACTTGCTTCCTTTATTTTTTAAATGTTCGTACTTTGGCAATAACCTCCAGTAGCCAAGTATCTGCAAAAAATAATATGTGTTTTAATATGGAATCTATTGTAATATAAAAATGACACTGTATATGTATTTCTAACATCTAAGTTTTTTTGTCTGATGTGGTGCAAAAACCGGCAGTTCTATGGAGAATGAGAACGAACCACCATCTTTACTTTTAATTATGCTTAAATCGACAATATGTAATAAAAATGCCATCGACGAGTCTGTCGTTCGTTTGTAGAAAGATAAATTAATACAAACACTGTAGTAGCTAAATTAATTGAAACTTTAGAGGCTAATTTAATACGCCAAAAAAAGAAGTGACATGACTTAGAGGATGACAATCGGTTCTACCTTTTGTCAATTTTGCGGACCATTAATTCATCTGAACGCATATACAGCATGAGGCAAAAAGATGTTTTAAATATTAAATGGGTTTAATCACTTTAAATTACAAGACAGGGATTTGGTTACAGGGTTTCATGGCACCCATCTCTCTTAATGCACTTATTGAGTATGTCCATTATTGTTTGTAATCCTATCTGGGCCATTTGGGCAAGAATTCAAGCGCTGATGTGACTGATGCGGTGTTTTAGTTGCGAGATTTGCTGGCGAAGATCCGATGCTTGACCATAATCCACAGCCAACAATTGCATGGCGTCAGGTCGGGCGAACGTGCTAGCCATGGGAGAGGACCATCTCTACCAATCTAGCGTTTACCGAACCTATCGTTCAGGTAATCTTGAACCCTCAGACTATAACAGGCAGGGGCGCCGTCTTGCTGAAAGTACCCTCGCCGATAAATAGCAAGTGGTCCGTTCTTTTCCATGAACGTACTGTTCGTAGCAAGGAAATTATGTCCCCTAAAGGTCTGTTCTTTAAAAAAGAAGGACCTAGTCACACCAAATTTGCCCACGGCCCAACAGAGAAAGTTCACCTTGGAGGAATTCCGCATGGGCTCTTCGTGTGCTCGGTCGCCCACAGTTGTTCTTGTCCACACGAACGATGTTGTGGAATGTTTCTTCATCACGAAATATGAACAGCATGTTAGGTCAGGTCCATGTGCACCATTTCCAAGATAATGTGCAGCGTTTGTGAGCTGCTGCATAATCTGCAAGTGGTATGGCTTCATTCTTAAATCACGATGCAAAATTGTAACCAATGACCTTTTCGAAATGTTAGTTTCTAGAAGTCTGCGCGTGGACTTGGTAATTTTTAATTCAATATAAATATTAGGATTCGTTAAGGATTACATATTAATATCTAAATGATCCACAATGCATTTTTAACATCTATAAACACAGCGGTCATGTTGACCAGAAATATCTGTTTTTTTTTCTCTAATAACTATAAGTATAGATGGCTGACAACACAACAACACATAATACATTCACGAATACATATATTATCGTTAAAACATCATACAGTTTAATACTTGTACGTTCCTGTCTCAGTGATTAACAATTATTCTTGAGTGATCTACGCAAACCATATTTAATATCACAATACTCAATTGATATAGCTTCAAACAAAGGCCTATTAAAACAATTAACACACCAGTTTTTTCTACTATGTATAAATCTAAAAAAATTGTCAACATAGTCAAAATCCAGCTGTCTATATCTCTTTATACATGTTTCTCAATAATACTCCTAAGTTGTGGTATTAATCCAATGTTTCACCCAAATACAGATAAATTGCCAGTTCCAGTAAATCTGATCACGAATACCATTCTGCATATTCATTTGCCAAAATTGATGTTTTTCAAAATCTTTAAAATTTTCCAATTGAAGGCACTGATCTGATAACGGGGTTTCGGTTCGAATGCTGCCCTATAATATTGTTTTATAGTTTTTCTTAATTTAATTTTGCATTATTTACAAATATTGCAATGTAATTACATATATGTTTATCATTTATTTTGTGCAGAGCATACATTTTCTTACATCAGTACAGAATTTAATTAAATCGTATATCGTGTGGTTGTGTGAATAAATAGTATATATTTTATGATTAGTAAACATTCCATATCATAAAAATGTCTGTTATAGTTTTACAAGCTCTACAAAAATAGCTGTAGCCGAATTCACCAGCAAGACTTGTTATTAGATTAAAGTGCTGCATTGGTTCCGAATAAATAATGTCTAAATATTTTGGATTATAAATATATACTCATTCTAATAAAATGTCTCTACCTTTTCTATCTGAGAACACTGTAATTATATATTGTTTTAAACCATACCCTGAAAACGTATATGTGTACGTACATTAATTTTATGATCTACGGTGAACTGTCCTGGCCGATTTTAAAATTTGAATTACTTTGTAAGATTTTTTCAAATGCTTTTAAAATTATAATGGAATTTGCACGGTCCGCCCGACTGTAAGAAGACTATCGGTTTGTCTTTGTTTTCACATGATAAAATTTTCAATGCTTCACTGTCGTGCGGTATTAGGTTTAAATCACGTTTAAATTAGTTAATATATTATCCAATATATTTACCAGCCATACGTTTACATCGATTAAGTCTTCAGGCGGTGATAGTTCCAACACAATTTCCTACCATCCAGAATCTCTTCAGTTCCACTACTAGCTTCAGACGTGTCTGTTTTCAGTAGGCAGCATTATATTCAATAATGGAGAGTACTGGCCAGAGTACGTTGCTTTGTAGTACACCAAATTCTCGCTTGTGGCACTTCAGCATTCCTATCAGGTGGGGTACAGACACTGGTGGTTGGGATAAATGTTCAATATAGATATTCACTCACAAAATATCGAGGTCCTAGCCTCTCAATCCAGCACTATTAAAGGAGTCGGTTTTACACGAACGTTCCTGAAAACATCTCTCCAGTCCTCAGGAGTTTCATTATTTCGCGCAATATTTGGCTCAAGTGTGGGAGGCACCAATGAGTTTATCATGATCGCCACTCCTCCACCAAGCGCGTTGCTGTCTGCTCTGTAAATTGTATACCCCTTAATTTTGAGCGGATTCCCCTGGACTAGTCTGATGGTGGTATAGAGCGAGACAAAGAAAGTCAACTAAAACCAAAGTTGGATGGCAATTGGAATTAAATTTGGAGGCAAAGTCGAAAGAGTTCGCTATACGTACAACTCATTGCGATCCAAGGCAACCGTTGGAATTTCGGTCAAGAGTTGTGATAGACCCGTCGTCCATGTATTTATGGTGGCCACAATAGGTCTCAGTGGAGTATCCTCCTTATGGAATTTTGAGTAATGCATGTAATTTCGGAAATGTAGACCCTTGCTTTAGCCCCGCAATGTTCCATAAGTCTACCCTGCACTAGCCCTGCTCCTCGTTTCCTCTTCCATTCATCCCATACTCCTGCCTCGTCGTCCTCACCCCCTTCACCATTTGCCAGGCCATCCCACAGCCCGACCCACCACACGCCAGCAATGTTCAGCTTCCAGTACACCACCCTCACTTCCACGCCTTTGGCTCTTTCCTCCTTTGCCTTCTCCCTCATTCTCTTTTGGACGTCCCTCTCTGCCACGGTTAGGTCATCATCTATGTAGATGCTTGTCCCCTTCAATGTGTACCTTGACCTAATTAGGCTCATTTTGTCCTTTCAATTGGCAAGTTCTAGAAGTACTCTGTCCGCTTTCCTCTGCAGTTCCACCTCGTTATGCATCTGGACGTTCACCTCCAGTTTCTGTATGAACTGTATTTTTTTCTTTGTCCTTCTTCAAAATATTATAAACGGGGGAGATTTTTTCATACAGTGTATTGAAGCTTTTGAAATCTAAGTTCCATATTATTAACAGTGTCTTTATTGGATGTTTCTCTTACCAACTGCTACCAGTCTCAGGGTGTTGAAATTTAAACTAAATTATTGAGTTTCTCACTTTTCCTGGCACATCTGCTGCACATGACAATTATGATCATACGGTTCAAGAGGTTACCATACTAACCGTTCTGATTGACCGGTTTTTCGTACTACTGATGCTGGTTTCAAGTACTCCTGAGAAGCTAGAGGGAACGTTATTTTCTCTTCATTCTATAAAGTTAAACGTTCTTTCCTGCTGAAGTTTGTGATTCATAATGCATATACAGGGCGGTACCTAAAAGTAACAGGAAATATTTATTTGCCCTTGACATAACAGACAAATTTTTGAAAATACCGGGCTCAAAATTTTACATACCACTATATATTTATGCTAGGTCAATGGGCATGCAACTGAAAACTAGTAATATATGGATATCACACATGATGCAACCTGCCATACAACAGAGTGGTACTTCTTGCAATTATAAAGTAATTGATATGAGAAACATAGTTTGAGAATATCTTAATTCTTCTCAGGTATTTGTTGAATTGTAAAATAGAGTTATTCCGTATAGAATGTAAAGAAATTGAATTATCAAAAGAATTTTTTTTAGTATACCTTCATTAATAACAGTCATTTTTTTCAACCTCGGATATTATCTGTTCGTTCATTTTTTTAATTGACCTGCAACAAATTGTTCCTGGCAAGTGAACCAGCTAGTGGGGCACCGCTCAAGACGGTGAAGACGGAAGCGTACTAACGAATGTGCCTGGGTACCGTTCGGGACAGCGGACTGCGAGCGACAAAATTAGTGTGTCGAGGCACCATTATTAAGTCAAGAGGGAAGGTAGAGTGGTGGAGATGCTCTCTTCGTTTCTTAATATATCTTCAAAAAGACGAATCTCCTCTGTGAGGGCGACAGTGTCAGATTACTGACTAAAAAGCACTCCCACAACATAGCGAAACAATTAATATGATATATGTGAATATCAAATGAATGTAATCACGTTAGAAGTTATGTAGTGGCCATATCGGCCAGCCCCGGAGGACTTCACGAGAGATGTTATGGCCTATGGGGGTATATTTGAGTTTACGGGGTTTGCGGCCGGAGTGGCCTAGGGGATGGAGAATTTCGCGCGCTTGTGGTTCTTGCGGGACTGAACCTCCGTAAAACCCTAATCATCCGAAACGCCAACAATGTTGATGGTGCGGTGGGGCTTCGTTGGACGAAGTGAAGCTACTGCGGGAGTGTTCCTCGGAAGCTTTACGCTTGATGTCGGGGTGGTCGGTGAGCATGGGCTCAGGATCTTGCTTTCTTTGGGCGAGAGCGGAAGTTCATCCATCGCATTTACATGCTTTGAAGAAGGTGGACTGACGCAAGTAATTGCTCGATCTGGAGCACGCGCGATGGCAACGGGGGAAATTCGTCCTTCGTGCGCTTTCCAGAACTCGGCTTATCGGTAATTGCCAATCAGCTTCGCTTTCTCGGAAGTGGCAGACAGGGTTTTTTTGGCACCTGTTTCGGCGAAAGACCTACTAAGGTGCTGATGAAGGATCATTCTTCAGATGAATCGGGACCCGGGGGATATTGCAAGGGGGCACTGTTGGTCGCGCTTTGATTGGGTTGTAATAATGCAGTTAACGGCTCCACTTTATCTCTGAAATATGTAATTTCGTGTCTCATAGCTCTCGTTAACGAGAGCAACTTCTCCCTGGAGATGTCGATACTAGGATAGTCGTCAATGGCCAAGATTGGTTTTACGCGCACTTAATAATAAAATGTTCCACTTATTATTTTCGGTGGTGTTGTCAGTATCCTTCGATGGCTTGGCTAGTCAGCTGGGCTTAGAAGAAAACCAAATTATCTAATAAGCAGCTTACACTACTAGCTTGTGTTGTCTGTGTCAAATAATTTAATAATATATTAAATGGGATATTTTAGACTAAAACTTCAAATAGAGCATAACCTGTTAATAATCTATTATAACACCCATTCCTAATTTACGAAATAATGTGGAGAGTGATGTTCAATGAGGCACATATTAGATTTAGAGGAATAGTAGAAAGGACATGTGCTATTTTAAAGCGGCGCTGAATATGTTAAATTAAATGGTACAAGACATTATAGTGGCAATGGTAGCAGTGTTACATAATATGGAGTTGACGAAGTGCTTCTCGAAATTGAAGAACTGGACAATCATTGTGTTAATATTGCGAATAATGTCCATCGTGCTTTTTTGAATTTCTTTGGCCACTTGTAAGGAGAACTACCAAATTAACATATAGAGTTTTATATTATATATGTCGGAGCGAGTACAGATATACAGGTCGATGTATAATTTAATTGTATCACATATCGTGATGTTTTGTTATTAATAACAATTTATATGGTCAGGTACTTGGTCCGGTAAATCCAGGGCGTGCTCTTTGGAGGATATTATTCGATACACAATAAATAATAAGTCCTTCGCCACAATCAACTAACACATGTTATTAACAACTGAGTAACTTAAAGCACTGATTATACAATAACTAATAATTATCTTGAAAAAGCAGTCCCGGCCGACGCCAACGCTCGGTATTTCCATACCGACGCGCTCTGTCAACTGATTCTGCTCAGACCCCCATCGAGGGCAAGATCTCAAGTACACACATTCCTTAAAAATATCATTATGGCTTGAAAACGATTATTGTAATCAAGCGCCGACATTTGTCATTTGTTGTTCTGCATACAGAGCATATTGAGTTCGTGCTCGTTTTCTTTTTTGTTATCTCTTTATTAGCGGAACCATCTTTAAAGCAACACATTTCAGTTCCTGTTCTGCTAATTGTGATTGGATATCATCCAGTTCTTGCCTACTTTTCAGTAACAATACCATTTGATCATTACATTTACAAGTTATAAGTACCACATATTATGTAAGAAATAGCTTGACTTTGTTTATCTTTTTTTGATCATTTATTAATAATATGGATGGAGTCTGAATTGCAGTCAAATTATTTTTTTGGGTGATGTCTGCTTGATTGGACGTTGATGGGGTGCTTGGGATCTCTGGTAACACATCTACCTGGGTACTACTTTGTATAATAAATAATGCAGACTGGGGTGGGGATCTCTGCGGATACATTACATATTTTTTATGTTGAAACAAAAATGTATGTTAGTATAGTATAGACCTTGGATATATTTCCTTACAATATAATTAAGAATATTTAACCTTACCTAAATCGGAGTCGTTTCCGCTCGGAAGTCTCTCCACACTGAGTAACAGTCATTTCAACAGTTTTTCCTTTCATGAGGTATGAACCGTAACTTCAGGAGCACTACCTCCATACACACGGTTCCCCACTATCCTATGTTTAATTGCTCTTTTTAATGGTATCGCACTAGGTTTTTTAATTTTTTCACTACGATAGTGACTTTGGTAACATTCATTATTTTGCTTACACCAAGCAACTTCTTTCTCTTTCCAGGTCACAGCATTTATACGTTTATTTTGTACTATGCATACCCGATTTAAAATCAGTTCAACCAGAAATTCGGTTTCTGCTATTGAAAACTGGACGTTTAATTCCTGTAATTTGATAATATATTCCATAATAAACTATATAAAGTTATTATGTAGGTATATATTAACCTACCTGTCGAAGGATCGGTATTATTAAGTGATGGTTCCTTCACTTTGTTGTTTCGACACTGTCCTACACTCTACACAGAAGCACCTTGACGTATCTCGTTCGTTCTCCATCATTGCAAATAAAGTCAACACTTTTGATAAAAGTTCCCGAATCAAATCACCTATCACTTCACTAGCAGTAAGAGCGTTAGAGCTGCTCCACGCTAAACAACTAATAAGCCTTTGATAACTTCCTACACCATATAAACTCTTAACGTCAATATCTTTTAAAAAACTTGGATAAAAATCTATAATAATATTTACACACAAAAGAAACCTTATGCCTTTAGAACCTTTTATAAAATGAACCCAATCTTCACTTGCTTCTAAACCCTGCGAAGTGCCCCAAATTCTATTTTTCCACCTTGCATTAGGGTGCGAAGCGAGAAAAACATATAACTATGGGATCACACTCACACGCTTGGATTAAAGACAATGCATCAAACTGTACTACAACCATCTTGTCATGGTATTTTTTAAATTTGGGTATAATCTACAAAAAAGGTTCGACAAAATTACTTACACAGGTGTTATGTAAAATACATGCCGCCACGATATAATATTTGCCAATGTCAATTTAACACTTTTTGTGAACCTGTTAAATGTCCATCGTCACGAAATGGACACATAAGAAATGTGACCTATAAGTTGGTATACTGAATCACCTAACGGATGAAAATCTGCCAGCTCCTTCCATACTCCTGCATCATTTGATCTAGCCACCCACAACAAATAATCATAAACTCCATCTTGTAATTGCATACACGCTGTAAAAGAAACCCTTTACATTTGCAATATAATTATCATTTGGGGCCCTAGAATAGGAATGTGTGTTCCAGCAACACATCCAATTACATTTGGGAAATTATTGTCGTTTAAAGCTGAAAATGTGGATGCTTCTACATAATTACTTGGCTATTTAATAAATTTTAGACTACAGCACGAACCCTTAAAACCACGGAAGCTAGCGTGATATTAAAAAGCTGTATTGTACTATTCTATTCTCAGTACAGTCAATCAACGTCCCTTTACTACATCTATTATCTAATTTACCCGTGCACAGTAAACAGAAAAAGGATTGTAATCGAACAAGGCAAATGGTACTTCCGATAGAAAATTTACTTTTACCACAGTGGGACCTGAGTCAACTTTGTTACCTATTAGTTCCGATGTCCACGAAGGGACGAATTATAATTCCCATGATAGAGAATTTACTATAAGCAGACTTAATTGGAACCACGGTTTTAGATTTTATCAGGCCTCTCCTACTAGGCCATCTCATAAAAATGTATAAGATCGTCACAAACTTAAACCCGTTTCAATCTCCCAAAACACGGATATTTTACACACAGTTCCTTCAAAACTTACTACTCAATTATTTGACACCAAATCTATTTTATATTCACTATCTATTTTTAAGTTTAATTTTTACACAATTGGCTGTTTGAGTAACGAAACTGAGGTGTCAGAACAGTTACAAATTAAAGGGAAATTACAGAACCCTTTTTTACAAAGAAAACAAAACAACTATTGAGGTTCTTGATAAATTCTAGACAAGTGTCACAGAAGGACACAATGGAAACATTTGCCTATAATATTTAAAAAATCGCGGATGACAGTATAAAAAAAGAGACCTTTATTGGCATTTCCCTCAAAAAAAAAACTGCTCTTCAACATCACCAACCACAACAAAAATGAAGATGACAGTATTAACCATAACGTAAATAAGATTTGTTCAGAGGAATTGATTGTTAATTACTACATTTTCCGGTAAATTGTCTCATGGAACATTTATGCAGGGAGTTTAATGGCTATCAGCTTTCGTTTCTCTAACAAGTCGGATCATTACTAATTCATATTTTTCCGCAATCGGAAGTGCGGCGGCTACAGTTTTGTAAATCAATTCATTTCGTTTGCCAAATTTGTATTTATACCATCAAAACATTATTTACAAACAATCGAGAAAAAGAAAAAAAAATCGAAAATCCTTTGTTTCTCCCGTCCTTCAAAAGTTTTTAAAAAATGTCTAATTCCGATACTGGAATACCACAATAAGTTTCTGAGACTTGAAACTATTAGCTTATGTAAATAAAAATTAGTAATATTCATTAAAACTTACTTTCAAATGTTATGAACTATATTGAATATCAAGAGGGAGAGACAGAAATATATCCATTTGAAAATGAAATGATTAAGCAAACTAGTAAACAATGGTGAGAATCGCTAAAATTTCGACTATGGAAATTAACGTTAAACAAAATTTAAAAACTATATAAAAATATGATTGAATGTTTAAAACAATCTGTACAATGATTATAATATTTTTTAAAGATCTCTATTAATTACTTGGAACTTGTACTAACTACTAGTACACGTAAAAACACAACACGACAAACGGCTTAAGAAACACAACTTAATTAATAAAACAATTTCTATTTCAGAATAAATAATATTAAACAATAAGATAAAACAAATTATGAAAAACGAATTAAGAAAATTACACAAATGACTATTAAATTAACTTTTGCAGAATTCGAGCTCAACCGAATAAAAGTGTATTAATTGTACAAAAGAAACGTTCATTTGTCCACTATTATTTATGAGAGATTGTTACAACTATTACTGTGAGAGACGTTTCTTCTCACGTATCTGGCTGCTGCCAATGAATACCATAATCTGGATGATTTGTCTTGTCGTATTCTGCGGGTCTTCGTGGTCGAAATTTTATAAGTTGGCGTCTGTTTACAAGCCGCTTTATACGATGAACAGGACTCCTACTGACAGCGTGCTTCCATGTATTTCCTAACCATTTGCGCCGTACTGAAAATATAATCCAGCACTATAACACCTTGTTACGTAGGAAGGTCTTCGACCCTAAAATACTTGCTTGCCTCCAGTAGAGTTAGATTTTTTATAAGATCTCGGGCATGTGCAGTTAATGAATTAACAATCGTCTTAATACGAGACTTTGGGGCCGAAGATGCATGATCTAGTTATGATTTTACATCCATTAGTTCTCCAGCTTTACTACACATGAGCAACCTACAGCTCACATGCTTTCTGAATATATGGGGAACCACCGACAAAATATCAGTCTCAAATTTTCAGCTAATGAATTTATGGCTTTTGCATTTCTTCTAATTTAATAACTAATAGTTTTAGATATGGTAAGAATTTTCGCGCTCTACAAAATTCGTTTATTAACATAAGACTCTCCCTGTAGCTTACAAAGATATTTAGTAACATTTTCAACTAAGTGATTGGTGCATTTTATTTTAATAATTTGCCTACCATATAGTGCGGTTAACATTACAATCACCGTCCCCAATAAACTTGTTATCGAAGTTGGTGCTGCTCTTCACTCAAACAAAACCTTTCGCACAAAAGCTTCCATGGCTGACGAGGAGTTACGGCATTTTTGTTTGTTTCTATCCTAATAATGCAAGCTACACAAGGTTTGGCATTATAGCTATAACCATATGAATGATGACTCCGCCCACCATCAACAATTATGCCACATTTAAATATTCTGAGAAAGTCAACTTTTGCTTCTCTTTCCACTATTGCCTGTTCTTCTCTGGCGGCTCCTAACATGGAGCTATGAAAATTTTGAATCCCAAATATTATGTGGTTTTGCTTTCTTCTTTGGATATGTTTTTTGGACATTACAGGAACGTCAAGTGGGGTGAAAATCTCTTCAAGGCATGTAGAACCTATTCCCGGAGATACACTACCCTATGCCCCTTCTAGAGAGACTGAATCTATCTTTAGTTCTGCCACTTATATTTCTATATACAATATTAAACATGTTACATTTCAAAATATCTGGTGTGGGCACCATACGACTTTCCGAATTATATTGACATTTTTACCAATATCAGATTATTAATTACTTATGCTATCACGAATGTACATATATTTTCTCTTTGTTGTTTGTTCCCAATCTTTCCCAAGAGGGTGTTACGTCACTTGTTTCCAAGCTTTACAATACCTTTATCATCATCAACATTAGTGAGTTCAGTGGGGCGGGCAATATCTTCTGGTTCTTTTGTAAGAAATTGTGTAAAACTATTGGAGCTGTAACAAATTTATCCACACAGTTCCACTGATAAAACAATAGGCTTTCGCGAAATTCTCCAGCGTTGCACCAATATACCAAATGTGTTTACAATATTTCTTCTTGCCTTAGAAAGCCTATAATTAAAAATATTGAAGTACTCAATATATGCTCATTTAATGGGGATGCCTGTTCGGCAACCAAATAAGGTTCTAATTTAATTGGGGAGCCAGGTAAGTAATCTTGTGCTGGTATATTTATGCTTTTCCACTGCGCCTCTGATGGGGGTTATACAGCAGTGCTGTATTCGGAAAGTAATAAATTACAATTACACTTACTAGAAAATCATCACATGTCTTTGTGCTGGCGTTATTGACGTATTTCTCCTGTCTTTCTGTAGTTTTGGTCCAACTATTTTTTTAATAGTAAGTTGAATAAGTCATGTATCATACGTGTATATTTAAAAATGTGCTCATCATCTTCCTCTAATAACACTATATCACAAACCAGTGCTTGAAAGTGGCCCTCTTTTACTCAATTCCTATTCCTATTATATCACGTATCTTAAAACTATACCTTAGAACGCCGAATACTTACTTTTCTTTCTTTTTAACACACCGAACAAGATATATAATGCCGCGCAATAATACTGTTCTTCTCATCAACATCTTTAACAGTTCACAAAAATACTGTTATTAATATGCCAAACAAACTTCACAAATAATAAACAACACATTGACAATCAGAATTACCAACAGTGTAGGAACAAATTACCGTCTGACGACAACGGAATAAATATTATTTCCCATATTAGAAATATAAAGCCGATTTTGCTCAAATTTTCACTGGATCGTCACAGATAGTCTTCGCAGAAAATTGCCAGTTTGGTCGCAATCTGTTGTGCCGTTTTCCAGAAATATTCACCACAGACATCCAGCCATACACACACACATCGCTAAAATCGAGTTTATTAATTAAATTAATTTACTACTTTCAAGTGATGTTTACGAAATTTTGTACGACATTTTATTAGTATTATAATATAGTTTTTAAGATATAATATTTTAACTATTCAAGTTTCCAAAAAATATTAGCTTGAATACAATACTTTATCTACACTAATGATAAAGTAAAAATTTAATGTAGCCAGTGGAGATTACTTGATCATACATATCACAATAAATTTCACGTGTTTGTTATGAAAATCTGTACACCAGAAATTTGGTAAGAAAAGGATGCATAGGATGTATTAATATAACTAGTTTTGAATTTGTATGTCAATCATCTGCAGCAGCAAACAAACATGATGCAAGAATAAATAAAGACATGCATGCACAGTATCAACGTCAACTATTACAAGTGACAAGGAGCTGATTGATATGAAACAACTAACTATTGACGAACTCGGAGCTGCAGAAGTAATATATTGGCTACCACTAAATTGCCATGAAATTCTTAACAAATATCTTTGTCATAAATTAAATATTATAGAAAAAGTCTTACCTTCATTGTATCGCAAAGTAGTAAGAGCAGATCTAATATTATAGTATGTCGCTGAATTAGATTTAATCGTTTACCCATATTAAATCTATTGAGGATGCTCATAAAAAGTTCAGCTCTATTGTCGCATTTCATATTAGAGTGTGACTAACAATTTTTAATTATTTCAAGTATTCATAGAATAACTGAAATGAATCCCCAATTTATATGGTTCGAATACATTTCAAATTAAAAATTGTGGAACCATGATTATACTATATACTACATGTACCTTGTACTATGAATACAAAATAATCGAGATGCATTTCTGCCAAATTGTAGTCATGTTCAGCTTGAGTTGTATATTAGCCATTATAGTCTTTACATCGAGTATGATTGTCGAATATATGGTCCGGTCCACTAGAAATACCGCCTGTCAAACAAGCAATGTCGCCGTGGGCATTGTCATAAATTACTTTTAGGGCAATCTTTAATAATAATATTTTTTTTTTTGTAAGTAGCTCCCTTGCAGCCAAAGACACATTTTGGTTATCGAACTTGATTTAGTACAACCTTTTGCCATAATGTTTAATGAAATGGTTTGCACATTATATCTTAGATACCTAGTAAATAAATTGTAAGGAAAATCTTGTCTTTATAAATAATTTACTTCCTCGCCATACGATACCGTTGTTTGAATTTTGTGGAAAACTCTCGCCATCCGCAATAAACTTTTGAAATTTAACCCTGTGCGGAAACCCTTTCCGCAATTATATCGGCTGCCATGCCCGATGAAGAACCTTCCTATTTTTTTAAACATTGGTGCACTTTTGGATTTTCATTATTTTCCTTATGTACACATATGCAACAATATTTATTGCGTATTGCCATAACGAGCACCTCTTTTTTTTCAATTATAACACCCTACATTCGAAATAGATTTCAAGATAAATAAATTAATACTAATTAACATTTATATAAATTTAGTTATACCATGTCCGATGCTGCGTTAAATTATATCTGTAACTTCTTTTAGACCATCCTCCGTCCAAATATACACTAATCCATGGTATGCCATCTTCGTAGACTTGGTTATTTTCAATGACTAGACAAGGTTCTTCCATTCCGGTTCTTCCATATTACGCCATGAAGATTTGGTCCACAGCAGAATATAATAATTAGTATGTTTTTATCTACTTTTCTTCTAATAATCCTGAATGCTGCTGTATAATATAATAATATCAAATTAAATCATATTTACGTTGCTTAGCTCGTTTTGAATTGCATAGAACCTGACAGGGGAGGTATGTTCAAAACACGTAAAAATTCTTTAGTATGTTTTAAAGTACTTCCCCATGCAGCAGCTTTATTTATGATGGTATCGCAGACGAAAAATTTTTTCCAGAAATATTGCATTTGAACTTACTATTATGCAATGGAGTCCTTTTTTTATCCTAACCATGGATAAATAAATTTCTTGCATTGGCTTCCGAAATTGCGAGAGTTGTTTGTAGCAGAAAAGTAATTTCCACTATTTTGTTTCCACTAATAACAGGTTCACGTGAACCTCTTTTGATTTGTAAATATTCTTTCATAATTCAAAAATTCGAAGAATGTATTTTCATTATATATTAATCTTTAAAAATGCATCAAATATTGATAGTCATCATCGGTTCCCCGAACATTTATAATATCACTTTAAAATTATGTATAGTTGATGTTTGTATATTATTTATAATGTATTAATATTTGCACATTAGGCTTATCAAGAAGAACATCATTATTTGACTGTAATATATTTGCATTCAAAACTCCAGCTCCTCTAATGTGTGTTCGTAATTTTGTATATTAGTCTATTTAATCTAAACGATATTTAATTATTACTTACTTATCTCTACTCTATGCTCTATGCATAGCTCTATGTTCTTAGCTTTTTTCGTAATCGAAGAATACTTCTTATTGGAACAAGGTCTAGACTTTCTGAAACGGCACAATAAATAAACAAAAAGAGAAAATACTCACCAATAATAACAACCGAAACAATACAGCAATACAACGAACTACCCAACGAAATTAAATCACCGGCATACGTTCCGTTTAACCCGTAACTGATGAGGTCGGATTGTTGTCACGTAACCGGTGAGGTGGAGTCTCAGAGACTGCTCTCACATTTTCAACCCTATAGCTGTATATTATTTATTTTAAGTGAAGAATCCTAGAATGTGTGTCGTAGGTATTGCTACACATTTTACTGCACAGTTGTTTCGAAAAAACTAAAAACTGTTTTCGTGATACATTTTGTAGGAGACGTTTGCGTTTAAAAATAACAAGAAAACATAGACGCGCAATTTAATTTATTAAAAATAAGCTAAAACATACATACAAAATCAATAATCGCAGTCGTATATATGATCAATAGATTAACAAAGTTCCATTTAAAAACGAACATAAAATTCAAACAAAAAAATCAGCAACGTATACAATTTGACTCTTTTTATTGGTCATTCTGCTTCCTTTACACATTATCTGCATATTTTATAACTGCACCCTAAGCAAATTGTTTCTTTGCACTGAATACATGAAAATGCTATTTTTCTGTGTAATTTGGATGGACACAAATAGCAATATTTGCGTACTTGCAGCCGATCTTCTGCTACAGGAATCGGGGGTTCTCTATAAGAGCCGTGCATAATATGTGCATTGGCCGTGCTCATGTCTAATATTTTGTAGATCACAGTCATAGGCCATCGTCCTGTTCTTCTCGATACTATAAACAGTACACGTGGTCAAGAGCATCTACGCCTCCTTTGGTCATATTATAAAAGTTTATAATTTCTAGGTTTTTAGTGTTTGCATCAATGGCACTACTATGCATTGATGATATCAGAATTACTTTAGGCCTTTATTTTTCTTTGGAACAAAAGAAAATAGGGTCATATTCCTCGTAAACGCATGCATAGATGAACCCATTTCTCTTTGCTTTTGCGAGAGAAGTTCAGGAGGAATATGTCTTTTGGACTTTCTCATAGTTCCAACATATGTAATACCCTTCAATTTCAATATCTCGACTAGTTCCACAGACGAAAACCAATTATTAGCAGTTAAATTACGATTGGTCCCAAATAGAGGTCTGGACAAGCGAATAACTGATTGTGTAGGTGTAGGAAGTCTATTTTCTTCGACAGAAAGACATATTCAATCTGAATATTTACCAGTATATACATACCAGTAGTCCCAACCATGCCATGTAGAGATAGTTCGGAATCTGACTCCGTAGGCCCATTTTCTCGGTAACGTCTAGCCACACACTGCACATATAATATCAAACTCTTCTTCTTGCACTTTTAGGAAGGTACTGTAGCGTGTGCGATGCAGATTTTACGCATTCGATAGATATAAACCAAAATAATTCAGCAGGAGTCTCACAGACCTCACGGGTTAAAGTAAAAATTAAAAACCTACTGCTGAACAATAAAATCAAAATGCAACTGTAGAAGAAAAACAAATAGCTTAGACACATACACAGAATATCAAACACAAACCCTTAATACCCACTGCCCGAGGAGGCACAAACCTCACGTTGAAGACCGAGGGAAGAAACCACCATTCATAATTTTTGTGTGTAGATGTATATCTAATTTTAATTTTACTTTCTATATAATTATGATTATGTTGTGTATATATGGAGAAAGTAGAATAAAAATTAAAAAAATTAAAAATAATCTCTCCTGTGCCAAGTTCTCAAAATTTGACCACACGGCAGACCAATGCCCTACAGGAATTACCTGCTCAAAGTGTCAAGTTAAAACCCCATTAATAGCTGCACACCATAGAACAATAGAAGAATAACCCCAAAATGTCGAACAAATTTATGTATAACAACGTTAACGGATATACTCACAAGAAAATACTTATAAGCAATTTTATTGAATAAAATAACATAGACGCTGCACTGTTCGTAGAGACAAAGACAAGACCTGACACCACTATAACATACAATAACTGGAGCTTTATAGCTTTATGAGCGTCTTGCTTCGCGAACTCTTGTGTATCAACCACCCGTATCTCATCCCTATCCCTTAATTTAGTTCCTAATTAGTAACAGTAAAATATTTTACAATGAATCAAACTTACACTTATTACTGCTAGTGGCATCCTTTCTAAAACGCATGTTTACTGTTTGTATTAATATGAAGAGCTTGCGTTATGTTCATTGAAAACCGCGTTCTTAGCTAGCAGAGCCAAAAGGCATAGACAACTCAATTTTCAGGCAACCGCAAACTGTACAAAAATCTTCTTGGAAAGAGGTTACTGGGGAATATATCAAGGATTGAAACTGTATGCAACTGTTGTTATTTCTGGTAAATTAAAACCCAGCAGCTTACAAATAAATATGTATTTGGAATAAGTAAGATTGCAAAAGTAAAAGAACAATAGTAAAAGCGTTTAGGAACGTACTTAGTTGAACAATGCTAATACAATATTAGTATCCTGAGCTGTTTCATTCCAGGAGGAGGCTATCTAAGCTAACTATAAGGTCCCACAAAAGGGATGAGAGGACTCCACCTTGAGGACAGCTTCTTCCTGCAATTTTTTTGTTACGTCATCTAGTGTTACTTGAATTGTTCTTAGACCAAGCATATTTTTTATCCAGCCCCTCATAGTAGGGGGATTGATTCATAATAGAGATGTAGTTGGGCGTATGTAATTGGTTCAAAACGAAATAACCTAACTGAGCAAGGTTATACTTACTTAGCATTGGTGTATATGACGAAATATCGGTTTCGTGGGTGTCCCGTTGAATGCCAGAAGGCCTTGGCATGGATGGTTCCAAGTTACGGGACACCTGCCCGAGATGGATGGCCCTATCGGGCTGCCGGTAGTACTCCTTGTGAGTTTCTACAGAGTAACTCAAAAAGGACGCGTGAGTTGTCATCTCCATCTCTGTTATATCTGACGACTGCAACGATGTGGCCAGCTGCTTCCTGAGCAGCGTGCTCAACATTGGCCCATGGTCACGAACTCCTACCTCCATTTCTAGCCGCTTCATTAACAGGCCCGCGTGTCAGCGTCCCTCGCCAGCAGTGAGGAAAACAAATTTGCTTGCCGGGTTCACCCCGGCCTTCGCTCGAACATCTGGCTGTATCATATGTCCGATGAAGTTCATATGTTCAGTTCGTTCTAATACTGCCACCGATTTGCTACGCTTTCCTCGAATGAGTACGTGGAAGTACTTATGCGCCACCTCCTGCGCATTTGCAACCATCCCCCGTTACTCATCCGAGTTCTTTTCAATGAAAGTGGCCCTGAACATATCGAATACCGTTATTCTTTTTAATTCCCCGATCCGCCGGCGGTTAAAAGTAAGCAAAAACACCATCAGACAGTCCATAAAATCCCTATACGTTGTGGACGAAAAACTCTCAATAAGACGTATACAATTCCTCTATATTTTGTACAGAAATAGAAGGATTTGGTCTATGTCTGTGGACTCTTGCAACACTTTGAGGCCACGTTCAAATTTCCCTGCAAAAGATGGTTTACTATTTACTAACTAGTCATACTGTTCTCGCGTTATCTAATAGACGTATGCACTTCTTGATTGTAGTAGTGATTGTATAATTTGATTAGCTTACTATCGCACTCCAGTTCCAACAAATAGCAAAAGTCTTTGGCAATCTTTTGCGGCTTATCCATCCTCATTAAGAAATTGGAATATTCTATTTCGCATATATATACATATGATAATAAGGATGTAAGAGCGCAATGTATCATTAATTCACGTTTCCTTAGCGTGGAGATGTTCAACGTCGCGGTAAATTCGACACCCGCACGTACTCCTTGCACTTTTGACAAGGAACCTTCGTGACAGGTGTCCGTCGCATATGCACCATCTCCGATTCGTTGGAGTAGCCTATGTTGTATTTATAAATACCGTCTGCCCTCAAAGAATTTATCTGCAAATAACGCTAAAATAAAACATAAACCTTCGGGTGGTGGCATCATTCATTGCTACAACACGGGGCTCGTCCGCGAGGCAACTTGGTTATTGAACGTGAGCAAAAAAAGCAAGGCAGTGGCAACTATAATTTGTATATGTATCGATAAATCAAAGTAAACTATCTAATACGCACAATGTAAGAGCATTTTATATTTTGAGTGATCTTACAAAGTTTCTACTGCTAAACTATACTGATTGTGCACACTCACTCACGAGTAGACATCATAATAATAGAACATGATACGATATGAATTATGGGTAGATGCGATAAAGAAATAGAAACCGATGAGCCAAACTAATTGACATAGCAAGAATAATAGAACACATGTCATTTCATATGTGTTATTATTCTTTGCTATTTCAATCATTTGCTCATCTTTGTAATAGAAAATGTACATTTATGAAACACATAGAACCGATACAAGAGTACATACATATCAATAAAATATCCTCAAATTCTGGACATAAATAAAATAAATATGATCCAAGTAGAAAGCACTATTTGTGACGACACACATTGGAGGAGAATTTTTGTTTTTCTAGCTCTAGTGTCTCGATGAAATAACAATCAACCAAGCAAAATCTAACACGAAGATGTTATAAAATGTACATATGTTAACATTGTTTCAACTGGAAATAACCACGAGCCTATTTTTTTGTAATAACATTATGCAGGTTATGCATTGCTATAAATGTGTATTGTGTAAAATCGAATACTGTGCAAATTTAATAGAATGCATAAGGACTCGGGCTGCAGGCGCGCGGATGTAGCACATGGAGCGGACAATACAGAGTGGTCATAAATTATTTAATTCAAATACAAATATAAAGTCGAGGAGCGTATGTGGCCGTATGATTAACATAGTTAAACCAGATCAACTCTTTCGGCATTAGTTTTCTTCTAACTTCTTATCTTATTTTTACTTTCCTGTTATTATTACTTACCTTCAGTGGGAAGTTTGGATTTCATAGCGGCATATATAATTCGGCGATTATATTTAGCCTCTAATTGTCTATTTCTAGCAACAAACTTTGCTTCTTGATTATGGAGATGAAGCCTGTGCGAGAAATTTCCATAACCATGGCATTCTGCTCAGTTTCCAGCCTTGCCAATTTTTTTTTGTAAATGGTGATAAGACTCATTATAAAAATACTAATATAATTAAATAACAATGAAAGAAAAACTACTTCTACCAATATAAATAAAAAAACAGAAGATAATATTACGTAAATTAAAATTAACACAAGTTAAATACACAGCAAACACATACACCAGCAAGTGTTAGCTTGTTAGCACGAATAACAACAATAGAATAAATGAATGAGCTTAGTCAGCCACGACAAAATGTGTAATGAAGAACAATTTCATATTTAGTAGTATCGTACTAGACCAGACATGCGAAATGCGATGTTGATATCTATTCACCTATAGGAGATTCTGCGATGGGGCGACTGTTATCTATACTGTTTTACCTATATGCAGGCGCAGTTAACGACCTGGCTATACACACTATTACTAATGTTTTCATTTCATTTCTGAAAATTGTGTTTGTGAATTTTGTACTGCTGCCCCTGACGCAAATTCGAGCGGTGTGAATTATATTTATTTGAGCAACATTTGAATTGCAAAGGGATGTATGCAACCATTGGTGCATGTAGTAAAGTTGTCGACAAGACAGAATTCTCTTCTGCAAAGTGAGCAAATAGATATAAATCCCACTTAAGCCCTCTACGTCCTTTTTGAAATTCATCGTTTTCCCTTGTTTGGCTGCTATGTGACACATTTCTAAAAAGTTCCGTTTGAAAGAATTTTTTTCCCTGCATAACACTTTGGCCTCGTTGAAATTGGCAACATGGTAATTTTCGTTGCAATGGTGGCTCAGACCAGTCGAATTTGGTTTAAGTCTGGTATCACTCAGGTGATGTGTGTGAGTCTTTTACTGAGCTTCTGGGAGGTCTGTCCAACGTAGAATAAGTCGCAATTTTGGCAGTTAATAGAATACACCAAGTCTTGGCTTTGGAGGATAGGTAAGGGATCTTTAAGACGGGTGAAAAAAGAATTGACTGTACGGATTTTATCATAGGCAACCCTGATTTTAGGGTTGTGTCCTCGTTAACAGGCAAGACAACCCTTTCGAAAGTCCTTCAATATACGGTAACTTGCAAATGTTATGTTATGTTATGTTACTTTGGTAATGCTCTGTATATTAATGACAATAACTTGCATAAATGTTTATTATATATATATATATATATATATATATATATATATATATATATATATATATATATATATAAAGAGAAATATAGACAAAAATAAACTGAATATAAAACAAATATAAATAAAGATGAAATCATTTTTGCTTTTGGTTTAGACGATTCGTTTCTCGTTGCTTCGCTTTGATAAGCCAATTCTTTATTGCGCCTATTATATTAACATCTGTCGCATTTGAGGTCCCTTGGTTTCTTCTTACTGCTTCTGTTAACAAATTAAGACTGTAAATATACCAAGTGAGAGTTATTTATACATGTAGTATACTTACTGGTAATTATGTTTGCCAGTACAAGCTTTTTAAAGCTTAATTTGCCATTCATGCCTTCCCAGGTGAAATGTTGTCCTGCTTCATTACTAAATACTCTGTACATTATTCGTTTAGTTAAATTTGATGCATCAGATCCTCCCATTCTACTGAGCTCCGTTATCTGCAATTACAGGATTAATAAATGGATTGTATTGCATTAAAACTATTTCAGAATGTTACCATTAAATTTTGGTGTTTGTTATTATCATTGAGATAATTTTCAAAAATAGCAACATTCTGAAAACTAAGTGGCCACATCCCACGTCCAAGTGTCTATGGTCCAATACAATACACTTTATTAAAAAACAGCGGTGTTTGGGGCAGATATTTGATGGTAATATTGCGGGGTGGTGAAATAATGCGCAAGACTTAAAGCGTTTGTACTCAGCCACGTTTAGAAGAACACTGACTTTATTTTATAGCTAACACAAAATAACATATACAAAGTCCCTCACAAAGAGGGCTGCAAGCAGGCACTTGACCCAGCGCAGGTAGGAAAAGTCCATGTGCGCTGTACGTTGTCGCAACTAGACTTTCTAAAAGCCATATTTCCTACAAATATCCCATATAATATTTACAAAAGAATTAAATTATTATTTGTTCCTAATTATGCTATATATCCAAATCAATTAATAAATTTAGAACAAGATTTAAATAAGAGGTTTACACAAATATCATTTACATAAAAGTTGTACATAATGAAATATTATTCATATTTATATACAGAGTTATACGCTAAAAACATTTTTTTTTCATATATTAATTTAAAATTTATTATATAAATGGAAATGAGTATGCATTGTATATGCCATACATATCCGCACATGCCGTGTATGTTAGGAATGTGAATTGCATATGCCATACATATTCCCCATATGCCGGGCATGTTGGAATGTGTTATGCATATGCAATGCACATTTAATGCATGTTAGTAGGTAAAGAAAGTATATGCAGCCGTTTTCGAGCCCATGTTATTCTTATGGCACTTCCGGTCGACCAATTTTGTGTGTAGGGATGCAGCAATGGGGTGTATTTGAAATCTGACTTGTGATTTGGGTTGCCTACACCAGCCCCTCGAGACGTTTTTTGAATTATGACCCTGGGGTTGAAACTAGGGGTGGCATACAGCAGGTGTACATCTGGTTGCCTACATACAAGGGGACGGCGGGAAAATTCAAATATAATTATACAGGCTGATCAAAAATTAAAATCCAAGATGGCGGGCGGCTGTCGCAATATACAGGGTGATCAAAAATTTTAAATCCAAGATGGCGGCTGCCGCATCATACAGGGTGATCAAAAATTAAAATCCAAGATGGCGGCTGCTGTCGCAATATACAGGGTGATCAAAAATTAAAATCCAAGATGGCGGGCGCTTTACGCGGGCTGTCAAAAAATCCAAAATGGCCACTTCCGGTCGAAATATAAAATGTCTAAAATCGAAAAATAGCAACTTCCGGTCCAACTTCCGGTCGTCCAAATGGTGTCGTGTTTGTACTCAAATGAAAGGTCTTGACGTCAGGAACACGAATTTGCAGTTATTTCGTGTCTAAGGCCCTTGTGGCACGAGTTCGCTTTTTGCTGGGTAAATATAGGTATGTGACATATCAAATGAAAGGCCTCGGTGTTAGGAACACAATTCCGATGTGTGTGTTGAAGATCTGAATCTCAATATCGGTTCCCCTCCCCCCGCAGCGCACCAGCTCTCATGCACCAATGGCTCAGACGTTCCACTAGGGTGTTGTTTTTTGTTGTTGTTGTTGTTGTTGTTGTTCCAATTTGCGTGCTCCACTCGAGGTGGATGTGAAAAGCGGGGAACGCGGGCTCACGCGGGGGCACGGGGGCGGTTTATTTCGAATTATTCAAATGAAATTGATTCGTTTTTTATCCATAGCAACTCGTTATTTTCACAGACAAATTTGGGGTACTTTTGTCTAAACAGACAGGAACTATTTCCTGCGCGATAACATGTTTCGAGTGATAACAGTTTTTAATACAGGATGTGGTAGTGATAAACAAACGGAAACCGGATGCATTTCCGCTGATAAATTAGTACAGTCTATACATGTTTCATAAATATCACACTGCTGATTGGCTGATGAATTTATTGCCAGAGTATAAATAGCTAGATTTTTTATAATTTAGTAGTAGTCATCGTTTCAATGAATAACAACGCGGTAGAAATTCGAATTGAAGAAAATCAGTGTGATTCTGGAAGAAGTTCACCAACAGCATTCTTAAACAACATGTTGCAAGACTTTGAAGAGGAGCTGAAAAGTGAACGTCGACTTATTAATGAAGTTAGTTATTCCATATCAAATTCTATATCCATTTCAACTGGATTCAGCGCAGTTCGAGGCTATTATCAGTGCATTCGAATATTCGATTCAAAGAGCAGCTTTACATTAATACCAATTGAGTGGAATGCATTAAAAACTCATTGGGAGAAAGTGAAACAATTCTTTTCAACCCCAAAACCCCCAAAACGTGGGATTAAAAGGAAGTGTCCACACTGCAGTTGTTCGCTGACCGATGTCCAAAAGGAGAAAATATCGTATTCTGAAATAGTTCCCGTTTGCGATAGCTGCACCATTAGCTTCCATTCGACGACGAAGAAAGCAGGATATATTACGCTGCAAAGCAGAGGAGTCCAGTTCAATTTAGATCAGAAGACTGTGTGCCAGCTAGAAGGTCTATTTAAATTAATTGATTATCGTTTGGAGCGTTTGAAAACATTAAACTTTGTGGATTACTACAACGAGTGTCTGCTGCATTTCACAAATTTACCAGATGACTGTAACGTTATATCGACGCTGGAAAGTGTGTTACAAAATTCATCAGTCAAGTATTACTATGAGAGTGTAGAATGTATGTATGAAATACTGGCATACAATAGAAACAAGTTTGTACAGGACGTGCAAACAACACGTCAGTGTAATGGTTAAAGTCGCCAAAGCAACAAGGGGTGAGGAAGAAGAAGAAGAACATCAGCTGCGAAGAAAAGTACGATTGGAGACGCACATTAGAAAAATCCAACAGTTAAAATTAACAATCAAAACCTACGAAGATGCGAAAAAGTGTTACCAGCTTTTTTCCAACCTTAGTATCAGTGAATAAGTGTTGCAGTTGTCACTGTCGGACACAATATAAACTACATTTAATGAAACATATATCGGCATGTGAACTGGACTTAATGTGGGACACACTTCCATCATATTTGAAAGAGGATAGAGACATTGTTGCATGTCTTCCATGCTTTGAACATTATAATTTACCGGGGGAAAGAGATCATATCGATGGACCCCCACCACCTCGCTACAGATGCTATAAATGTCTAAACATCGCTCCGGAAACTTTAGTAGGCATTGTTTAAGTGTCCAAGTAAAAATATTACCATTTAAAATGTTGATGAACATTGCAAATTTTGTGTTGCTGGTTGGGGTATTTGATAAGTCGTTCTATGCCACCATACCCACTGCTGAAATTGAGGAATGCTATATTATCATGATTGATGGAAAATCTGATACATGGCCGTTTGGATGGAAGAGAATGATTCTGCTACCTGGGACCCTACCACCTACATGTGTCACACAAATTGAAGGAAACGACATCGAGGATGGTGTTATCAATTTTAAATTAATGTATGTATTTCCAAATCGATCATATTACAAAACCGAACAATGGCGGAGCTATATAACCAAGTTACCAACCTCAAGAGAAGAAAAAAATAGCATCACACTCAACAATAATACATTACAACCAGCAATACAAGTAGTGGAATATATTCCCAGCACACAATTATTTGAAGAGCAAGAAGAAGTCAACAACCCTAGCACAGAATTATTCGAAGAGGAAGAGGAAGAAGTCCACTCCTTATCTACAACTTCTAGAGAATATGTATCATCATCATCGTCTGAATGTTCCCCTGCAAAGAAGTCCCCCAAATATACCAAAGTAATTGCAATTTTTGTCGTTAATTTATGTATAATTCTATATATCTTTCATTTCATTCAATCAATTATGCTTTTGATTGATTTATGTATGGATTAATGTTGTTGTTTGCTTGTAATAATAAAAATAAAATAAATATATATATATATATATAAACTTGTATGGTTTTCTTACCTTTTTCTTTCTCAGTAGCAGCAGAATAAATAAATAAAACAATATATTTAAAAAGGTAAGTAAAATATTTATTCATTTAAATTAATCAATTAATACATTTCATTTAACATTTATAAGTTCCTAAATACGATTTACATGCACTACAATAATGTTTGCTATTCTTGAGAGAGTGAAAACAATAGGGAATACATGGAGCGCAAATACATATACAACATAATAAAGCTAATAAATGAGTCTTGCAACTAGATTTATATTCAACTGTAGTCATTTCGGTGACATTACAAGACTTGCAATAACTCAACTGAGAATGCGGCCCGAACATGTTTACACTGTCACAATCAACTGCAAAATGATCAAATAACTTCACAATGCATTCGATTTATGAATCCAACTATTCTGGGATTTATCAAGCCCCAACCATTTCACATACACCCTGACTCCTTTGCGTTGCAACACCTTTTCAACCAAGTAGACATCTTCATGTTTCGCTTTCTGCAGCTCGTGCTCGTAAAATGCCCCCTGAATTGGACTACCTTGCATATCATTCAATAAATATGTTACCGGACTGCTAATCTTAACCTTTTCAATTCGAAATAATTCAGTAGACCAATTTGGTGTATAACCTTTATCAAACAATGCCTTCTGCTTACTTATGCGTACAACATCACCAACATGAAATTGTCCTTTGGCGGCAATCTTCAAATGTGAATAAACCCCTTTGAGCAAGTCTTTCTCATTTCCACGATTTACATCTTTGGGTTTCATGACAGTTGTTCTATGTCGTGTAGCATTGTACTCTGCTGTAACTTCCCCCAGTATTGAGTACCAATTATACTTTCCATTCAAGCTGAATGCTCGATACAATTTATCTTTTAACGTTCTAATAACTCGTTCCGCCATGCATGCTTTCATAATGGTGTACGTGGAATAATGATTCACATTATGCTTTTTCATTAACACATTAAATTGTTGGTTGTAAAACTCTTTTCCCTGATCGGTTTGCAGGTTTCGGGGAATACGCCCATCGGAAATTAGAAAGATGTTCTTGAATGCTTCCGTTAAACTTGCTGCAGATTTGTCTTTTAACGGCATAGTCCATAGAAATTTCGAGAAACAATCAATCACCACCAGTATGAATTTATAGCCTTTATTTTCACGAGCATACGGACCAAATTCGGCTAAATCTGCTTGCCATAAATCATCTATACCTTTTAGTATAACTCTACGTCTCTTGAAATTTTTCCTTGCTGGTTTATGCAACTCATTCACTACGTCCTGCTTGATGGATCCCGATTTTAGGGGGCCCATGAGGAATATCTTTAAAATCCACTACGCCTGCGGGTGCAAGCACTTTTGGTTTACTCTGTGGTTGTTGTGATAATGTATCTTGAATTTTTTTAATATCAGAGGCCAACGTCTGTAACTCCTTTTCAACCTTATCTTTAAATGTAGTATATTTACTATGTTTCGTATTTATATTCGTTGTCAATGCTGTTAGAACATTACTTATTGAGGAATCACATTCCACAGATTTATTGTTCAGTATGTTTATATTATTTTGTACTTCTATGGTTTTATCATTTAATATTTTTAAATTATTTTCCATTTTCTTATTAAAGGCTTCATAGTTACTATCTTTCATATTTATATTTTCTGTTAGCGTTTTAAGTACAGTGCCTATTTTCATATTACATTCATTTACTTCTAAATCAATTTCATTTTTAAAGCCTTTTAACTCGTTTGCAAATGCTTTTAAATCCAACACTTCCTGACCGAGTACATCACTGACATTTAGCAAGTCTTTATTAATTATATCAGTCTTATCATTAACCTTATTCAAGTAATGATTAACATTTGAAATATTTTTATCAACAAAATCTTTAGTGGCAGCATCTGATTTGTCAAGCGGTTCATTTATATTGCAGATTCTTTTATTGTCTACATTAAAATCTCCATCACGTGTAAAAAGAAACCCAGGCCCAGGGGGACCGCGAGTTATACCACTTTTACGGTTTGAATGACGTCCGAACTTGTCAATACTCATTGTACTTCTGATCACAAATTATTCTCTCACTCTATTATATTAGCTTCGCGTAATTCCTCTTCAATGGCAACGATTTCATTCTGATGAGAAGTATTTCCAGCTTGACGTGAAGCATGCAAAAGACACAAACGATCCACTAATTCCTCAAGATTGTCCCAATAGCGGTATTGTACTTTTGCAATATTCAAATTATTATTAGTGTTGACATATAAGGAAGAATCAAAAAGACCTCTGCCGGATGATGATGGACCTGACCAGGAATGCGTTCTAGGAATAGCTGGTTTATCGAAAAGGGGTTTTATTATACTTGTATATTTGCGTGATTTATTCCCCTGTTTCTGACCAGTAGGTTCATAATTTCTCTTCAAAGCATTTGTTCTCTCCAATATATCTTTATAATTTCGTCTGTCGTTTTCGTTAAATCCAATGGGAAGTTTTTTAAAAAGCAACTCATACAAACCGGGGGTACCCTTATAGTGAATTCCTTTTATAATTAAATCATTACCATTCAACGCAACTTCTGATTTAGCAATCATCCATTTCTCGGTGTGTGGATTAAAAGTTATACCATATTTTAAATCAAATGCATCATCTCCATCGCTGATTAACTGCTCCAAGTATTGTCTTGGTAGTGGGGCATACTGTTCCAAATAGGACTGCAACGCTTCGGGTCTAGTCTCTTCAACAAACGTTTGATACATGTTTCGATCACTTTGAAAAATTTCATCATCATCTTCATCATCAGCATTATCATTATTGGAGCGTATTGCGTCAGTTATAGCAGCAGCATTCTCAAAAGTATCCTCATGTTCCATTGGTAAAAACTGTGCTGTGGGTCGCTTTGGCTGAGTTTTCTGTATATAATTACTTGCTTTACGTTTAGAACTCCTAACGATATCATCATTATCATCCATGTCCGAACTTGAACTTTGATGTTTAGAACTCCTAACCATATCATCACCATCATCATCATCATCATCATCTATGTCCGAACTTGAACTTTGATGTTTTTGTTTAAATGATTTAATTGGAATTTTAGAAGGACTTGTAGATTGCTTAAATGATTTAATAGGACTTGTGGATTGTTTAATTTTCTTTGTAGGTGTTTGTTGTTGTTGTTGTGTAAGTATTAAATTTTTAATGGGTTCGATTAGTGGTTTGTAAGTTTTATTCAGTAATTCATCTTCCTCGCTTCGATTCAGCTTCATAGCCAACAACTTTTTGCGAATTGCTTTCTGAGTATCAATCAACTTACGTTGAACATTTCGACCCATCCTTAAACAGGTTTGAACAGGTTTTAACAGCTAACAAACAGCTAACGAACAGATTTTGAACAGGTTTGAACAGCTGATGATCAGATTTTGAACAGGTTTGAACAGCTGATGATCTGATTTTGAACAGGTTTGAACAGCTAATGATCAGCTTTTGAACAGGTTTGAACAGGTTTGAACAGCTAATGAACAGATTTTGAAGAGGTTTGAACAGGTTCAACAGGTATATTAACAGCTTAAACAGATATTCGAACAACTTAAACAGGTTAACAGGTCTTATTGCTTCGATGGTCTGCTATCTACTAATAAATATCTATTTACTCGACACTATATATTCATCTAAATATTTACGATATCTTCCCTTATCTATGTCACAATCTTTATCCACTGTAATAAAACCGTAGGGTTCTTTCCAGCATGCTACACACATATCCTTGAATTTGTCAAAAGACATGTCACTGGAAATGTGATCGTTGAAAACATGCTTTAGATTTAAATCATCCTGTTTGAAGAGTATTATAAAATTGGCATTATCACGTACGAGATGTTTCGGAATTCGCGTGTACGTTTGACACAAGTAAAAAGAATCAATCTTGTTATGACGACCCATACTGAAATATTCGCGTATCACATCCTGTTTATCACAAGCCACATCGTCGAATATAAAAATTGAATCAGGTTTTGCATCGCTAGGCTTCATGATCTCAACGTTCTCTTTAAAGGGAAAATATCCAATACCCTTGAGTGGTTTTAAAACTTTTTCGAGAAACTGATATTTAGGCTGGTATAGTGATTTGGAATATACATAGACATTCTTAAATTTCAATCCGTTTTCATCAAACAGTAGACTCAACATCACGTTGGATTTTCCACAGTTCGATGGACCACAAATTAGACATCTGAGTGTGTTTGGAAGCAAAATACCATGACGTCTCTCTTTTGTGAGCGACATACCTTCGCCTACACAGTTGTCTAGATTCATAATCGGTAAAGATTGTTTCTGTTTAACAAATCGCATCGTACTGACCATAATTTCCCTAAACTTGCTTATAAATACAATGGTTAGTTTTCCAAGAACATCATACAGTTATGTACACCGGTAGAGGAATCATCAATTCACTCATCAACAAGCTCCCGTTCGAGTTGCATGTACCAGGTGGTTATCAGTATTGTGGACCAGGTACAAAGTTAGAAAAACGTTTAGCAAGAGGTGATCCAGGCATTAACGCTCTAGACAGCGCTTGCAAACAACACGATATCGCATATTCACGAAGCAATCAATTGTCGGATCGACACGCAGCGGATAAAATACTTCAGCAAGCTGCTTGGCAAAGAGTAAAGGCAAGAGACGCAAAGCTTGGTGAAAAAGCGACAGCTTTATCAGTTGCTACTGCAATGAAGGTTAAACGAAAACTTGGGATGGGTGTTAAACACAAGACTAAGCAAAATAAAGTAGCTTTAAATAGTGGTGTTGTCTCAAAAGTACGCAAGGCAATGAAAAAATTCAAGGCTCTGGATGTGAGTGAAGGTAGTAAAATTGCTCTTGCTTCAGCTAGAGCAGCTGTGAGGGAAGTGGGTGGACGTAGAAAAATTCGTACTCCACGTATAATTCCAATACCGAAGCAGGGTGGAATTTTACCGCTAATCCCACTGTTTGCTGGGTTAAGTGCTCTCGGCTCGTTGGCTGGAGGTGCCGCAGGAATTGCGAAGGCTGTTAGTGCCTCAAAGGATGCACGAAATAAATTAGCTGAATCAGAACGACATAATAAAACGATGGAGGCAATCGCATTAGGTAAAAGTGGTCGTGGTCTTTATTTGAAACCGTACCGAAAAGGGTTAGGACTTTATTTAAAAAAGTCAAAAAACTGCTAAGTAAGCTACCTCAACGTCCTCTCAACGATGCTGATATTGCAAAATATACACAAGATCTTAAACATTTCCGTGGTGTGTTTATGCGTGACACGCTTCCAATCAAACCTTTGCGTAACGAGTGTGCGGTTGTGAATTTAGACTCTGTGAAAGGGATCGGTACGCATTGGGTAGCATACAAGAAACATGGAAAATATGTTACATATTTTGACAGTTTTGGTGATTTACAACCACCCACCGAATTGTTAAAATATTTTCGAGGTAGCAACATAAAATACAATCATGATAGATACCAAAAGTTTAACAGTTACAACTGCGGGCATTTATGTTTGCAATTCTTATTGGAGTAATAAAAGTTAAGACAACTGCACATATGCGTCAGTCATGTCTCAGACCTTCACGCTGCAGAGTAATACGAATGTGTTGTCAGTGAATTATTATCCACCTATAGAATTAAATCATGATAAATTATATTGCCTAGGATTAATAGGATTCTATACATATAACACTATTCCAAATATTGAAGAAGGCCGTAATAATTTATTCTGTTACGGTGACGACGAGAAGCAGATTATAATTCCCGCTGGTTCATATGAGATAACAGATATTGAACTCTATTTACAAAACCAGCTGCTTGACGATAGCACCACCCACGACAAGGTCGAGCGAGATAAAGTGCTGTCGATTAAACCGAATAACAATACACTTAAATGTGAAATAAAAAGTAAATACAACATTGATTTCACTTCTAATCATTCAATTGGAAGGCTGCTGGGTTTTTCTGCACAGATATTAGCTGCTGGACAATTGCACGAATCCGATTTACCTGTGGAAATTATAAAAGTTTCCAGTGTACGAGTCGAGTGCAATATTGTACACGGTGCTTATTACGATAACAAGTTGTCGCATACCATATACGAATTTTCACCCACCGTCGATCCTGGATTTGCAATAAATATCGAGCCCCGCAACATCATTTACTTGCCTATTAATGCTCGAGCAATAGATAACATTACAGTGACAATCCTCGATCAAGACGGTCATCCTGTAAATTTCAGAGGAGAAAAAATACTGGTGCGATTAGAATTAAAGAGTATTAAGTGAGAGAGATGGGGATTAATTTTCATTGTAAGCATATAAACAACGTAGCAAGATACAATCCCAGCAGTCCACATTTAGCTCGGAAAGAGTTAACACCTACTTTGAAAAATAAACTATTATCTCTAGGTTATAAGTTAAAGAAGCATTAACGTTATGGATAAAGTAAACATATTTTCCAATATTCACTATGAAGAGACTATTACAAAGAATGAATTTCACACATACCATCCTCTGGCTCAAAATTATAGAAACAACGATGAGATTCGTATAGTCATACAACACCAGGACATGTACACGTGTCCTAGTGAAAGTTATATTTATGTGAGTGGAACCGTTCAGTTTCCAGCACTCGTTGCGCCTGCAACTGTACACAATTTTGAATTTGTTAAAAACGCTTACGCGTATTTGTTTGATGAAATTCGATATGAGTTGAATGGAGTTGAAATCGATAAAAATCGTGATGTTGGAATCACTAGCACGATTAAAGGATTACTTTCCAACACTAAACGAGATCAGCATATACTTGATCTATTTGGATGGGCTGCAAGTGCTACAAATGTTACATACTTTGAAAATAGTAGAAAGTTCTATGCTCTGATCCCACTAAAGTATTTACTAGGCTTTGCAGAGGATTATACAAAGATTTTAATTAATGTGAAACAGGAATTAATTCTACTACGTGCTAGAACTGATGTAAATTGTTACAAGGGAGATGCGAATATAACGTTCGATATAGACAAAGTGTTTTGGAGAATTCCACATATTCAACTCAACGATGAAATTAGATTGGATGTTTTGAATAGACTCAAAGAAGATAAACCAATTTTGATTCCGTTTCGAAAATGGGAGTTGCACGAGTTACCCTCTCTAAAAAATACTGATAGAGACATCTGGTCGGTGAAAACATCTACGAGTCTAGAGAAGCCTCGATATATAATAATTGCGCTGCAAGAGGGACGAAGGGATAATCATACAAGAACTGCATCCAAATTTGATAATGCATCAGTACGAAATATGAAAATTTACCTAAACTCAGACTCCTATCCGTATGATAATTTAAATCTTGATATGAATAATGGAGATTATGCACAACTCTATTACATGTATGCAGCATTCCAAAACAGTTATTACGGTAACAGCACCAATGAGCCGATACTAAATATGATCGAATTCAGGGAACATGTTCTTTTTGTCTTCGATGTGTCCAAACAGAATGAGAGTATAAAATCATCCACCATTGATTTAAAAGTAGAACTGGAAGCTGCACGAGCATTTAGAGCAAACACTCAAGCATATTGTCTCATTTTATGTGACACAGTTGTCGAGTATACTCCGTTGTCAGGAATAGTGCGAAAATTGATAACATGAGACAGAAATGTGTATCATTTTTAACAGATTCTGGCGGGGTAGATATAGTTGAAATTTTTACTATTGAACCCCAGTGCGAATCTCGAAATGGTAGCAAATGGTTGTGGAGTGCTGTCAATCGTATCCGTTTTCGTGGAAGAATCAATCATTTGGAAAAGCTACTAACACCGATACTGAGAAAGAAGCAGCAGCACAGCATCGCTATGGATCAGCGGTTTATTATCGATGTTCAAGGATTTATTGTAAATGAAAAATTTATACCAAAGGAACTTTCCATCAAATCATTCGATGAGAATGATGTGAACACCTACTCATTCAAACCGCCAACACCATTCCGTTCTCTCAGCATCTCCAATAAAAAACAGACATGCTGGTTGGAGAATAATCATCATGGACTTAAATACAATTCTGGAAATATACCGTTAAAACTTATTCCGCACATTTTAAAATATCACATTAGAAATACGACTAGTTTTAGAATAATAATATTTGTTAAAGGAGCAGTAAAACAAGAGTTTATTGAATCTATTTTAGGTTTGTATTTGTCACAAAATAATTATACAGTTATTAATTTAGAAAATAATGAAGATGAATATTATGATTGCCCGAATTTAGTTAAAACCGAACATGTATGTTTAAATCATTTCAATAATTATAGTATATGTACTATTAAAAATGTAAAAATATTATATGATTATTTAAAGGAAATAAAAACATAATTATTTTTATATGCTTTATTTTATTCTTTCGTAATAACCCTAAGCCCTAATCACTAAACCCTAAGCCCTAAGCCTTAAGCCCTATTAATATTTTATGTTGGATGTCTGGATATTGGAAAACCCGAGCAAAATGAATGGTGTTATTGCAATTTCATGAACATAAATAAGATACATAATTTTTTCTTCTTCTCCGTCTTAATATGCTATGTATACTTATTTAGTATTTTAGTATTTATTTTTATATGGCGTGAGCCCGCGTTCCCCGCTTTTCACATCCACCTCGAGTGGAGCACGCAAATTGGAACAACAACAACAACAACAACAACAAAAAACAACACCCTAGTGGAACGTCTGAGCCATTGGTGCATGAGAGCTGGTGCGCTGCGGGGGGAGGGGAACCGATATTGAGATTCAGATCTTCAACACACACATCGGAATTGTGTTCCTAACACCGAGGCCTTTCATTTGATATGTCACATACCTATATTTACCCAGCAAAAAGCGAACTCGTGCCACAAGGGCCTTAGACACGAAATAACTGCAAATTCGTGTTCCTGACGTCAAGACCTTTCATTTGAGTACAAACACGACACCATTTGGACGACCGGAAGTTGGACCGGAAGTTGCTATTTTTCGATTTTAGACATTTTATATTTCGACCGGAAGTGGCCATTTTGGATTTTTTGACAGCCCGCGTAAAGCGCCCGCCATCTTGGATTTTAATTTTTGATCACCCTGTATATTGCGACAGCAGCCGCCATCTTGGATTTTAATTTTTGATCACCCTGTATGATGCGGCAGCCGCCATCTTGGATTTAAAATTTTTGATCACCCTGTATATTGCGACAGCCGCCCGCCATCTTGGATTTTAATTTTTGATCAGCCTGTATAATTATATTTGAATTTTCCCGCCGTCCCCTTGTATGTAGGCAACCAGATGTACACCTGCTGTATGCCACCCCTAGTTTCAACCCCAGGGTCATAATTCAAAAAACGTCTCGAGGGGCTGGTGTAGGCAACCCAAATCACAAGTCAGATTTCAAATACACCCCATTGCTGCATCCCTACACACAAAATTGGTCGACCGGAAGTGCCATAAGAATAACATGGGCTCGAAAACGGCTGCATATACTTTCTTTACCTACTCATGTTGTATGTTTATTGGGTATATTCTTTTTTTATTATTATTTAGTATATAGTTATTATATTATATTAGTATGTAATATCTTGTTGTTGTCCTGTAATTGGAATTTTATTATTCTGTTGGGCAATAAATACATTTATTTATTAGTGCCGGGAAGACAAAAGATAACTTACACTACGTAAATAAATATATGCATTTAAACTTTTACGTTCTCGCACTGGTTATTTTCGGGACAATTCGGGATCAAAACCGAGTTATGAAAAATCGGGGTAGGGACTGAAAATTCGGGACTGTCCCGGGAAATCGGGACCTTAGATTGTCACTGTAATCTGAATCTAATTTATGCATGTGATCAAAATAAGTTTTTATACGATTTTAATTAACAATAAATTTTACTCAATTTTCTGATTTCTGCTATCATTTCATTAACGGAGCATTTATTTTCTGCGAAACTATTTAGCTGCGATTCTCGAATACTTTGTATTTGGTTCTGTTAGAATAGTAGAATGGTCATAACAACTTAACATACCATTTTTATAGATACACATTTCATTTATTTATTAACAGCCTTTATTTAAATGTCGTCATATAATAATATTTTTTATTTCGTTCTATCAACTAATAATAAATCTTATATATTCTATAATTCCTAGGTTTGTTGTAAAAATATAATATCTGTTCATTTGCACATGTGATGTATGCAGCCAATAGTACACCGTCGCGCTGTTGCGATATATAATGATTTTTGTTATGTTTAATATTATTCACATGTAATAAACTAAAATTAAAACTAATTCCCTGGTTAGTATTGCTTCAATATATTCTACAATATTTTATTATTGGTAATATAATGCATTAAAATATCTTAATTTTATTGGTAAATTGTTACCATAGTTAGGTTTGGCAACACCGCATCACAGACGGCGTACTTGCGGCGCACATGCAAGATTGCAAAACCGCAAGTTCATTCTTGTCTGTGTCTTTCGTCAACGTGGTCGGTCTTTTTAAATTTTTAACGACCTATTTGAATGATGTGCAGTGGGGCAAAAGGGGGCAGCCATGGCATCAACAGCTTCATACATTCACGAGCTCTAGTCGAGGTAATTTTTAATAATAATCTTTATTATAATAAGATAGTTTGCTTATTTTTGTGCTTATTCGATTTGCAAACATACTTATATGTAATTTCTACATATGATTTTGGTGGGTCAGTTCTGTTTGCTGTTTCCTAACATCGTCAATATATTTTATTTTGGCTAAAGGATGGTTAATGCTTAAATAAAACAATAAGTAATTTATTTCAGCTTTTACTGAAACTTTATAATAATATAAGGAGTATATGGCAAATAGTAATTTTCTGAACATAAAAGGCACGACAATATTCTTCTATGATCAGAAAATTACTATGCATTTGCTGAACTAAAATATCTTAGTTCATAATTCATTCGGAATGTCATGTTGTGCCCATACCAGATATGTCCTCATAACCAACTTGTGAAATATATTATATTATATATTATTTATTTAATATTAACATTCATTTTTGCCTATGAGATTGGGGGGAGATCTGATGCTCACAGGAAACCACTGATTTATGTGAATTTCACTAATTACTTGCAACCAACTTGCCTTTGACATTGAATAATTATTGTATTGCAACTACCAAAGTTTAAATCTGAATATTATTAAATTCAACAACTTATTGTCCATTCAAATGTTGTATTTAATTGGCTCTACATATCTGTTAGTTTTGAATTGGCAATAATGTGAAACCTCAGTTATATTCCTGTATTATATTGATAATGCACAAATATTAATTCCTTATTCATATTATTTTAGTTATTTGTAACAAATACACATTCTATATGAAATGCTTTTAAAACCCATAATATGAATTGATAACTATGTAATGATTAAAAAAAATAAATACATCACACTGACATGAAATAAGGAATTGGTATAAATATATTTATAAACTAGATTTTCTAGGTATTTTCTTTGAAATACCTTGCTGGAAGTGCAAACATATGAATAGGCACAGTAAGTAGAGGCCTGTAAATGTTATGGTGGCAAATACCCCCAGCAGGGCCAAAAGGGTTAAGTAAATAATGCTAATTCCCTTAATATTTAATTGATTTTTAGTCTCATCACTTAATAATGTACCGTAAAATGAGGTTACTTTGCACCATTTTTCAGGTTTTTTGTCTTTAATTGAACAGAATATTTTTTTGAAGCGCGTTAAAAATATGGGACCTGTTGCATTTTGTTCTTTGGTGTTATTAGTTGCTATTTAATATAAAATGTATGTAATGTTAGTAATATATTATGCATTATATATTATATAAATTTGGTGCAAAGTTACCCATTTGAGTAGGATACTTTACACCATCGCACAATTTTGATCGAAACTCAGTTGTATATAGGAAAGATGCAAAGTTAAAAACATAAATCAATAGAGCACAAAAAATGTATTCATGGAATTAATTTTTTCTTCAAAAAACGTAAACGATACATTGCAAATTAATTAGTTACAGCCAACCCAACTTTTCCATTTCCGGAATTCGATACAATTCTCTTTTATTTACCATAGTAGAGGGGTTTATGTGGTCAATCATAGTATGAATCATCTGGATTTTCAGGCCATTTTCACACCTTGATAGATTTAAACATAGAATAAATTACAACTGCAATGATATTATTTTACCAGAAAATAATTCCCTTCGTATTTGAAAATCACGTATTCTCCTACAACTTTCATTGCGGCAATTATGCTGAGAGCATCTGCTGGAGATTTCGTACTTTCTATCATTGATGCAGCTTCTTCTTTCTATTTCACTTCTTTTAACATTTGCTCCAAAGTATGTTCTTCATCTGAAGAGTCCTGCAATACTGGACCATCAGTATCAGCATCTCTGCTGGATTCACTGTGTCTTTCCTGATCTATCCTATTGCCTTTCTTCTGTCATTTATATATTTTGTGGATTTAAAAAAAAATGGTTCACCAATTTTAACACAGTTTGACGTTGGTGCAAAGTCTCCCCATATTGTGGTGCCAAGTTACCCCACGTGTTAAAAATGTCAACAAGTAATTACAAGATGATTTTAAATATAAACTAATTATGAAAATATATAGCCAAAGATGTGTAACTGGTACTAAAATGGTGACTTATCTGATAGTATTACACACGAATCGGTGGAACACACAATTTTTCAACTAAACAAAACTGCAACAGATTGGTGTCATAAACAAGTCCCGTAAAGTTAGGTTTTGAAGTAGGAATCTCATAATCACTACCTGACAAGATCTACAGATGACACTTCCATCTTGTGATTAACATGTTGTGCAGTTAAATTAGAAACTACACATATGGCTCCACGAAGTATCTTTTTCGGACGTTGGTGCAAAGTTACCCCACGCGGTGCAAAGTAACCTCGTTTTACGGTATATAAAGATAGGAATTGTTACCCTAAAAACATAATAATGCCAAATATATTTTTTAGTATAACATCCAGAATTGTCTTGAATGTGGGAGTAATAAGATAAACAAAGTAGGCATTAGTAATTAGGTAATTAATACAAAGTTATAAACATGGAGAAAACAATAATTTGTAAATATTGCAAATATTTGTTGTTGAGTTATACTAACAATAACTCCTTAGGAATGATTTGCATAAAGACACATTTAACAATACTAGTGTTATAAATTTCATAACAGCACTAGTGTTATAAATTTCTTTACAACACTAGTGCTTTTACACATTTCTTAATAACACTGCTTTTGTGTGTTAAATGGTCAAAATAAGGTTACTATACATAGTACCAATGATAATTATGATAAATACTACATGATATGACTGACTGTAGCATTATGACATTTACTATTAATAAATAAAATCGCATAAAAAGTATCAATTGATGCATTTATTTGTAGTTTTACATTAAAATAAAACGTGTTCTGAGGCATGTAACATGAGGTTTTACATTACTTGAGAATTTTAAAGAACTTGTGTTGCACAAACATGTTCCTTTGTAATGTAGAAACCCTAATAACGTTACTTGTTTTGTAAACTACTATTCTTTTATGTCAGCATAAACCCACTGTAAAATATATGCTCACTTTTAGTATTACTGTATTTACAGTATTTACATATCTGTGGCTTTTCACCAAAAGCTGATATGTCTATTTCAATTTTATTATGTACATCCTATTGCATTTCAGTCATGCCCTTTTTATGTTTTTATTTCATTATTTAATTTGAGTATTAAGCATTTTGAACTACTTGTAAACTTTAAGGTAAGGATTTGTTCTTTAAAAATCTTAATTCTTACTTTATATTAATACTGAAAAATAAGCTTTTTATCCTTGTTAACTATAAGAACAAAATTGGGCTAGGAAGGTGGGTCAAGGCATTAGGGCCCCTTCATAAAGTTGAAAGTAGCACACTGTTTCCAATTTTCTATAAACTTTATTTATCAATTAAATTGATTTATGACTATTTCTTTAACACTATATGTTAAAGATGATCCATTTATGAGACATTTAATTTCTAGGTATTCCATTTTATGCAGTTGAGAACACACAGAAGACCTATGAGATGATGAGGTTTCACAATGAACTAAGTCAGTGTTCATAGCTGTGCTATCCTCCAGTCAACTATCCAGAACTCTTCAGGATGATCCAATGACTGAAAACATGTTGACTGAATTAATTGTAAGTATTTTATAATATATTACAGTAGAGCTGGTCATAGACATTATTGCCAATATAAACATCAATTTGTTCAAGTTTCTTGATACATGATGTGTTAACACAATTGAGTAAATCTCTCATGTACCTGGATCACATAAATTGCTGGCTTCAGTTTACCATGTATACACTTTTTGCACTGGAACAGAAATCATTCAACTAAACTCACTTGGTTTATCTTATTGTGGATTGTGGTATTATGTTACATAATCTGAGTTATGTAACTATTGTGGATTGTGGTATTATGTTACATAATCTGAGTTATGTAACTAAATTAACTATGTCGAAGTATTTAAAAATCTTATTAACTTGATCAAAATCATTCTTAGGACAAAATACAGACTTTTTACTTTATCATATGATAAATGATATGGTAAGCATGGATAAAGTATTATAATTGGTCAGAATTTTCTTTAAATTTTCTAGAAATCTTATATCCTCTGATTATTTTAAGATCATCATAGAATATTTTTATCCATTGTCCATCTCTGAAACAACTGCATATTTTCTAACTAAAATTTGCATGTGGTTTTGGTAGAAATAACACATGTTCTAAACTGCAATTTTGCGATTGAAAAATATATCACGACGTTTATGAAATATTCCTATCAATTATTTCGAGAATGTTATTAAAAATGAAAAAAATATATATATATATATCTCTGACAGAAATATTAAATATATTAAATATAATTACCTGTGTTCATTTTTAAATACTTTCATTCAGGCAAAGTGTGTTTTATGTTGAAAATATATAGAATAGTTTATAGAAGTATACTATTCTAGATTAAAAATTCAGATCCAGATATCCAGATTTTCTTCTTAGATTTTGTAAAAATAATGTAAAATTATATTATTATTTAACATTTTAATAATTATGATAGTCATGATAAAATAATATGCACTGGCCATGATATATTGTTCTTAGTCAAACTTTATTTTCTTATATTCTTTAAACAATTTATTTTCTAATTTCCCATGTTCCAATTTTCCGCTTTATATGAATAAAACAAATATATTCTGGAATACATATTTGTTATAACACAGCTCAGCACAGTGGTAAGAAAAGTATTGTTATATGAAACATCGATTTTGTAATTTTTTACTGTATTTGTTATGAAACTTTTGGCAATCTATTAATTTATAATTTTCCTCTTTAAAAATAAATGTTTCCATAATATCTGAGAAATAAGCAATGTAATAAGTAATGGAATATATAAATACTTACAATATAATTTTTATTTGTTATGCATATATAGGGATCTACGATACGTTATTTTTTGTAGCCGTTTTCTATCCTGTGGGTATAGGGTTAAGCTCTTTCCATCTATCTCGTTTTTTTGGTATCAATGTAGTCCTGCGGTACGTTTCAGATCGTTACTCCACCTCATCTGGGGTCGATCGGCGCTTCATTTCTTGATTCATCGCCTCCATCTAATTAGTTTCCCGCTTCATTTATCCTGGTCTCTCGCTACATGTCCCGTGCAGTTCCATTGTGTGGTATCAATGCGTTGGACCACATCTTTTTTTCAACTGCTGCCCATATGTGTCTTATTCGTTCATTTATTTCCAATTCTTGGTTGGCCTATTTGTATCTGAATAACCCTTCGATCCTATTGGTTCCCAGCGTTATTTGTTCCTCTTTAATTTGTGTGACTAGTTCTTCTTTGGTTTCTGCTATTAACACTATATCATCCGCAAACATTAAGTGACTTAATCTCTCGCCATTGACGTTGATACCTCTGTTTTGCCAGTCTATTGTTTTCATTGCATCTTCTAGGGCTAGTGTGAACAGCCTGTGTCTTCTTGATATACTTCCCTGTTTATTTTTACTTTGCCAGAACTTTCATGCAGTTTGGTAGATGTTATTGATCAGATTTGCAAATCTATGGCCTATTATTGCGATTTTGAGGGCTTGCTGCATCGCCCATATGCATTGGTTGAACAGTATTTCTAGTAGATATTCCCTCCCTTGCTGCTTATCCGTTTTTCATATGTTTCAGTGCCATTTTTATTTAGTCCTATGTTATTGCAGGTGTATCTTCCGTTTTCACGTTTAACACTTAATCTTTGTTGCATATAGATCTGTCTAAGTGTCTTGGACAATATGAATTCTTTCTTCAATTCGGTTTCCCTCCTTGTATGTATCTAGTTTCTCTCCTGAATACTTTGGCGCCTTTATGTTGTCCTCTTTTGCTATTTTCTTGCAGATTTATATGTCTTACCCTATTCTACTGTTGCCCATGTATTGATCACTATCACTTGCCTTCTTTCCTGTAGCATTTTTATTATTTTTGAGCTGAGTTTGTTTGTCTTTCTAGGTATTGGTTGTGTGTAGGTTTCCTCCACTTTCTTGAATGTGTCAGTTATCTTTTTGTTTATTTCATTTATGTTGTGTGTGTCCCATTGATGCTCTTGTGAGTTTTATTTTATAGGCACACTTTAAATTGGTGTGTGTCTTGTTGGAGCCTTCCTCTGTCTACCTGCTTGGATGTTGTTTTTTTAATTATTATTTTTTTAATTTCTTTTTAATTTTTGGTTTATGTGTATGCTAGCTCTTACCAGGTGGTCACTTTCTGTGTGAAATTTTTTTAATACTTCGACATTTTGTACTATTTGTATATTGTTGATGTCTTCAGCGCTGCTTTTGGGGGAATCTGTCCGTATAATTTTCAGTGATTCCAGTTTATTTATTCTTATTGTTATTTATACTACCCTTTCTGATATCGCTTTGGGCGCTTTTACTATGTTTGTTAGTCTTATGTGTATTAATATTCCTACTTCTCTTACGCTGGAGTTTTCATGTCCTTTGTAGTATAGTTTGTTCTGAGTTGAACTCTGTATAGCTATCTCCTATTTTCATCATCCGTGGTTAAAAATCATTGTGTAAACTGTGATATATGCCTGACATTTTTACTATGACATCTAGGGTGGATCTATTGCATTGGAATTCCAGTTGCTATTCACATATATGAACTATCTCATTCAGAGTGCTTGTATTATGCTAGTGAATAGCTAGTGTTGAGCAGTGCGATGCCTTGGTAATTGGAGGGACCATTCTTTCCGCCTTTATTGAAGGTTGGTATTGTAGTGCTCTTCCAGGTTTCAGGGATGGTCTCTTATTGTGTTATCTTCTGGAACGATGATTATATTTACGTTGCGAGTTGTAAGCATTGTCGGTGTTATCAAGGCCCGGAGCATTGCTTCTTTAGTTTCGTTATTGCTTGCCCTACTCGTGGCTCGGTAGTCGCCCAAACTTCGTCATATGATATTGAGGTTGGATATATTTACTGTTTCTTCGTCCTACTATAGGTTTCTAAAATATGCGTACCATTCATCTTGGGCCAGCGAGCTAATCTCGGTGTTTTCGTTCAGCGGTTTGTTTTTCGATTTTAATATATAGCTTCCGTATTCTCCGTTGTACCTGTACATATCGAATTCTGTATCTTATTATTTTTTGATCGTATGTCGGCGTTCACTCGATTTCTCGTGCTGATGTTTGCAGCGTATTCTTTTATATTCTTGAGGTTTTGGTAATTTAGGTAGGCTTTTCTTTTCTCTTTGGCAAGGACTTGTAACTTCCCTTTTGAACGAAAGTTTCTTATTTCGTGTACATTCCACATTCCACATATTCCCATATTGCACTCTTAATATCATATCATAGATTAGATAGATTGGCTGCACTACCAATCAGACGCTGCGGAATGCACCCTTATGCTATCACTATGGCTTGAAAACATGAAAAACATTTGTTTTCGAAAACCTGCCCCCTTTTGTACATACGTTAGGAGTGATATATTAAGGATGTATAATAATTCGAATTGTGCAACACTTTAAAGAAACAATTTGCGTATATTCTCTTTATTAGCTGCCCTTGTCATTTTAAGAATATATCTGGAAAATGTCCGTATATATGTCGAAAGTTAGTGCCATGTTTTCGGGAAAGCTTCGGTTAATCTCTTTTAAACCTCACACAGCAGATTTTCAGCCATTTTATAATTTCTCCGTCCGTATTTTTCTTACTGTTTGATATTGCCTCTTTGGTTTGACATTTGGTTCAAACATAGTCCTCTCGTTTCTTCGGTTTAGTCGGGTACACATGTCACTGGTCTTGGGTTGTAACATTCTGAATATGTTTCAGGCAAAAGATACTTCTTCCGCACCTCTAGATGCTAGTTTCCCCCCATGCATACATATGCACTTGGTTGTCATAAGAATGTATATATTCCGCTTTAGTATGCAACAGAAACTAATAATTTGGGGTATGGACGGTCCTTTTGTAAATCAAAAGGAAAAAGAGAAATAGTTTTCTGGGTTCTTTGATGCTAAGTTTTGATCTTCTTTTAAATATTGTCTAGCCAGTTCTGCATTGATTAAATGGATTATGTGTTCTTCTATTAGGCTGCTCTTTTCATCAGGATCTGAGATAGCTTTAATCTTCATATTTAACATCTCACATTTTGACACGTATCTTTATGTGGGTGATGAAAGCTTAAATTAAATTATAAATTACCTATATATTTGCTCGCTGAGAAAAGTTGTGTTGTTCTTTTCGGACTTTTCAACATACCAAGTTGTACATTTTTCAATTCAGAGCTCAAATATTTTCTGTTTGGATTGTGAGATTGCGTATGATGGCTTTCATATAGTGGACAACTTTGTATGTGGTCTTTTAAGGCAGCCAGTAGTTCTTCATCACTTTTTCAGCAAGATCCTTTCATTATTCCACGTAAATCTTGTCTGTCCTATTACCTTTGCTTTGAGAGCCCTATCGAGTCTCCTTATAGATATTTCAAATGTTCTTATAAAGAACTTTTTACATATTACAACGCTTTCCTGTTTCAATTTTACGTCCTCTTCTTTTTACGGGCGTACGATGAGTAGATGTAGACAACAATGTATTTTTTTCCCGAAATCCCCCACTTCCCAAAACAAATTAAAAAGCCGATTTTTCTCTGTAATACGATTCTTACACCTTTTCACACATTTGCAATCCTTGTTTTCGAATTTCTTTGCGGAAATTATGTTTCCCGCTTTTGTATAATATGTTTTACCTCTATTTCTTTCCAGTTTCCTAGTCTTCTGATTATTTTCATGTGATGGAAAATTGGTAACGCCGTCTTCGTCAGTGGTGGAATCTGTTAATTCGACAATTCGAATCCTGTTTAGTTTGGCGTAATCTTGAATTAATATTGTGCAAACTGCTTTTATCATCTGAATCACAAATTCGTCTTCTTTTGTTAATATTCATTATTTCTATAATAAAAAAATCCAATATTCTCGCTCAAAAAATTATTACTCTTACTTACCAAGATCAGTATCAGACCAAATTACGATATTATCGTCTTTTTGATAGGCATGTGAACTCATTGTAACAACTGTTATCAAAATAAACAAAATTAAAATAAATAAAACTAAGTATGCCATAAAAAAATCCGTTCCCTTCATTTTATTGCCTGGAGTAAAATAATACAGTTCAAACTTCGAAATATATATTGACGCAAGAAATTGATTAACTGGCAATGCGCATGCTTGCATGGGAGCTTATTATCAGACAATGTTGCCTAACGTACGTTAATTTCCAAGGCGTACAGTAATTTGACAAATCAATTGGAAAGTTTAACTTTGATTATTATAAATGAACTTATTATACTAAAAAATAATTTTGTGATAACATGTTTAGCTAAAATTCTTTTGATTACTTGATTATGAAATCGTACTCCATTGAATGTATGATTATAAATATAAAAAGAGCATATATATACCTTACTAAAATTATCATTAACTCATTTTTTCCCTAAAAGTGGACATATACCACTTTCAAAAATAACGGCTCATAGGTTCCTAATTTTTAATTCTAAATTTTTAACAAAAACTACCTAATATGTTACTTGTTTGAAGGTATATTTTATTTCTAATAAAGTACTCAAATAAGATACAAAATTGCATAAACGTGATATTCTTTTATTCAAATAATAATCAAATGAGGAAATTACCACATGCAAAATTGAAAGTATTTAGTATTTTTTCGACAATGTACAGGAAAATTAATCATAAACAGACTACAGATAAACACATTTTTCAGAGATGATCTTAAAAATACTAATGAGGATTCCCGAAAAATAAATTGACGAAATTCAGTCTTATTTTCAATTAGAATTTAATGCTTAATACAGTTTGTTATACTGTATATGTCCACACTGACATAATTTTCTGCATAACTTAAATTAGCATCAACCCACACGTAAATATTTGCAAATGTGGACAGGGCTTTAGGCATATTATAATTGAGCAATATCCATTCACACATTACAGTTAATATAATAATATATTTATATTCTGCAAATTTTGCTATATATACTAAAACATAAAAATAAATAATATAAAATAATATTTAAGTTGAATGCACCAAAAAACATCTCAGTTTTTCTTTATCTTTGTTTTATGTTGGCTGTGATACAATGTAGGTTCCATGCTGAATTTTATACTAAATCTGTTCTAGTTTTCTTCTTTAAAAGCATATCACATGCACATTAAATGTATAAATCATGTTACATTTATATTTCTTACATCTTACTTTTAAATCTATAAAATTATTACAGTTTTAAATTGAGTAAAAAAAATCACTATAGGTACTAATATGCTTCAACCTCAGACTAATAAATAATGTTTATTTGTTAGTCTGATGCTTTAACTATTTAATGAAGTTATATTATTTTTAAATGGGTTCACAAATAATAAATTTTTAAATATTACTAATAGTGAGATATTGACTTAACAAAATATATATTCAATGACGAGCTTGCAAATGTATGTCTTGAATTCTTTTGGTTAAAATTAAAAATGATATAAATATGATAAAAATCAAACATGTTATTTATAACATATTTTATATAGTTGTATCTAATTATTAATAATGATAATAATTTGCACATTATGTTGTTTATGCTAATGGTTTGTTTTTGTTACAGATTAATGAGTCTTCTGTTTCCGAAATAATGACGTCGTCCATCAGTCAACAAAGAGTTTCCTCGAAGAAAAATATGAAATAGAGAAATATATTTCTATAACAAGAGAATAATTACAGGAGAAGAAACATATTCGAACTGTACATTAATAGAATGTTATATAAAACATGATTCGTCCCTTTGCAACGTTCCCATCGTTTGTGACATTTAAATATTACCATAGTGGACTGATTTTGAATTTTAAATACCATTTGCAACTGCAACTGAAATGTTGATGGTGAAAAATATTTTACGAATAGATCTAGAATATAATGTAGGGTATAAGAGTGACATTAACAGGGTGTGGTGGGTTTGGCAAGAGCATGTCAAATTCTAGAAAATGCCACAATATCCAATAACGATGTTAACTCCGGCGAGTATGTGCCGCCTTAAGCACTTTGCTCTTTCAGGTATACATTTATTGGCACTGGTGATTCACTCACCATCAAGAAAACGCTCGCGATGTATCATATATCTGGGTTGAAAATACGTCTTCCAATCTTCCATTCCATTCGTTCAATCATTATCTTGATTGTCAGTTGCTTACAACTAAATCATTCATTCTACGTATATATATATATATATATATATATATATATATATATATATATATATATATATATATATATATATATATATATATATATATATATATATAAACAAACTAGTAGATAAGATATCAGGGAATGCTTACAATTATTATATACAAAACGTGGTGAGTTCTCGTTCGTAGTCGGAGAACACAAAGTATAGTGAAAGTGGTACTAGTTAGACGGCTGGACAGTTGGCTGGTTGAGTTAGTTGGATGATACTGCTGGATTATTTATTTAGTCTTCTTTTACATTCTTGCTAATATATTCTACTGTGGGTTTTAAATTCTTTGTAGTGGTTTTTAAATTTTCTACAGGTTCCTTATTTTTGTACTTCTTTTGTTCGTTTTTTCTCAACCGATTCCTCCATATGTCCTAAATCCTTTGTAAAAATGCTGTTTAAAGTACAGTCCAATACGGATGTTAAACTTTTAAAAGTATTATTGAAATAAAATTACTTATTTGCTATTATTGATGTTAAGTACAATGATTTGCTTGATTTTGACCAAAGACAGGTGATTCCTATAACTATGCTGATCTTTTGAACGATGTGAGGTGTTATAGCTTCTTAACCAGAATAGACAAAATGAAAGATAACAATCTGAAGAAAACAGTGCAAAATGAAGGGCTTTCTGGTATCAACTGGCTCGTGTTGCTTTTGTTTTCATAACAATAGGAATTCCGAATGAAACAAACTACCAATTGAAAGAACATCCATAGAATGCGACAGAGCTCACCTTTCTCGGAGTACAGAAAAAACTCTTTTAATTTTGACCGCAATTTGCCGTGCGCAGGTTTCCTCTTAAAGCGATCATGTCGGACAAGGTTCTGACATCATATTTCAATCAAATCACTTGATATTTTCGTTTCTACGATGCCATGTCTCACAAAGACTGAAACCTCAGTCAGGCTATCCACACGCTCCGATTTGCACTAGCCTGTAGGTAGAAAGAATAAAATTTTTATTTTTCTCCGGTCGCCTGTACAGGTCAGTATGCCAGTGCTGGTATACTTGTCAATACACGCTCTGGTTTACCTGTGCAGGTCACTTGCGCAGGTATACCTCTTCGGAATATCGCAAAGTGTATGGCCGTTTTATCAACAATAGTGTCATTATTAAAGTGCTTAACGTTGAATGGGTGAGTTAGGTAGACGGCCAAGGTTAACTTACAGTAACTTCTATACTTTTACTAGTTTTGAGATGGATTCAGGGTTTAAAAATGATTTTGCAAGACTTGGTACGGGGGTTCTTTGCACACCTTTTAATTATATAACAAGGTTTTTTGTGAAGGGTGTGCCCTCTCAATGGTAAATTTCCTAGTAAAGAAACACACTTATATAAATGAATATTTACAGAGGTATAAGTGTATAAGAAAGTACGACTGAGAATTATCGAATATGCTCAATTAACTCATTGTAGGATCAAGTCCTTCTTTTCCACTTACCGGGCCTGGCACCGTCCCGTAGCGACCAGCGCCGGTAGTGGGAAGGTCTTTCCTTACGAGTAGGGTTGCTTGAGAGTGCAGCTCTATATGGGTGGTAAACTCCATCTAAGACTAAATATGACCACTAGATCGATAACGAACAAGAACCATGAGGAAAATTTGAAAAGAACTTTGCAAGCGGGCCGCTTGAACTGGCGCCGTTAGTCACTCACAACTAATATTATTTTTCTTTAGATTTGAATTATATGAAGAAAGTTTAGGTAATTTTTGGAGTATCGCATTAAATTGTATAACTAAATGGGTATTTGGTTGTTACCATTGGCATCCATAACTGTCTGGCATCTTCTGGCTATTGAATCCAGTTTTACCAGAGGAATTTCTAATCATTTTGTCTATTGTGGTCAAGAAGAAATAAGATCTCTTGGTCACATCATTTAACCGTTGGTAGCCGGAATTAATATACTTAACATTTTTTTATAAAAGTTTTGTATAAATTCATTAATATTTAATTCCCAAAGATGCATATGCAAGTAATATTGTTTTCGGCAGTATCCTTCAGGACGTTTCCTCAGTCTGGAGACACTAGGCAATAAAACGTCAAAATTAAACATATAAGTTTTTGCTTATTATTATAATAAAAATGAAACAATACTACTACCTAGTATGAAAAATGACAAAACAGTTTTTTTTTATCACGAGACATAATCCTACGTCGCAAGTGGAACAGCTCCATAACGATTTGTGAGCGCACGGGTGCTGCAGAATGAACATCTGGGTTTCGCCAAATCTTTTGGCAAGTGTACAGCTTTGTCGTATCGAATTTTTATAGGTTTGTTACCTTTAAACTTCTTGCTCTCTAACAAAACATCAGAATCACGCTTCCTTCCTCACTTGTACATATCAGGTCGCTATTAGTCCGAGCATTACCTTGAGTTGAAATCTTTCAAACTAAGTGTTCTTGACTCTGATCTAATTTTAAACAGAATAAATGAATTTACTAGTGACAATGACACTGCTTTTCGGTCCTTCCATTTTAGAAATACAAGCGCATCCTTACTATCTCTCCAGTCACACTGTCCTCTCCAACGTATTATCTTTTCTTACGTCCATCAGTAACCTTTCCTACCTTTTCCTGCAGTTCCACAGGCATACATGCAATTTTCTTGACTTGTGGAGTGCAAGCGAATTTAAAAAAAACAACGCGTGGTCCTAAATATTTTTCTGTTACTCCGCAACCGTATATATCTGGAATTGATAGAAATGCCCAGTTTCATTCATCCTAATCCACACCGTATACCCACGTTTTATTGGTTTCAAGGGCATGAATTGTTTCATAGAACTTCTCCCCTTGAAAGAAATCCTAGATTCATCGATTGCTTGATATTTCGATGGTTTGTAGGATCAACGATATGCCTCTGCCAGTTGAGTCAGTAAGGGTAGAAGTTTTCATAATTTGTTAAAATTGTCATTTAAATGTAGGTTTTTGAGGAGCTATATGAAAAAATCTCTTGACATACAAGAACTTATGATGAAAGCATCTATAATTTCCTTCGTAGATGACCAGTAATCACGTAAACCTGAAAAGCGTTTTATTTTCATTAGTAGATTTCTTCCAAGGAAAACTTTCACTTCGTCAGAATTGGTTGGTACGAAAGAATTATTATTACCTTCCCTAATCTGAAGAGCATTTAAGTTTGTATGGAAAACTATGTGGTCGATAAGGGGGAAAATTTACAGAACTATATCGGGTGGTAAAATTAAGTACGGTAACATTAACACAATATTTTATTTTCTAAATAGTAATGGGAATCGCTCGTCCTCACAATATTATTTCTAAACAACTTATGCCTCATCACACATCTTTTTGTATATCAACTTCATCTTGAAATTGACAAATTCATCCGGAAGACGATTTTCTGAATCATCAGCAAATACGACATCCATGGCGTTTATATCAAACAAATTATTCATAATTTCGTCACTATTCGTCTTCATCCTCGGACATGACATCATCAATTTCTGAGTCGATACCGCATGGTATTTCCTCTTCCAAAAGGGCAATATAATCATCTTGACTCATTGCCTCCGAGTCAAAATACGAGTAGACTTTTCTACCTAAATAAGAAACAAAAAGTTACCTTTTCGCCTGGTGTCCGCAGTACGAGATCACCACATATCAGGTGTGAAAACTAATAATTATATAATAGTAAAATGTATTACAACACTTATCACTTTCGTATATATTTCATAAACCATTTTTTATAAACAGAACTTACCTGTTATGTTAATATTCACAATAATACTGTTAAAAGGCAATTGACAAACGCAACGGAATAACAAGAGGCACTAAAACATGTACGTTTCATTTTTGGAAGAGACCATATTTGTGTATGCGCTGACGCGTGTGGCTACAGTGTAGGACGCTAGGCGCCTAAAAAAAAATTATTTAAAATGTGTCCCCATAGTAAGTCCACTAGGACACAAAGGGTTAAGCAGACTTAAAGAAAATGGAAACTGGCAATTAATTTAATTTACAATTCTGCCCTTCGTGTTCCAAAAAACACTGACCATCACTTTCCTAGCAGATCGTTAATTTTAGGCTTTGATTGGAGTGCTCTCCTCTGGTTTTCGCCACAGCATACTCGCCTGCTAGGTAGCTATAGAATCTCAAAAAGTGTCCCCATCTACTTCGTAACGGTCTAGATTAGTGGTTGTTCTCTGAAAAGGCTGGGCACCTATCTAGCAGTTACTTTACGAAGTCCTAGCGATTCTCCGAGTTTTTTTTTGACACTGCCGTAGTGTTCACTAGAGCAACAATTTGATTAAGGTATATGCGACGGTGGTGTTACGAAGCGTGGTGGTAGTCTTGCGAGGCGTGGACCTTTTGTCGCCCTTTTGCGCGGCTTAACGCATACTGGTGGTGGTTCCGCTGGGATTGCCGTTGCCGCACGTTCCGTGATATTTGCGGATCACCGAGGCACGGCCGCAGTACCGCGGCAGGCGAAGCCCTTATATTCCGTTGCCTGGAAGAGTTAAAATGCGGCACCGGTCGCGGCTCTGTCTTTTGACATCCTGTATCGTCTGGTCTAGGTTTAGGATATGTGTAAATGTCGAGTCTAAGAACTTCAGTGTCTTCGGTTGCTGAACTGTCTCGTCCCATAGTCTGTTAGGTGTGTCCGGTCTCTTCGCGCAACGGGGGGACATCAGCATAAACTGCGTCTTCCGAGTTTACGTCCTTGGCACATAACGAGGTGTATTTTAGGAAGGTGTCATCAGTAAAAATGTGACGTTTGAAGCCGTAATGCGTGGGGGTAGTATGTTGTTTGCCAACGTGATCTTCGAGGCGAGTTTTAAAACATCGCTCGAATGCCTTTTCGAGGGTGTTGAACAGGAGGATCGGTACGATGTTAGCTCGCAACGGGTCTTGTCTGGTTTAGGTATCATTATAGTGCAAGCTGTCTTCTAGGGACCGCGAAAGTGGCCAGCCCATAACGAGCTGGTCATTATAGCCGCTGGATGGGCGAAAGCTTTGGGTGGTAGTTTAGACAGTAGAGAGCTGGGAATGCCGTCAGGCCCCGCCATCGTACTGCGTCCTTGTTTGAATGCCATGCATAGAAAATATATAGTATAGAAAAGCAACTCAATGAGGACCGATTGTCGCCATATAGCGCCGTCTATCGGGAATAACTAGTACTAAATTGTACTAGAAATTAAAAATACCCAAATAAACAACAGTTTATTGAATGCTGTATGTATCTACGGGAAAGGTAATTAAAAGACAATTTTATTTCTTTCTTGATTTATTAGAGCAAATATTGTTTGCCTGATTGACAATGTCGTCATTTGGTCGCATATCTTTCCCTGACATAATTCTGTTAATACCATTACAGTATTTATATACCAACAATCTTACAAAATGTACTCAAATATAATTTATTTATATCTTCATGTTCACAATTAAACATTATATTTTTCTTAAAACATGACACAATTCTTTTTACTACATTGTTTAAATCCATTCTCCTTATAAAGTACTGTGTAAAGTTATACACTTTTATTATAGAATAAATAAAAGTAGGGCGACAATACTGTAGCCTCCTAGCAATTAAAAATTCCTTGGCCAAGGTGTGCTCGTATAGGGGCTCTTCTGGGACAACATAATTTTCATTCAAAATGTGTACATGGCACAATTTGCATTTAAATTTTGTAAGGACATTTTTGGTAATAAATCCTGAAATATATCCAATAACGGAAAGGTCCAATGATCTTGTTAATAAATTTACGGGAACCTCTTCTAAATTTAGAGGCTCCACCGATTCATTGGACCTGTCGATATCGGACGACACAAAAGTTTTTAGTTCTGTCAAGTAAATACCCGAATCTTTCAAATTCCTTAATTCCAAAAGGTTGAGTACATGACGACAGTGAACACTAAATATCACTTTATACAAGTCAAATGATAATAGGTAGAACAAAATCTAAGGCACAAGAAAAACACAAGCCTGCAAACGTTATTCATAAAACAACTAACCGACTGCGAGTGACCGACTGACCACACAGCACTATAAACACCCACTGACCAACACAAGACGATATCAGCTGATTGTAAACATACCGCCATACTGGAAACAATATTTACGGATTACAGTTTCGTCGGTAGTAACTTCCATATGAGTTACCTTACGGTGATGCCATTGACAACTCGTCGGGAGTGACCTCGTCCGTGTGATGGTGGTGTGGTACTAGATAAAGTGTCCGTGCTCGGTCGTTTATCGTCTGGTAGAAGTCGTGTGTGCTTGTGGTTTTTCGTCAGTAGTTGGGCTTCGGCCTTGTCTGTATTGGAGATCAATGTTGTACCGTTGATTATTGGGTTGGTCTGAGTGCGTTAACGTCGGTTTGTTAGGTCGTTAGTTTTGTCCAGAAACGGCCACCCTCTAATGGTTTAAGTTTGCCTATATGTTGTGTCTATGTCTTTTCATTGTCTGCCTTAATGGCCAGATTCTATTCGCGGATATTCTATTGATTTCTGTTCTTGTCTGTGGGTCGTTTGTCTTCTTAGTTGTCGGGCGAGTCGTCTGTTTTACGTGATCATGTCGTGTATGGCCTTTTGGAGTCTTGCCCTTCTGTCTATCGAAGTATGAGTCTTTATGTGGTGTTTCATGGCGTCTTTTATTTTGTCAGTAATCAGTCTTGCCTGCGTATCTATTAGAGTTGGGGAGTAGTAGTTTTTGGTCGGTAAGATATACGCCTCAAGTTCGTCTATAAATTCCTACCAGTCGCCCTGATGAGTTGTACATGATGAGGTAGCTGTTGAAAGTTGGTAGATCATTGCTTTCGTATTTGTCTACCAAAGGTAGATGATCGCTACCCACTGAGGCAAGAGTCCGGGCTCCTGAGGGGAAGTTGTTCGACGGTCTTTTGTCCGTTAGTATGTGTTCGAGTTGTCTTGTGCTGTGGTGTCCGAAATGGGTATGTTCTTGTGAGTCCACTTGCGGCAATGTGTTGAGTCTGTCCTAGGTATTTAATGAGGAGTCTTCCTTGCCTGTTTGTCACATGTTGTGGTTCAAATAAGACTTCGGAGATGGGTTCTGCTGGGTGAACGTACACACTTACGACCGTGATTGTGTTGCTGTTGCTGTGATATTTCTGCTCCGACCGCTTGCAGTTTGTTAAGAAGTGGAGGTAACGTAACCAGTCGTAACCGAAGTGTTTCGTCTGTATAGTGGACTTAATGTATAGAGCCACCCCGACGGAGGTATCGCTTTAGTCTTTACGTATACAGTAGTAATTTGGGATCGTGAGTTACGAAGATCTGTAGAAGTGTATCTCTTGTAGCGCGAGTATGTGAATGTCCTCGGTGGTGAGCAGAAGGTCCATCTTTCTTCTTTCCGTATTACACCACCCGTTGATGTTAAATGTACATATGTTAATTGTTGTTGTCAGTTACGTCTTCGTGGGGTCGTCGTTTCGGTCAGGGGTTTAGGTTATGCGTAGTGGGCAATATTGTCAGTACGATAGTCGTCGTTGTCCCGAAAAAGTTCTCCGCCAGAGATGACACCATGGCCGTGACTCGGGCGGTCGGCAGGGAAAAGTGATATTAAATCCGTTGCCAAAACGGAAATGAGTTTCTCCTCCAACGGGGTTTACGCTGGGGGTGGGGTGCTCTTGATAATTACTGCAGAAGCAACAGTTGCGGGGGCTTTTGGTCTAGTGGGGCATTTATGGCTGAAGGCTGAGTGGGACACCGAGTTTTAATTGACGCAGATGGATGTCTCGTCGGCGCACTTGTTGGTCGGGTGATCGCCAGCGCAGTTGCCATACCTCTCCGGTTCCTGGCATGCGTCGTTGGCGGAGTGGAAAGCCACGCGGCGGGTGCATTAGTAAGGAGCCTCGTTGGGCCGTGGGGTATTTGTGGCCGAAAAGTTTAAAGCCAAATTTTTTGTATGTCGAATACGTGGGCAGAGCGTCGTGCAGGTACTTCTCGAAACCCCGCCAAGAACATTTTTTTAAATTTCCCTTTTAATGTATATGTTTCATTATATTCTCGTGGATGAAATAATACACTTTCTTGTCGGCTAAGTTTCTCACATTAATAGTAGACGTCACCATCTTCTTGCAAAATGGCAGAATGTACGTTAGTGTTATCCGATCCTCCCATATCATCTCCAACACATTTAGCAGTGAATACATCGTCACTATCGGAATAGTCTAATTCATCTTGGACGGAATCGGATCCATTCGAAGTCTCTTGCAACGGCGCTACTTCGTTCAGAATGTTCTGTTCTTACTCGTTTCTTCGTTTTCCACATCCGAACATACATCTGGTGAAGAAATATTACGGAAAGACACTACGATTCTTACAAATGGATGGCGTGGTGATTTTCAAGTAGCTGCAATACTTGCACTGATTATAAAAAGCAATTGCGCTACTTATATATATACCCTATCACAATCGATAATAAATAGAAAAGTGGTTCCACCACTTGTCTGCTTGCTAGTAAGAAAATTGTTGATTTCGTCTTTCCGTAAGCTTGTATTCGGAATAATTTTCATCGCTTAGCGACATGATCCTTTTGAGTAACTCATTGCATTTTCATTATGTAATTACAGCTCATTCTGAAACTTTCGAACTACATTGGTTTATGATCTGAAGAATAGGTTTGTGGTATACACCTCTAATTGAAAGAGGTACATTAGAAATTGTGACATCTATTTCGGTTCGTTATACTCTTAATCCCATATCCAGCGAAAGTAATAGTGTATAGTCTAAAGCCAATCTTCTATGGTTTCATACAACTTATGGAAACCATCTTTACAAATGATATATGATATTTGTCAGTTTTTGGAGTTTTGTAGTCGACAATAAAAGAGGAGTTTTCCATTTTAAAATTAATAACTAAACGTGCTTTTGTTGCATTTTTCAAAAAATGTTTTATGATTGCAACCATTAGCGTAATGAGGTATTGCATAAATATTAAATTACTCCAAATGGGGGTTTGTACTGAGAATTCAAAGATGCGTATGATGAGAAGATGCTACTTCCAAGAATTCTACTGCTTTCTTTTTAGCAGATCTATATTGTTTTAGCCTATGAATATTACTAATATTGTGCACAAACAAGAAAAAAACATATCGAACTGGCTTCTGTTTTCATGTTAACACTTTTTGAACAACGGATAGCCTTAAATAGACGCAACTATGTTACGCACCAGGTGCAATTTGCGAAGTAACCAAAGCACGTACGTCAAAAGTAATGGTTAGATTTTAATACAATTTGGTAATATACTACTTACAACTATACTTAACGTTGTTTTATTAAAAGTGGGGCAATCAAACGTAGATATTATGTAAACAATGTTGTTTTATTTTTTAAACATACGCATTAAAACTACTCACTAATGTTTTTCGAAAGTGTGGTATTTTATAAAAAAGAGTCCCCTATGACCTTCCTATTAAACTTTTTTCTTACGTGCAGCTTGTAAAAATTTTAACCAATTTATTTTTACGTGCATTCTTTGACAAACTTCGTGGAAAAACGTTTCTTCTGGATGATTCAGCTGATATACTTGATGCAGGATCATCTGCATTTTTGCTTATCCATTATTTTGCTACATCATGTTACAAATCATTGTATTTCTTTTTTGAATTAGGATTGAATATTTTAAAAACTCTAAACTCATTAAATAGTGCACAATTGATTAGAAACATCTTAGCCCCTTTTGCCAATTTGTTAGTACGACGTACTATCGAACATTACAATTCATATTGATTGGCGCGATCGACACCTTACATAAATCAACCACGTATATTGGCTTTCAAATTCTTTATTTTGTCTCCTGATCAATATTGTCATTGATGTAGTTGGCAATGATATTGTATGTACTATACATTCTATACATTCAGCCGATATTGTTTTTGCAATGATTCGGACGAGTCTTTGACTGCCAACATTGGAATTAAATGTTTTGGCCGCGGCAGAACATAGATTTTTTCCAATTTCTCATTCAAGGAAGGTCTCTGTTAGTACGAATAGTGAAACAATTTTGAAATCTATGTTGTAAAACTATTTTACAAGTGTCAACGCTATTATAATAGATATCCTTATTTATGTGATGAACGCATCACATAAATAAGGATAAGGTGGAGTGGGGTATACCGACACAGAAATTGTAAAGTTTATTTTAAACTGATGTACTTTCTATATATTTTACTAAAATCTAAGAATCTTAGTGTTTTTATTTAGCGCATGGTTTATTCTTAAAGTTGCATTAATTTGAAATAGAAATATCTTCTGAAACTTATGATTTTCTTAATAAATTAAAAACAGTGCTGCTACTTGTTCCGAAACTGGTCCAAAACTGCATCTACCTGTCAAAAAATTATCGAATCTTATTTCCTTATATTATGGGACAAAAGCGGAATTATTAGTAATAAAATAACATACAAATAAAAATTCAAATTTTTATTCAATCATTGTCAAGCCATCTCTCACATATTAACATATTGTTTTTTTTCGAACCTTAGTTGCAGTTTCCACAAACCCAATTCATGCAATGAATGCACTGGATTCACGCTTTTTTGTTAGCTTGTGAAAATTGCATTTACAAATACTACATAAATTATTAACTTCCTTAGAAGAAGAATTAGGAGTTTTTTTCTTGATGTTTTTGTCAGGAAATAATCGTAATCTTGTTTCTTCTGAAGTTATAACTTCCACGCCTTTTACAACTCGTGTCTTCTTTCTAACAATTTCCGTGGACTTTGATGTTATAGTTTCAAGTAGGATATTTTCAAAACTTACATTGCAATTATCTACTAACTGGGTAGACGTTGTTGAAGATTGTGGTGGTGATTGTACATCAGCCGATGTTCCTGGCAATATAATGAAATTTTATTCAGCAATTATAAACTGGTCTTCAGCAGGAGAGAACTCAATTATTATAGTAGGCTGCGAAACAGCTTCTTCAATCATTTGTTCACCCATTTGATTTGCCTTGGTTTGTTTTGCTTCTTGTCACTGTTTTAGATAAGCAACATCAAAAACTGAATCGGGCACCACCTCCATAGAAAATGGGTGAATTCCACCTTTTCGAAATGCATTGACAATAATATAAGTGTTCAAATCCCACCAAATTTCACCAATAATTTGTGCGAACGACTTTTTGGGCAATCTCTTCCCTAAATGCCTTCGTTGCCAGGACACCAGCCTCTGGCCACATGTTGATTTTAAAGATTTAAAAACGCTGATATCTAGTGGTTATAAGATGTGACTTGTATGTGGAGGTAATTTTAGAATGGTAACTTGCGATTTCATTGCTTGCTTTATTAATCTGATGCTCATATGTGTTGAGTGATTATCATATATCAGTAAAACAGGTCGATCTTGACCAATTGACGGCAAAAAACTTTTTGTAAATTAATCCGTTTTGTGTTGCACATAAGTAGTGTTAGGAAACCCAGTATTCTCTGGTGCATACCATTGGTCCCAAATATTCTTTCCTTTAAAAATTATGACTTTTTAGCAGATGCTGATAATAAAACAGTAATGTTTTGTTTTCCAGGGGCACTCTACGTGCAATAGGTTCTTATTTCTTTAGGAATACCAATGGAAAAGTGTGACATGACTGTTGGGGAGAATGTCAAATACCTATATAATTTATCCACAGATTAAATTGTATGGAACCAAATTTGTAATTACTCGATTCCAGTGATGCCTGGCGTTTTGTATAATTTTAATACTGTAACAAATATAAGATTTAATATGCGAAACCATCGCAACAATGTTAAATGCGTTAACGAATTGCTTCTGCTTTGAGGTTGTAATTAGCCAAGTTTTATTGACACGTTTTATTAAAAAAACAAATATTTCTTTAAGTGTTACTGTAGTTACTGATGATTATATCAGAAAATTATGTAATGGAAAATTTTCCACTTGAATTATTTCCTTATATCTTATTATTCTAATCCTATCTCAAGTTATAAAAAAATGTATTTTTTTTAATAAAAAAACATATTAACAGCATTGGGGATCGAACCGCAGGTTGTAAGCCAAACACGCAATAGGACACTACTTCTGACTACTTTTCAAATTGTCTTTTGCATTATAAATATGTAATTATGTGGCTGATATGTCTCAGCTCAAATATTCTAATTTAAATTATCCCAATTTGTGTTACATAAAAATAATAATGTATATATGTAATAATGAGGTTATTACAATATATAATATTAGAAATTAAGACTAAAAAACATCTATTAATGAAAGATATATAGAATATATGGAAAAAAGTATTAAATAGTAGTACATATCAGCTTCTGCCAAATAGCCACTAAATTTCAATTCTCAAGGGTACTTCCAATTGGTAAGAGAACCGTACAGTTCCAACTCGGCGTGTTTTGTATCCTGGTGAACTATTTAAGCAAACATCCAGTCCAACTGCGAAGCACTAAAACCGACAATAGAGAAATCAAGCCAGGAGAAGATTCAAACGGAAGTAGTTTACGCGGATTTGTCCAAGGCGTTCGATAGTCTTCCCCACGGGCAGATCGTGCACCACCTGAATCAATCAGATGTCAATGGGAATATAATAGACCTAATTCTTTCATACCTATACGAAAGAAGGCAGTTCGTATATCACGAAGGTTTCTCGTCCCCAGAATATGTTTCGACTAGTGGTGTTCCACAAGGGTCGAACCTGGGACCCTTTCTTTTTCTCTTTGTACTGAATAGTGTTTGTGATAAACAAGTTTCTAATATACGCTGATGATGACATAGTGTCTGGGAAAGAAAAACTGTGTAAATATGGATAAATCAATAATATTCAAATTTAGAAAGAGTAACAGGAAAAGAATGAATGTAGTTGAGGGAAGGACAAATTTTAGAGCAAGAGAATGAGTTTAGACATTATTTCACAGCAGAATGTTCTAATAATATGCACATAAAAAATGTTTTTGGGGATGTATGGTATGTGATGCGAATATATAATAATCTCTCCATGCAAATGTCAATCTCACCTCCACTTTGGTGCGCCATGTTTCCAAACTGATGAGGCAATGACGATCGAATGATTGCCGGAATAAATAATCCAACTCGTGTGGCCAGTAGCTTCGGGTGGAAGAGCCAACAAGAGGAGGGCACTCTTTTGAGCTGGGAAACTGGCTCTAAAGGCGGATGAAACGAGGAAATGTTCAAAGGCATAAGGGTGCAGATGGCAGCGAGAAACCAATGCATTAAAGACCCAATGGTATCTCTCTAATACAGTCGTCATGGCAAAGTTCAGAGCAAATTATTCCGGTGTCTTAAGTATCCCAATCGGATCTCCGGGGGAGTTTTGAACAACGCTGCAAAGAAGAATAAAGTATCATCTGTCACATGTAAATGTAAAAACAATGTCTCAGACAGGAACAATTAACAATGCCATTCAACGAATATATAGACTCAAATGTGTCTACTACATTATAGACTTCGAAATGCATTCCAGAAGGCAAACAGAGAGATGTGGAAATTATTAGTAAACTATAGCATGCCCAAAAAATTATCCAAATGATCGAAATGCTTTATGAAAATTACACAGGAAATATTGAAATAAATGGCGAACTATCCAGAGACATGAGGTACAGACCGGAGGAAGGCAAGGATGCATTCTATTGCTAGTACTTTTCCTAATTGTCATTGACCATATAATGAACAAAGTAGAAGATAATAAAACCGGTATAAACTGGAAATATTGGGGAAGACTAGAATTAGCTGACGATGTTTGCCTAATGAATGAAAATTTAAGCAAACCACGATAAAAAAAAACAAATAATAGAAAAAGTGGAACTAAAAATAAGTATAAACAAGTGTAAGGTGTAATAGACGAATAAATATATAACAATAACAACAAATGGAAGAGAAATAGAAAAAGTAGACCTAGGCAGCATAATAAGCGAAAGAGAAGAACGCGAACATATAAACAGAATAATAAAAAAGCGCAAGAAGCATTTAATATGTTATAGATGATTTGGAGATCAAACGAAATATCTACAAAGAACAACAATCAATTTTTTTAATGTAAAGAGGAATCGTGGACTACGAACTTAAAAACATTAAAATTAATGAATGATAAAGACCTTTATTAACAAACGTGGAATATTAAACATATATAACCCTGAAGTTATATCAAAAGAAGAACTATGGAAACATGTAATATAGAGCCAGTGTAAACCACAATGAAGAAGAGAAAGAGGGGGTCCAATAAATATGGCAAAATGAAATACACAAGTAACATACAAAAATACATAAATCATGGCATGGCCTAAAAAGAGAAGCAAAAGAGAAAACGAAATGGATGAAAATAGTCGAAAAATAAGCTAAATAAAAAATATATGGCCACCAGAAAGGTCGGCTCTAAGGGAAACTATACGGAATAATAATAAATAATTGGTGTATTGAATAGGGCAAAAAACAATTGGTCACGGGTTTATAAAGAAAAAAGACGCTATTTAACAGCCTAATAATAACTGAGCTTAGATTGATTGGATAAAGTGGGAGTTCTCAGACTGAATAGAGGAACACAATGATATATTTTGCCTGAATTAGCAAGACGGGCCAAGTTAGAAATAGAAGCTGTAAAATCGTTGCATCAATTCATTGTACAGATTATATATTGCTGCACGAATGTAGACGGGAATGCATTCGTGCACAACTGAAAATAAATAATATGAATAGAATAAAAATGAAGTGATTAAATTGAGATCAGGGGAGAGGCATTAGAAATGAGAAAAATGAAAAATTATTTTAAAGATTTGCAAAGCAGAAGATCAGAATCTTGATACAGAAAATACCCGCAGCACCAAAATATCTTTTTGGAGAAAAGCACAATTGAAGGGTAATTAAGGCAAGGTTCTGGTATGGGGAGGAGGGGCGACAGAATGTGTTTTGGATGAATGATGAAACAAGATTTTTAAGATAGTTTTGCGCCCAATTTAAAATCATTATCCAGCATATCGCATAATAGCGTCTTCGTGTGAAAGTACTATATGTCTTTATATATTCATTCAGTCTGAAATATGTAAAAAGAAACACAAGTTTTGTTATGAACAGCACAGTCTGGGGGGTAGGACCTTTAGTAGAGGTACGGCCACATTCCTATATAGAGGAATGGTATAGGTCTTCACGAAGAGGCCAAACTCATACTTATGGCTCCACGCGCCACGCCCCGGAAAACGGTCTTGGCCTACCGGCAAAACTAAGTGTGAGGTCCTGCTGCCGACTACTCGCACATATGCCGAGGATGGGTAGATCAGGTCAGATTCTATCACTGTAGGATAACATTTCAGACGGCGGCGATGAACTACCACGTAGTCAACGGCGGCGTCTATAATCCTCAGCTAGGCAGGATCCAGAAAAGCAAGGAGAAATTATCTAGATTACAAACTTCCCAAGAAAATCACTTCATTCATTATGACAGGAAAAATTAAGAATAGCCCCGAGTCACGGCGTTCCTTGAATGGGACAGGGGTGCGAACAATCACCAGTCTTGTCACAATGAAACCATTAACAATTGGAACATGGAATGTAAGAAGCTTATGAGCTCCCGACAACACTACCAATCTAGCACACGCAATGAACCGAATACACACAGATATTCTTGGATTAACCCTAGTAAAAAGGCTCGGAACAGGAAACACTGAAATAGACGACTATATTCTATACTACTCAGGAGGCGGATATAGCTATTCGCAAAGATATGGCAAAGAGCGTCTTAAACTTCGTGCCGCTATCAGAAACTAACGTCGCTAACGAAAAATTAATAATACATGGTTTAAACTGCCGGAACGGCGACTATACACCTGAAAATCGCACACAACCACACACACAGTCAGGAACCAAATAGGCTACGTTTTAATAAACAAGAGATTCAGATCAAGTATTAAAAGTGGTGCGAAGACACAAGGACGACAAACAAAAAAGAAATGGATGACAGCTGAGATCCTTGCGATGATGACTAAGAGACGAGCATACAAAAACGTGGATGAAGAAGAATACTGGAAAGTACACAAATAAATCCAAAAGAGCACAAGGTTAGTGAAAGAAATCCGGTTGAAATGACAATTTCAACATCCATAAAAAACGAAGAGAAGCCAGCGGCATATACAAAATGAGACCTATACCAAGCTTGATAGGTGATAGAAGATTGAAAACATGGAAAAACATAACCTAACTTTTTGAAGACAACCGGAACAAACCGGAAACAACACCTGAAACGAAGGGCTCGAAAATACTACGAACAGAAGTTGAACAAGCAATTAGATTACTAAAATTAATCGACGATGAAAATATTGACATTCTGGTAAACCTGTTTAATAGAATCTACAAGTCAGGGAAAATCCCAACTGAATTGCTGAAGTCATTCCAATTATGAAAAAAGCAAATGCGAGATCATGCGATGATTTACAACTCATCAGCCTAATGAGTCATACCTTAAAAGTGTTCCTGAATATCATCTAAAACAGAATATACAGAAGATGTGAAGTGGAAAACAACGATGTACAATTCGGATTTCGTAACGGCCTGGGAACGCGTGAGGCACTTTTCGCACTCCAGATACTCGTACGAAAATGCTTAGATCACGAAAAAGAGGTTTATGTATGCTTCATAGACTATCATAAAGCATTCGACAAGGTGAGGCATGAAGAGCTGATCAAAGATCTTAAACACTTGGGCCTGGATGAGAAGGACAACCGCATCATACAGAGCCTTTACTGGAATCAGAAAGCAATTCTGAAGTTCGAAGGAGAGGAATAGAGAAAGAAGTTGTAGGTCAGCAACATATGCTAAGCCGGGTTCATATGGAAAGTACCGTATCAGTGCACAACATCCCGGAACCATGGACATACAACTTAACAACATCAAAGTCGAACAAGTCAAAACATTTAAATATCTAGGAACAATCTTAAATGATTAGTGGGACCCCGAACAAGAAATAAGAGCAAGAATTGAACAAGCCGAACTGTTAAATGCTACATCTGGTCGGTACTGCTATACGGAGCAGAGACTTGTACATTAAAATCAAATATTATGAATAAAATAAGTAGCTTTCGAAATGTGGACATATCGACGAATACTTAAAATATATTGGACGAAGAAAATACGAAATGAGGCAGTGCTGCTTAAAATGAACCAGGAACGGGAGCTACTGAGAACAATCAAGAAAAGAGAAACGGCTTGTCTTGGGCATATACTGCGTAACCAAAAATACAATATCCTACGGCTCATAATGGAAGTATTGCCTTCAGTAATGAGGACGCATAACAAGAAGAGAAGATCAGCACAGATTGACAGATTTATCTAAAACCGGAACCAGAGACTCTGGTATTGTCTTTTTTCTTTTATATTTAATTACTAAGGCATGTTTACTTGGGAAGAATACATTATAAATGGCATTCATAAGTAGACTTATTATTTATTTTATTGAATTGTTTGTAATTGTATTTAAACACTAAATTTTACTCATTAAATGTTATTTTATGATTTATATGTAAATACTGTGTATAGCATATAAACATCAATAAATACCTATCTTTGACTAGGATTGTGAATGACTTAATTAATTTAAAAGCCATGCTTGCAGCTTATGGTCTGTTAGAGTGACAACTATTTACTCTAACAATTTGATCCATGGAAGTAATCGTGTACATAATAGTGATGTCCCCGCAATTAATATATTGATTATTAATACAAAGTTATGTCACGGATATGAATGTTTTCTCAGTTATTTTTTAGTAGATACACCTCTGTTATTAAGAATCCTTGAACAAAGATTACTCAAACCCGGTAGTGACCTGAGTACTAAGATAGGAACAATAAACCGCTTACTTTCTACACCAAAATGATAATTACTTACCATGTCTTTTGCCTGAAAAGACTGCCCTCATTATACAGGTGATCTTGTAGCATTTCGAGGATTTGATTGCTAGCCGTCCCGACCTTCGAGGCTCCTCGTCCTGGGCAGCTGTTTGAAATAACATATTTACAAAACTGACAAATGCATGTATAATATGAATTTAGAACTAATATACTATTTTCGAAGATTGATAGCCTGTTACAGAATTGTAACAAATGCAGTAACTACTATACTACTTCGTATACAACTTACTTTGGCTCCGTGTTGTCCGGGCCTTGGATGCCTGCGGCTCCGGTTCTTCTGAAAATTATAAAAAAGAGAGTAATCACTGCACGACTTTAAAGAAACAACCCGATGGAAAACAGAACATGCGAACAACACGACGGAAAACAGAGCATGCGAACAACACGAAAGATAAGCAGGTGCGAAAATTACAGCTGAGAGGAAGGAGACAAAGAATATTACAGCTCTTATAAAATAAGCTGTTTGATAGCTTTTAACACACCCACCGTACAAGCTTTCCTTTTTCAATCGGACTATAACTGATTTTCCTCGTCTAGGCTAATAAAGTGCATATCATGGTTTAATCATTACGAGAGCATAGTTTGATATCGTTAATCGATAATGAAAAATATATATTTTTGCAAAAGTGTCGGTAATATCAGAAATACTTTTATGTAGATAGATATAATCTATATGAATTAAGAGTTTTGTAATTAGTTCACACGCTTCCGTGCCTATCGAATGACACAATAATGTGCATTGGCCCCACCCAATTTTATCGCATAGCTTGCAAAGACAAGCTATAAGTAAAAAAATGTGCTACATATATTGCATTATGGTTAAACAAAATATTTACGAAATAATATGATGCGACCAGTGTAATCTAAGAATAATTGTATATTAAGGAAAATAATATTTTGTTTTAAATTTTCCATTTTTTTATAATTTTCGCGCAATTTTAATATAAACCTGTTACATTCCAAAAATTTTGAGTTATATATTTTAACAATAAATGCACTTTAACCGAATCAAATTTAATTTATAAAAAAAATGTGATTTTCTTGTTTATAATAAAATACTATAAATAAGTATTAAGAATTCCTATATCTACTGTTAACTCTTTTCAAAACCGGAAAATCGTAGTTGCTAAACATTGGGTTTCCCCCAACATATTTTCACCAAAAACTGATCCAGACCTTAATGTGTTATGTGAGATAAACGTAGAGAATTTACGCAAAACATTTTTAAACACGATTACAATACTGTAAAATACTGTATCCATACACAACTATGGTAAAGTAGTAGTAAAGTGCATTTCTTTTGGATAATTATATCGACAATAGTAAATAAATAATACAGAATTATAAATTAGGAATGTATACATTAAAATGCTAAAATATATTATAACAACTAGTGTCCGTTTGCAGCTGTATTTATTTTGCAAAATAATAATCAAGATTACAATTAGAGAATCTGAGTGTTATTCAAAGATAATTGTGTGATTTTGAATATTATCTGAACATTATACATAAATAAATCATAAGAAATAATACGTAGAAAATCAGTAATATTGTACGTTTAATTTATTGTATTCTTTATTTATCGATCTTTTCAATCGCATCGAGTTATTGTTCCCAGTATCTTTTTCTTACAATATTGTGTGGATAAAAAACAAATTTTTAAGTAATATGGGACAATTTTGGCTGTTCAATAAGATAACTTAGTTATTAATATGCAATTGTGAAAAGAAAATAAATATGCTTTCATACCAATTCCTACCAAATCATTAATAATTATCAAAACGTATATAATGGTTCAAATACAAGACTCTTCACATTATAGAATTGCTCAAAACAACCGCATGTCCGCAATCTAGACTATATTTTAAATGACGTTCATAGAATACGATCATGGAATGTCAGGAGTTTACGCTAACCAGGAAAAGTACACAATGTAATAGTGGAAATGCGACGGATGAACATAGAAATCTTAGGTATGAGTGACATTTAATGACCAGATCAGGAAGGGTGACTTATCAATAACCACCATATGTACTACTCACGAGGATGCGATGCACCTTATAGATACGCAGTAGCCATAATAGTGCCACAAAAATTCAGACTGTCTTGAACGTTATGAACTTATCAAATAAGATGATAATGGTTCAACTTAGAACCTGTACAGGAAAAATAAAAATCATCAAAATATATGCACCCAAACCAGATAATAGCGCCGAGGAAATCGAAGAATTCTAAAATAAGGATATGAATAAATACAAAGAGATACAACAAAAAATAAGATAACAAATTACAGACGCCAAAGAAACTTTCATGGCAAATCAATGTGAGGAGATTCAACGGAAGTATGATTCCTTAATTTACATTAAAAAAATCAAATAATTCAGGTCATCGGAAATGTTATAGTGGACATACAGCAATTATTTGAGGTCACTAAAAATTAAACAGACATAAAGGAAACTTCCTAGGAACCATAACAGCCGAAGAAGTGCTATATGTTATCAAGAACTCAAAACATCACTTAAGAAAGGCAGTAGGGAGAAGAGATGAGATACCAGTAGACACTCTTAAAATAATTGAGCAAGACAAAATTAACATAAAGCGTGGACATAAAGAAAAATAACATCCAACAAACTAGAGTCGTTTGAGAAGTGGATTTACCGCCGTATGCTTAAGATACTCCGGCAGACCTATTAACTCGATTCTCTAACTAAGAAGAACTCACCATCATCATCATTTTCCAGCTGTTTGCGTCCACTGCAGGACATATGCCTCCTCTAATTCTTTCCAGGCAGCACGATGTTGTGCTTTGTTCATCCAGTTTTGTGACACCCTCTTGATGTCGTCGGTCCATCGGGTTGGTGGTCTACCTCTACTTCGTTTATCGGCACGGGGTCTCCATTCCAAAAGCCGTTTAGTCCAACGGCCATCCCTAAATCTGGCAACGTGGCCTGCCCATCTCCATTTCATGTTAGAGATGCGTGTTATAATGTCGCAGACACCCGTCCTTTCCCTGATGACCTCGTTTCGTACCCTGTCTCGCAGGGAAATGCCTAGCATGGCCCGTTCCATTGACCTCTGTGTTACCTGCAGTTTTACTGCGGAACGCTTTGTTAGTGTTAAAGTCTCTGACCCATACGTCATTACCGGCATCACACATTGTTCGAACACTTTCCGTTTGAGACACATTGGTAGTTCGCTCTTCAAGATGTTAGTTAGTTTTCCAAACGCTGCCCATCCTAAACCTATGCGGCTGTGTATCTCGCATGTTTGGTTATCGCGGCCTATGCATATCTGATGCCCCAGGTATATATAGGACGTTACTTCTGCTATATTAGCATCATCTATTTTGATTTGATCGCTTAGCACTAGGTTGGTCATAACTTTTGTTTTTCCCATATTCATCCTAAGGCCCACTTTTTCCGTTGACTGTTTTAGGTCGTTGAGCATAGTTTTTGCATCTTTGATATTGTCGGCTATTAGGACGATGTCGTCTACGAATCTCAGGTGGTTAAGTTTTTCTCCATCCACTGTAATTCCTAGGTGTTCCCAAGATACCATTTTAAAAGCATATTCGAGAACCGTGGTAAATAGTTTTGGGGAGATAGTGTCCCCTTGGCGAATTCCCCTGCCAATTTTAAATTTGTTGGTATTGTCGTGTAGCCTTATACTTGCTGTAGCGTTTCGGTAGATATGTTCAATTAGCTTGGTATATCGATACTCTATTCGTGCTTGGTCTAGAGCAGCTTTTATGGCGGGTAATTCAACTGTATCGAACGCCTTTTCGAAATCTATGAAAATCAGGACAAGGGGCTTATTATATTCATTACACTTTTCAATGAGAGTTTTTATAGCCTGAAGATGGTCATTTGTCCCGTACCCCGATCTAAACCCAGCCTGTTCTTTGGGTTGGTAGAAGTCTAGTTTATTTTCTAACCTTTTGGTGATTATTTTGGTGAAAAGTTTATATAAATGTGGTAGCAAACTTATCGGTCTGTAGTTTCCGAGCTGTGTTATATCGCCTTTTTATGTAGGATAACTGTGGAGGCGTTGTTCCATTCGCCAGGTGTAGCACATTCTTCTAAGCAGGTGTTGAATAGTGCTTTTATGGCATGTAGTAGAGCGTCTCCTCCTTGTTTTATGGATTCGATGTGTATGCCATCTTCCCCCGGGGATTTGTTGTTCTTCATCTCTGCAAGGGCGTTCTTAATTTCGGCTATCGATATACTTGGCATATATTCAGATCCCTGATTTATGACCTTCCCGGTATGTATTTGTGTCGGTTCCTCTGGTTGTTCTTGTAGCCAACTCATGTAGAGAGTTGCGTAAAATTTTTCCGTTATTTTCAGTATATCGTCTCTATTTGTGGTTAGTGTTCCCGTGCTGTTTCTTAGTTTGAAGATTTCTTTTCTTCCATTTGACATATTTCTTCTTAGTACCTTCATACTTCTGTTGTTCTCAATAGCTAGTTTCGTTTGTTCTGTGTTGTATCGACGTATGTAATTTTTGATATCTTTTGTAATTGTCTTGTTTAAATCTTTCAGTTGTTTTGAGTTTGTATCGCCGTTTTGTCTTAACACTCTTCTAAGTTTCATAAGCTCTTTGGTATGCTTGCTGATTTTGTTTATTTGTTCTTTATTTGGCTTACAGTATGTCTTTGTTGCTTCATTTATAGCTTCGACAATTTTGTTATTTATTTCGTCTGCTGTTTTGTGCCTATATTCAAACTGTGTAGTTTCCAAGTTGGTAGTTATCATTTCTGCATATTTGTGAACTTGTTCTGGTGTTGTCCAACCAGCCTGTCTTTTCTTTGTTACCAGCTTACGTCTTTCTTTACTTAGGTTTAGAGTTATTTTTGCCCTTACCATTTTATGGTCGCTTCCTGTTGTGAAACTATTTATCACAGTGACGTCGTTGACGATAAGATTTTTATCAGTTATTATAAAATCAATCTCATTTCTTGTGTTTCCACTTGGACTCACCCAGGTCCACCTGCAATGTTCTTTTTTGTAGAAGAAGCTGTTCATTAAGTATAGGTTTTGCATTTTTAGGAAGTTCATAAGCATTTCTCCCCGATCGTTCCGGTCCCCCGTTCCATGGTTTCCGATCACTATCTCCGCTGCATCCAGCTTCTTGCCTATCTTAGCATTAAAATCACCTCCTACCACTGTAAAGTGAGTAGGTGATTCACTCTTCGCCTGAGAAATGTCTTCATAGAAACTTTCTACTATTTCGTCTTCATAATCGGTGGTGGGTGCGTAAGCTTGTATAATTTTTATACTATATTTGGAGTTTAGTTTGAGTATTAGATATATTACTCTTGTGGATATACTCTTTATGCATATGATGTTTTTTGCATGCTTTTTGTTTATGAGGAATCCTACGCCGCCTATGGATTTGTCTGCTTCTCCGACATGATAGAATATATTTCCCGACTTAAGTGTTCTCCATTCTTCTCCACGCCTTCTTACTTCACTTACTCCCACTATATCCCAATTTATTTGTCTCAGCTCTTCTTCCATTTCAATGAGCCTCCCATCGGTTGCTAGTGTTCTTGCGTTATATGTGGCAATGTTTAGTTTGTGTATTTTGCCTTTGGTCTTGTTTATTTGTGTTTTTGTCAACTTTTTGTCTCCCCCAGAATCCATGAGACAGCCTGACTTATCAGGGTGAGATTTTGGGCTAGCCCTACTCACTTGGTGTATATTTACGTTATAAGTTGCCATTTCATTCGTTAGAGGGGTTTGGCATTTAAACGCCGCGCTTGCCAGGCGTGTTGGCGAGTTTGAGAATTACATTTCCTTTCTTCTCGATGGAATGGTTATACCGCCATGGCTCGGTCGCCAGAGCCTCGTTCGATATCTAGTAGCGGGCACCGCGTGCAGGAGAGGTTGACATTTGGGTCGGACTTACTTGGTGGTTTTTGCCGTCGCCCCTTACCCACCCACCTAAGTGGTAAATGTTATACCAAACGAGGACATGATAATTATCTTATGCGACCTAAATGTCAGGGTTGGCAACTCCATCATTCTAAAAGTTGAGGGAATAGATTTAATGAACCAACACAAAACAGCAGAGGCGAAACACTAACTGACTTCTGCGCACACAATGAAATCAGAATATGATGAATCAGACAAAACAAAAACATGAGGCTTGAATAAGTCACGAATGTACGAACATCTTCTAATAGAGATCATAATTTGGTTCTAGGAAAATTACAGCCAGATCCGCCATAACAAAAATGCGAAATAAAGAACAATGAATCGCTCAGAAACGATAGTACAAACGAGCTTTATCAATGCCGACTTGCTAATAACATACAGATGAACCCAATCACACAAACTGAAATAACCAATAATGCATGGGAAATGCTGAAACGACATATAAACAATGCGGCGGGAGAAGCTTTGGGAACAAGAACCGTAAACAAGACCTCGGCATTTAAAAATAAACCAACCCCATGGTTCACAAACGAAGTGAAAATCATAGCCATTGAAAAAAGCAAACCCATCTATGGTTCAGCATCACGAACGCACCGCAATACCGTAGGGACGGAAAATCACCAGGCCCAAAAAAAATCCGAAACGAACTTTTAAAAAGCGGAGTGCATATATTGTTAAATATTGTCAAATATTGATGTGACGAATATCGTGAAATATTGTGACTGAGTGACGAATATTAAAAAATAATGCCAAATATTGATGTGACGAATAGTGACGAGTAGTAGCGAATATTGTCAAATATTGTCCAATATTATTAAATATTGTCAATTATTATTAAATATTGTCAATTATTATCAAATACAATATAATATGTGACAATAATTGACAGTAATGTCAAAAATGTCAATGTAATTCGGAAAGTCGTATGGTGCCACACTTCTAATAAGTTATAATAAATCTGAAATATTAATATCTTGAACTTATCTATCAAAGATATTACGTAGGTTGGCTTGGTTCAAATTACAAAAAAGTTGCATTCCGACAAATTACTATTTTTTTAATTATTTTTCTTTCGGTGTGGAGATCATGGTGTAATATAATCACGTTACTTGTACACGAAAATTCGTTCCAAATTCTTATTAATTATTTGAAGTATTTTATTTAATATGAAATAAATTCTATCTTCGCCTTTGTCAAATTGTCGGTTCAGGTAAACTGTGTTGTTAATAATATCGAGGATAGTTATAAAAACAAATCATTCTGTAAAAATTAGGAACGTATGCAGATGTTTATAACAATCGCGTGACAATTACAAAAAAAAGGAAAATTAAATATTATTACTTAAAAATCTATAATTATTATGATACATCTTATAAAGTTATATCCACTGGCCACATTAGTTTTATATTAATTAGTAAGGTGTACACTTCTAAAAAAATTATTCATTACAAATATAAAAACATATTACCAGAGTAATTGCTTCAAACTCAATGGAAATTTAAAGAATTTAATTTACTTTTTTCTACTTATCCTCACATCTTTTCAATCTACAAAGTTAGTACATTTACATATATGTGTCACACACACAACCACACACACACACACACGCACATGTGTTCATTGGTACATTTCAATAATAACTCACCTCTGTTCGATGGCCCGGCGGTCGGTTCGACGGCGATTACATCTAAATATTACAAAACAAAATACAGTAATTAAGTAACTGAGGACAAACACACAAGTAAAAATATATTGCATACAAACATAAAAACATATTACCATAGTAATTCTTTCAAACTAAATGGAAATTTAAATAATTTAATGTTCATCTTCCTAACCTTTTCTACTTATCCTCACATCTTTTCAGTCTACAAAGTTAGTACATTTACATATATGTGTCACACACACAACCACACACACACACACACGCACATGTGTTCATTGGTACATTTCAATAATAACTCACCTCTGTTCGATGGCCCGGCGGTCGGTTCGACGGCGATTACATCTAAATATTACAAAACAAAATACAGTAATTAAGTAACTGAGGACAAACACACAAGTAAAAATATATTGCATACAAACATAAAAACATATTACCATAGTAATTCTTTCAAACTAAATGGAAATTTAAATAATTTAATGTTCATCTACCTAACCTTTTCTACTTATCCTCACATCTTTTCAGTCTACAAAGTTAGTACATTTACATATATGTGTCACACACACACACTCACACACACGCACACGTGTTCATTGGTACATTTCAATAATAACTCAACTCTGTTCGATGGCCCGGCGGTCGGTTCGACGGCGATTACATCTAAATATTACAAAACAACAGACAGTAATTAAGTAACTGAGGACAAACACACAAGTAAAAATTATTGCATACAAACATATAAACATATTACCATAGTAATTCTTTCAAACTAAATGGAAATTTAAATAATTTAATGTTCATCTTCCTAACCTTTTCTACTTATCCTCGCATCTTTTCAGTCTACAAAGTTAGTACATTTAAATAAATACACACAACCAGACACACTCACACACACGCACATGTGTTCATTGGTACATTTCAATAATAACTCACCTCTGTAGGAATGCCCGGCGGTCGGTTCGACGGGGTTGTTATCTTAATATTATAAAACAAAATACAGTAATTAAGTAACTGAGGACAAACACACAAGTAAAAATGATTGCATAAAAACAGATTACCATAGTAATTTTTGAAAACTAAATGGAAATTTAAATAATTTAATGCTCATCTTCCTAACCTTTTCTACTTATCCTCATATCTACAAATTTAGTACATTTACATATGTGTCACACGCGCGCGCTGGCACGCACGCACCCACACGTACATGTCTTCATTGATACATTTCAATAATAACTCGCCTCTTGAAGCGGGTGCTTCGGCGGGGTTGCCTAAATATTACAAAACAAAATACAGTGATTAACTTAGGACAAACACACATAGAAGTAAAAATTATTGGCTAATATATTGATTAATTTCAGCTACAGTGAACATTCCGCGTAGTGACTTATTCTATCTTTAGCATAGAGAAGTTACGATAGATGAAGAATTCAATAGTAGTTTTCTGCTCTGAGCAGATAGGGACTGAACTAGAAGAATTGATCTGAAAATGTTCAAATTGCAGTTCCCGTTCCCACTGAGGAATTAAACCACATTGTCCAAGTGCATAAGCCACTCTATGTGTAATAGGTTTCTTTAACAATATTAATGGAAAAGTGTGACATGACTGTTGGGGAGATTTTCAAATACCTATATAATTTATCAACAGATTAAATTGTACGGAACAAAATTTGTAATTACTCGATTCCAGTGATGCGAAGTTAGAGCATCGGGTTTTCTATAATTTTAATACTCTAACAAATATGAGATTTAAAATACGAACCCATTGCAATAATGTTAAATGCGTTACAATTATATTACTAATTGCTTCACCTTTGAGGTTGTGATTAGTCAAGTTTCATTGACAATTTTTATTAAAATACAAATATTTCTTACTTATAAGTGTTACTGTACTTACTGATGATTATATCAGAAAATTATGCAATGGAAAATTTTCCACTTGAATTATTTCCTTATATATTATTATTATAATCCTATCTCAATTTGTAATTTTTAATAAAAAAAAAACATATTCACAGCATTGAGGATCTAACCGCAGGTTGTAAGCCAAGCACGCAATAGGACACTACTTCTGAGTACTTTTCAAATTGTCTTTTGTATTATAAATATGTAATTATGTGGCTAGATGCTAAAAGCTGATATGTCTCAGCTCAAATATTCTAATTTAAATTACCCCAATTTGGGCTAGATAAAAGTAATAATTTACATATGGAAATGAAAGTTGGGGGTTATTACAATATATAATATTAGAAAATAAGACTAAAAAACATCTATTAATGAATTAATATATAGAATTTATGGAAAAAAGTATTAAATAGTAGTACATATCAGCTTCTGTCAAATAGCCACTAAATTTCAATTTTCAAGGGTACCTCCAATTGTTAAGAGAACAGTTCCAGCTCGGCGTGTTTTGTATCCTGGTGAACTATTTAAGCAAACATGTCCAACTGCGAATCACTAAAACCGACAATACAGGAATCAAGCGAAGCCAGATTTACATAACCCCAAAAAGCAAAACACCAACGAATGGACTACCGGAATAATGAAACTAATGAACAAATGTAAAAGCTTCAAAAACAACTAGAGCAAATTCAAGAAGTCAAATAACTCACAAGAACACAAAAACGAAGGCAACCGAAATAATATCTGGAAGATAGCTAATGTGGTGCCTGTCTATAAGAAAGGTGACAGAGACAATATAATGAACCCATTTCTATATTTTACCACTACTGCAAAGTGAGATTATATTAGCAGCACGAATTTATTCATCTGTTGCTTACCAGATAGCCGAACGTCAACATGGCTTCGTAAAGAAGAAGTCGACTAGGTTGGTTAAACCTATTGAGAATTACACAATATATATCCGACAGCATGAAGAAGAAGATTCAAACGGATATAGTTTACGCGGATTTGTCTAAGGCGTTCCATCGTCTTCCCCACGGACAGATCGTGCACCACCTGAATCAATCAGATGTCAATGGAAATATAATAGTGGTAATCCCTTCATACCTATACGAAAAAAGGCAGTTCGTATATCACGAAGGTTTCTCGTCCCCAGAATATGTTTCGACTAGTGGCGTTCCACAAGGGTCGAACCTGGGACCCTTACTTTTTCTCTTAACACCAACAAATGTTACATAATGTCTTATACAAGGAACATGGCTCAAATTACATTTGATTATAACGTTCTCTGAAGCAGCATACACAGAGTCAGCGAAATAAAATATCTTGGTGTGATGTTCGATAGCAAACTCACGTGTAATCATGTTACATCTGTTGCAGCTGCATGTACAAAATCCTTAGGTTTCGTGATTAGGATGAATTTACCTCTCCGAATGTACTAAACAAATTATACGTCTGTTTAGTACAAACAAAACTGAATTATTGTTCAACAGTTTGGACCCCTCACATGAAGAAATACATATATAAAATAGAGGCGGAAGAAAGGCGATTCTTGAAACATATCTACTACTCTACGCATTACGCGGTCTCTAAAAAGTGTACCACTTGGAAATAATTATTGTAAAGTCTTTTATTTCCATTTTTGGTATTGTTACCGTTGGGGAAATAATTAGGTAAATAAATAAATATAGACCAAGGAAGGGGGATAGAAATACATCGAGGACGAAAAGCTTATAGGTAATATAAGTAATATCAGAAGTGAACATCAAGTAGAAAACAAACAAGAAAAGAATGGACTAGATATAACAAAAGAGGAAGGTACATGCCATAAGAAATGTAAAAAATGGGACTTCATCCGGCACTAACTATGTGTTAGAAAAGCACTTTTGCTCTAAACGTCCTGATATAGAGATGCATAGACGTCACCAATATATACATATATACATATATACATACGTTTTATCGACTATAACAAAGCATCTGATACTACGACATGACCACCTTATTCAATTCCTCGAAGAAAAACACTAGAGATATCAGAATCATTGTTAACCTATGCTATAATCAAAAAGTAATTGTACAAATACATCCAAATAAGGACCCCCTCCTAGGACGGATGTGTACTATCAGCAATGCTTTTCATAAACATAAATGCATAAGGAATCTTGAAGAAAGCACTTCAAGACGCTAAATAGGAGTAAAAGTGAATGGCAAACATATCGGCAATATATGAAGCCGCGATACGGCTTCATTTTTCATCCAACTTAGAAGACGTTCAAATAATAATTAATCTAAGACAACGAGGATTGGGAACTATCACAAAATACGAAGAAAGCCAAATGTATGTTAATGACACAAATATCACAAAACCACGGCACATCTAGGTCCACACTGAACTCGTAGAAAAAGTAGCAAAATACAACTACCTTGGGATAACCATTAACCAAAATAACGACAATTTAACGGAAATGAGAATACGAAAAGCAACAGCCAGAAGAACATTCAATAAAATGAAAAACGCACTATGCGGAAAATATCTAAGTCTAGAATTAAACATACACAACGTATTATTATATGGAACAGAAGCATGGACGCTAAAGAAAGCAGACATTTATAAGTTAGATACTAAGTATGGACGAATGGAAAAATACTACGAGTACCATGGACGGACCGGGTAATCAATATAGGAACAATTAGAAGAATGAAAACGAAATCCTAAATAGAAAAGACGAAAACTACAATACCTAGGATACATCACAAGAGGAAAAAAATACCACCTACTAACGAAAAAATGAACAAAAGAGCAAAAAAGAGGTATAACTAACACGGAAGTGTATAAAATAAAATTTATATCTGCAAGGGAAATTTTCATAAATGATTATCTAATCAGATATACTCAACATTTTCTTGAATCATAAATTTTCAAGAAATGAATTAATATATTGACTAAGATATTGTATTGTTTAATTCATGAATCTGTATAAAAGGAAACAATATCTGGAACAAGAGTGGGTCATGATCATGCATCTCCGCATAAAATTTGTCCTTGAAGAATAGAACACATTTTTTGTCCAATCAAGCAACAATCCAATTGAATATTTCAAACAACTAGACGTAGTTCCAGGATAACGCTACGTGGCATACAGCGAATGCTACGCTCGATTTGCTGAGAGAAGTTGATTGGTTTGCGGTTTGAATTATCTCAGGGCCAGGATTTGTAAATTGGCCGGCGCATGTGACTTGACACTCATGGATTATTTACGCTAGGGCTACGTCAAAAAACAAGTCTAATGCCCGTATTCACCAACATTCCATAAACTTTATAGGTCTATTATAAGCTATTGAATGGACAAATTGGAAATGTCAAATACCTTGAATAGTGTTTGTGATTGGAGCTTTCGTTTAATTATTCAGTGTTTTCAATAGAGAAAATCTAAAGTAACTACAATCCCTAGATAATCTATTTATTGTTGCTATAACATCGAATACTTATGGGTTCAATAGCTATTGATACATTAATGGAACGTTGGTGAATACGGGCGTATGCCGTCTATTTCCCAAACTTTTTTGGAAAGCAACATTTGTCAATCTATCGCTAGCATATAACCGCAAATATTAGACAATGTCATAATAATATAATAATAATAATAATTGAAGCAATTGAGTGAAGACAAGCCCGTGGTGGACATTTCAATGATATATTGTTCTGAACGTAACTGTTCAAGCCTCAAAATAAAAATTCAAAATTGGCATGTCATGTTCATCACTCTTAATGAGAAACCTATAAATATACAAATATTCTAATGTACATGATTTAATTCGCGAGAACAAGCATACATTGGTGGACAAACGAATACCATTTTTTTAGAAAATCCAATCATAAGCTCAATTAATAAATTTGTTATATTCTACTTACTAATATTTACATCAGTAATGATGTAATGGTAATACACAGTATAAATTATAATATATTATTTTCCTTCAGTAAGAAAAAAGGACAAGGTCAGGATGAGAACATGGTGATAGGTCATCACTTCCCCTGTCTGCCACCATCCCAAAACATCAGTACAGTACATCTTCTAGATGTACCGAATATAATAAATAAGAAAATTATTAATAATAGCAATATATAATACTAACAACTAGATTAAAATAAAAGAAAAAGAGATTACTTATCAAAACTATCTAGTGAGTGTACAGCTAATAATTGATATTGTTTGATTGGCTAATTGTACAAAAAATCCAGAATTTCAGTCTCAACACCTCCATTATCCTGGCCCATGGCAGGGAGTTAAATGCATTCCGGACGTCAGGGGCTATCAGTAAGCAGTGCTGGCGCTTTCTCAATGGACCTTTCTTAATGTTCGCTTTTACTGCCAGTCTTAGCACGGTGTGTATTGTGCCACCCTTTGCAGAAAGCTAGGGACATAGCGTCGCTCGCAGTAGCCTTTCGAGAAGCTTAGCTGCGCCGCCGAGCAGTCGTGCTGTGGGAGAGGACTCGTGTGATGTTTGACAGTGGGCGGGCGCCGATCTGTTCACCACGATGCTAAACGGGTCATTCTCGACCTAGTCGCAGACGGAAAAAAATCACCAGGAAGACAACGAACCTCTTGGACTAAGAGCTTCCGATAATGGACCAACAAGACTCAATAGAGCTATTTAGAACCGCGGTAGACCGGATTAGATGTGCTAGATTGATCGTCAACGTCCACTGAGGATACGGCATATTAATAAATTAATAGTAAGCCATCCTTTAGCCCCAGCAGCATCCGTTTAATAAGTGGGTTCTGCCTCTTTTCATAACCGAAATCAAATTATAGCTGTGCTTCCCACTCCGAAACCTGCGATTATAACTTGGATCTTTTCTGAAAATTGTTTGTAAATTCGGCACTGCAACTAGTAAGAAAGAAGCATCTTAGAGGTTCTGCGACCATGAATGCAGCTTTATGATCCATACTTATAGTTTCGGAATAGTCATATACAGGGTTGCTGGCTATGAGTATTCAGTGAATACTGAAACGTCATTGCATACACATTTCACCATAATGATTATCTACACTCACTCAACTTAATGAAAGACCCTTCATAATATTAATTTATTTTAAATCCGACTTTTCTATTTATCCTCACATCTTTTCAATCTTCAAGTTAGTACATTTACATATATGTCTATACCATAGGCAGTACAAAACATGTTATTGGTATAATTAAATAATTACTCACGTTTATAATAGTCTGCCATTTGGTGCGCAATTATCATGCTAGTGAACCAGTCGGGTTCTCAAAATAATCGCATAAAAAAGTAAATAAATGCGAGTGGAACGAACTAAATTAATATACTAAATATTCTAATGAACATGATTTAATTTGCGCGAACAAGCGAGAATTGGTGGACAAACGAATACCATTATATTTTTTTAGAAAATCCAATCATAGGCTCAATTAATAAATTTGTTATATTATACTTACTAAATTTACACCAGTAATGATGTAATGGTAATACACAGTACACATTATAATATATTATTTTCCTTCAGTAAGAAAAAAGGACAAGGATGAGAACATGGTGATGGGTCATCATTTACCCTGTCGGCCACCTTCCCAAAACATCAGTACAGTACATCTTCTACATGTACCGAATATAATAAATAAGAAAATTAATTTTGAATATATTATTTTTGAATAAATTATTAATAATATTAATATATAAGACTAACAACTAGATTAAAATAAAAGAAAAAGAGATTACTTATCAAAACTATCTAGTGAGTGTACAGCTAATACTTCTCCACTGGTTTGTACTTATGGTAATGGATAATGCAACATTGAGTAAGGGATATGATAATGCCACTACATTTTACATAGTAATGGCAATGGACATTAAAAACTAACTACATTTATAAATAATCTATGCCTTGGCCAAGTTTGTTGGTACATTTCAATAATAACTCACGTGTGATGATGTTGGTGATCTCCCCACCGACTGGTTCAGCCAGATGGCGCAGACCTAAATATTAGAAAATAAAATACATTAATTACGAAACTGATTTTGAAACACACACACACACACACGCACGCACACACGCACATTCCCGTATATTTGTTTACTATTGTTAGCAAAAAATATTTGTATATTTCAATAATAACTCACCTTTCGGATCGTTCTGGAACGGGGGCTAAATATTACAAAACAGAATACATTAATTATGTAACTGAGGGCAAACACACAATTATTATTGGCTGGGGAAACTAATATATTGATTAAATTAGCTACAATGAACGTTCCGCGTATATCTTTATCATACGGGAGTCACAATAGATGGTAAGAATTAACAGTAGTATCCTGTTCTGGATAATATCTCTTCTTAAAATATTGGGGAATACTAGCGGAAAAGTGTGAAATGCCTGTTGGGAGATTTAAATACCTATATCATTTATCCACTGATTCAATTTTAAGAAACAAAATTGATGTAATTACTCGATTTCAGTCATCCGAAGTTCGAGTCGCTCGTTTCAACCATTTTGTAATTTTAATACTGTAACAAATTATAAAATAATATATTGATTGATAATGATTAATATAATGGAAAATATTCATCCTTCTAGATGTAGGGAAAATAGATCGGACATTGTAACACTGGTGGGAAAAACGGCACAACAGTGTCAAGGTCGGGAAAGCTGGTTATAGTTAACATAAAATTGTCCAAATGAAAATAAACTTGAGTCTGTTGATACAAAACACATTGAATCAAATAAAAAATCTTAATATAAGTTTACCCCAAAACAAAAGAGAAATCCGGCACATCATATATTATAAAAGTGATAAAAATCGGTAAATATGGTAAAACTACCATTTGTTGCGTCAAAATTGAAGCCATCCCTGAAGTGTATTAATGCTGAAACCTATTTCATTTGATTGAAAATGTGTATATATAGAGGCCTTGACAAATTTATTGATATTTCGAAAATTTTATTTTATGTTAAACAATCTCCAAATGAACAAAGTCAGACGTGTGTTGCTTCGCCTGCACTCCACTGGGCGGATTGAGTAGCCCAGTGGCAGGGTTGCGGTCCCAAGCCCGGATAAAGGAGGAGGATTTGTAGGTGAGGTTAGCAGTCTACCTACAGTAAAATAATCCATGAAGTGCAACAACAGCGGAGAAACCCTCAGCGAACGTCGGATCGGACCACCAACTAGACATGGCAAAACTACGACTCACAACATAACTAGAAAAGAAGCTACCACCTATCTAGATAGACAAATTGAACATCGTTACTATAAACGACGGAAGAATTTGTACAAAAAAGATTGACGCATAAGATCAGAGAACCAGGACAAACCGTAACGAATTTTTGAATCATCAAGCTCTTTGAATATTGTAAATATACGATCAGTTCCGAATTTTCAGATAATAAAGATGACTGTAGAGAGGTATGACAATTTGAAGTATCCAGATTTCTCAAGTTCTTTCAAATAGCCTACATTTCCTGAGTTGCCTTTAGTGTATGAATCCAACCCTTTTTAAGAGGCAGGTTGTTTTAATTTCCTTGGTTTGAATATTTTCCAATTGTCAACTTTGTATTGTTGGAATGATATTATGCCAAAACTCCAAATGGTTGGAATAACTAGATATAACACCACTTAATGGTTTTATTGAATTGATTGGAATACGGCTACCATAAGGACTGCCAAATGATGAATCAATTTGATGTCTGCAGTTTGAATAGCATTTGAAGACCGAGTATTGTTTCTCGCTTGTAGCTTCATTGCACAAGCCACACAATTATTTAGAGGCATAAGACCATTTCAGCCTGTGTGGACCAGTCAACTTAAAGAAGTTTACGTTTAATTTTCTGCAGCATCTTTTAGAAATTTCATTATAGCAATATCGTATATTTGTAAACTTGGATTTGTTAAGAGTTATCATATATAATATTATATTTGCACAGTATATTCGTTGTATTTTTTAAGCAATGTGGAACGTGGAACATTGAAAGTAATTCTTTCTCATCTGCACAGAAAGAAACATCAGATGTAATACTCCTTAAGTCTGAAATTAATTGTGACACAGCAGTACGATTTGTATTACCCACTGAGCGAAGTGGCACCCAGCAGTACGATTTGTTTCTACGTTAAGACATTTCTTCATTATGTGCTATATCGTTTGATGACAGAGACCAACTTCAACAGATGATTCTCGTACATTATACGTGGAATAACTAGATACAGCATATCTTAATGGTTTTATTAAATTGGTTAAAATACGTTAAAATACCATTAAGGCTGTCAAATAATGAATTATTTTCATGACAAAATTATGCAGTTCGAAGAGTATTTGCAGACAGAATATTGTTGCTCCCTTGCGACTGGATTACACAAGCCATATAATTGCTCAGCGTCTTAGCTGCATGAGGTTCTTTCATCATATGCGGACCAGTAAAATTAAAGAAGTTACGTTTCTTGATTCTTTTAGAAATAATATTAAAGTAGCAATATATTAGCATTTGTTACAGTTATCATATATAATATTAAATTTGCAGTGCATTTCTTGTTTTTTTAAGCAAATCTGGAACATTGAACATTGTAATAAATACATGCTTATCTACACAGAAAGAACATTAGATGTAATATTCGCCGAGAAAATAATTATAACACTGCAGCACGAGTTGTGACATGCAGTACTCATAATTTTGCATGGAATGGTTAAATAAAAACATCGATAAATGAGCACATGCATTTGTTATAATTAAAAAAATACTTTAAAGATGTTTTAAAACGCCGTTTACTTACATGTTCATGTTAAAAATTCATTTCATTTCACAAAAAATTAACGCTTGTAAAAATATACGACAATATGTAATATGTATAATAAAAGTTTGAAAAAATTTCTTGGGCGGTACTTGTTTTATTGCAAATATTATTTAATAACAGCAAACAAAATTAAATTCGTTTTTTTCACACTCCGTGTAGTCCCCATGCACCAAGAAAAAAGCACACTACTTAAATAACATATCTATACCACCTAGAGATTCAGGATGAATGAGTATTATATTAATAATTAAATTTGTGGTACCAAAATTATTTTAATTTTAATCATAATAATATCTAATACCACAATAACTTTGTTAAAATGACGTTCTGGCTGAATTTTGATGCGATTTAAATAGCATTATAGATTAAAGAAAATTCTAGAGAATTATAAACCCTATTGACAATTTGATAAATAATAATAAAAAAATAACATTCGGTACAGATGAAGTGCGTAAATGTAGAGAAAAATTAAATAATTAATAGACAATATAAAAGTGTACAGACTCATAAAAAATGCGTAAACATCAGCAGCGGTATGAAAATGTACTATAAACACTTCAATTAACGCTAGAACTGTTATCTACCCGCGGAGGATCTCGAAATTTCCAATACCGTTTTTTTAAATTATTTCTGGCAATATACATAATAAATAAAACTTTGTTAATTTAGGTACCATGTTGATCCATAAATGTCCATCTCGTTTAATCAACAAAAATGTTTAGAATATTCTTCTTAAACAATTATATATAATATATTTACATTTACAACTAGTATTCCATTTGGAGACCAGATAATAAAATGACGCAATTTCCTTTGACATATGTTTAACTGCCCTTGAATTTGATAAAAATAAGAGTGCCTCCTATTTAAATCTCGAATCTAAGCATTCTTAATAAATTTTTTTTATTGCCTCCAGAGGGTGAAAATCCTCGGATGTTATTCAACATTTAACTTCTATCAAATTGCCTTCTGCTGTTATACCATCCGGACTTGCAGCAAGGTATCCATTGCTTGTCCACAAGTAATCCACACGAAGATTTTTTGTTTCCAATATGCTTTCGAAATCTCGAATGGCTATAATTTCCATATTGTGTATTCCTATTGCCTAATAACTAGGATATAGAATACTTTCAACCTTTTTAATACATGAGGTGGCTTTTCTTGCCTTAATGACGTCATCAAACCGTGACGCTATTAAGTCTTTCTTCGGTCCACTTTGGATTAGATGACTGTCCCATGTGTCGATTTCTAACTGCCATCTAGAATTCTCATCTTTGGAAACAGATTTTAAAAATAAATTCCACCTTTTGCAAATTAAATTCCATATCTGATATGTCCGGAATTGTTTGATTAGCATCTGGGCCGTAATCATTATCTGGCAGTGACACTTTGTGGACACGTTTTCGTCTATATATTCGTTGTCTTGTAATTTTTTGTTTTGATATGTATCTATTTAAATATTTTTAACATGATTGTTGTAATATTTGTCATATCTCGAGTAGACACATAATCATTTGTATCATCTTTTAGACATTTAAAATATCCAATACCGTCTAAATAAAATGTTCTCCGTATATATAAGATGGAATATTTAATAAATCCGACTTTAAATTATTAATCTTTTCTGCTAATGTGATAGTTTCATTGTTTCGATATTGAGTCGCGCATATATCTGGTATGTGGTATATGATAGGGAGTGACCGATGCTTTTGGTGTACGGCAGGCTCACGTAATTGCTAGTTTCTTCACCATATCCTGGCAGATACAGAGTTGCTTCTACCACAGTTGGATAGTATCATAATGTATCAAATTAGGTCCTGGAATGTCAGTGGTATCGCCTGTCATCTTCCTCGAAGTAGTAGCCTCGCAACCTCGTTAATTTTGCTCTACACACTCATTTGTACGTTGCGGACGTTTCACAAGCGATATACTGACGGCATTGCGTTGAAATCGAATTAACTAAGTACAGAACGGCCTTACCAAAAGAATTAGCTTCTTAATCGTCAAGTACCGCTGGACCTTGTTTCGGACACCGCCACGCACCAACTGCCCAATATTACGGTGTCCTTGCAGACTTTAACTCAAACGACCCCGTTCTCTCCTACAATGGTTGCCAACGTATCTTAGGCGACGAGTTTCAAAAATTTGGAAGCGGAAAACAGTAACAGAAAATAAAATTTTTACACGGCCCCCTTCGTTGAAAAATATATTGCTTGGAAAGTATCGTCTGCCCACGGAGACCATCCGTAGCCCAGCAACACCCGCACTCCCGTAGCGTTTCTGGACTTGACTACTAATTCTGCGGATGTAGAGGAATGAAGACAGCTTCTATGTAAGTTTTCGCTTCGCTACTGGATGGAACAGCTGGACACTCGATCCGCCCCCATTAAATTGACAGGCTTCCTCCTGCCTCGTCTCGCTGACCGATGATGTTACTCTTTCCGCACTCGATGTCACCTTGCGTTAATGTTTGTAGGCTTAATTTATTCTGAATTTATGTAAAGCATGTATAACGAATATCAAAGGGTGTCGTATCTCTACAATCGTAGCCCTAGGTTTGGCAGCTATGGAAAGATCATACTAAATAATATATATTATAAATTAATTAATTTCTAATGTTCAATTTGGCGTAATATTTTATAGCATAGTTTCCAATGCAGATTGTCTCCTGTCGCCGCACAGATATATTTTCCATGTTGGGGCATATTTGACGACTTTTTGATTTTTGATTCAATGAATCAAAAATATTGTTCATTTCCTGCATTCTGCAGCTTCAGAAGGAAATGCATCAGTTAATTTAAAATGATGACTAGCTAATTTAGGTAATGCTTTGCAGTTTCCTTCTACGTTAAAATATAATCTATTAATATATGCAAATTTTGCGATGTTCGGATATTTATATATGATGCTACAAGTGAGCATATAGTTTCAAGAGGATTTTAATAAATGAAGAACATCTCTACAATTGTAACTTCTTGGCCATTGACGTCAAACGTAAAGCATCTAGACACATTTGAACTAGTGCATAGTAGAGATACTGCTTGACGCAGCCTGATCAGACTGTTGCTACAACTTTTAATCCAATTTGAGTATTGCAAAATTGCTCTGCACAGTGAAAATTTTGAATTATTGTTGAAATACTATTTGCTGTAAGGTAATATACAATTGCCTGTTTCCAGGAACTGTTGATTCCCTGAATCAAAATGAGTAATGCTTTTTTGTCGGTTCTACCTAGATGTCCCAAATATTCATAACCACACATTTTTTGTTTATCAAATAGATAAATATATAATGGTTGAACTCAATAGCTATCCAACTCATCCATGCCATCAACTTTTAACTTTAACATTTTGAATATACTTAAATTAAAACCAGTACCAAAAGAAATTCTGGATAGAACTTCTTTTAATACATGAGTCGTGGGTTCCTTTTGTGTATTGATAATGCAAATATTTGATCTTAAATAGACCACGTTCTTGCAGATGATGCTTTTAAATAATTTCTCAATTGAGAATTAATTGAATATTAGTTAAGTCTCTGGTAACATGATTCATATTTTCATTACACATGAAAAGTCTCTTTTAATATTAGATAAGATGTGTTCTAACATCTCTGTAACTATTGCAGTTGTTATATTAACTGCGTTAGGGACAGATACTTGTACTCTTCTCATCTTGATAATTTAAACCTGATTCAATATCTACTGTCTGACTGTATATTCTGCTGAATGAAGCTGAGTATTGAACAGAAGCATTATATATATATATATATTATTTATAAATTTATACTATTCGCGGCACTGTTTTGACTCTCGCAAATATTGTATGAATTTGGTATGAACATCATTATAATATTCCGTACATTTAAACCAAGAAAAATCTGTTTTGATTAAAACCGTTAGAATTTTTTTAATCATCAAACTCTTTGAACATGGTAAATGTATGTTGAAGTTCCAAAATTTCAGATATTACAGATGACTGACAGCTTTGGTAATGTGAAATATTCAGGTTCCTCACAAGGTAACCACAAACATAATCTACCGCTTGTATGTCAAAAGTAGCATCTGAGTAATCATAAGAAGTAACTATAGGAATTTGGAAATGTTCCAACTATTTAAAACTAATAACAACTTCAATTTATATTTCAGGAACTAATTTTTTTTTAATTATCTAAAATTTCACCAGAATTAATTCACAATTTGTACCGCTTGAGTGTGGAGCCACAAACCATTCAAATTGCCAACTTTGTAGTTTAGGAATGATATCATGCATATTTTCGGCGCCATTTTAATTTTGACTCGTATGTTTATTTGCGTTACTATAGTATTTATTTTATAATAAAAGGTGATGCAATATGTAAATAATGGTATAAAAATCAATTTGATACTCACACATTTAAACCAAGGCAGGATGACTGACAGCTTTTCCATTTTAAAATATCCAGGGAAGATAACTACAAACATAAGCTACCGTTTGAGTGTCAAGATTAGCGTCAGAAATAACTATTGGGAATGTTCTAACTCTTTAAAAATAATAACTTCAATAACGCACTGTCAGGATTGTATGTAATGTGTATACTTGTTGATCCGGTTTCAGCCAGAAGCCGTCTTCAGCAACAGATCTAATTAAAATAACATATAAATTAACATGTAAAACAGAGTATAATGTATAAATTGGGGGGTAATTAAGTATAAAATTGTGTGTTAATTAAAATACGGGTACCATTATGGCTTTCAATTAATAAATCAATTTATTGAAATTCTTTACAATAAAAACATTTGAGAGATCATCTGTGCAATAGGACGCATTGACGAGTAAGAAACCTTTAACAGCGGATTGGAAGCCAACGGAGTTCTGTGTCAAGATCAACTCCGTGAAACAAAAAAGTGCAGTACCGTTTAAGTTAATTTGACACTGCCTTAGGGTGAAAAGTACTTTAACGGGGTTTTTCTCATCAAGACACAATTTATTACTTATAAACCACGTACATGCTTGTTCAAGCATTATTGAGCTGTTATCCATATCGGTGTTTGTGCCTAGAAATAAGGGAGATATCATATGCATACGGAGTGGTGGTGCAACTGAATTACTTGTTTGCTTCTCACTAAGCTGTTAGGACTGAAGAAAGATGGGACCTCCAGACACATTCCATATACGAAGTCTATGTATTCTCATTACATAGTACTTTACTGTGCGGGACATATCTAGTTGAGCACCTAAGGCTATGTACAATGCATCCACAGTCATATAATCTAGGTTTTCGCATGCCTTATCTTCGAAATAGAGTGTCACTTTGAACCATGGGTCGATGATTACTGACGGGGATGCAGCTTGGGCAGATCTTCAAGATTTTGCTACTGCACGTGGTCTGTTTTGTTTCCTTCGGAGAGTTCAGCGACGGGTTCGTCTCGTCATTGTAATAGTAATATAAATATAATGTAAACTGTTAGTAATGAGACATCAGTGAAACTCATCCGAGGCAATTAGACTGTAATATGCTGCAACAAGTACAATAATGATGTTTTAAGGATAGATGATGTGTCACTGGTATGGAATTGTTGGGACCTAGCAAAAGGTAGCTATTAGGCGATAGATTATTTTTGAATTGCTTGAAGATGCAATTTATTTAGTATTATAAATCTAGGTAATTGAAAAGTTGGTGAAGTGGCGGTATACTCTAGACCAAAATCGGAATGTTGGCGTTCTTATGTTGACGTTGGCGCCAAAGGTAGAGGTTCTGATGGTGTGTATATTTCAAAATTTATTAGGAGGAACTATTGGGAGTGCGGCTTAAGGGCTATAAGAAACTCCTTCTTTTTAATATCAATATTTCGCTCCGGATTCAGAGATTCTTCAGGATTTACTAAAAAAAAACAATGGATATTACAATAATTGTACAAAAGGTATTGAATTATTAAAATGTTAAAATGTTGAAAATATATGTTATTGAAAATGAATTATTAAATTGTAGTGAAAGAATCATCTAAGCAAAGTGTCCAGGCACAAAAATACAAGACTGAGTAATGGAAACATGCTAAAACCTCAGAGGACACATACCATAACAATATAAAAGTACAAATAGTCATCACAGATAGAAACGGTACATAGTGTCCCATAGTAATTAACATTAGTTACACAGTTGCTGTAGCGAGATCAGGTCAGCCGGCATCGTATTAAATATATGTCAACATTGTTCATTATTCTTAATTCTAATTAGAATAGCATTTTCAGGAGTATTGTTGCTCACTTATGACAAGATTGCACAAGTCACAGAATTACTTAGTGTCTTAGTTGCATAAAACACTTTCATTCTATGCGGACCAGTGATTTGAATTTCTTAGAGTTATCATATAATATTATAGTATAAAATATAAAGCAATTAAATTCGAAATGTATACTATTCGTGCCGCCGTTTTAATTTTCGCTCTTGTAGATGTGTTTTTTGTAATTCTGAAATATTTTTTATAATAAAAGGTGATGGAATATATAAACATTTGATATGATATCATCGTAATACTCCCTACAACCCTTTTTCAAAGGCAAGCAATTTTAATTTCCTAGATTTGAATATTGTCAAATTGTCTGCTTTGTATTTTTGGAACGATATTATGACAAAATGTCAAATGGTTTGCATTACTAGATACAGCGTTAATGGTTTTATTGAATTGATTAAAATACGGCTACTATTAAGACTGTCAAATAATAAATCAATTTGTTGACAAAATTCTGCAGTTTGATAGCTTTTGCGGACCGAGTATTGTTTCTCGCCTGTAACTTGATTGCACAAGCTCCACAATTATTTTGAGCCTTATGTGGATCAGTGTAGAATTTGTTTTCTTATAAATATTATATTTGCACAGTGAATTCCTTGTATATTTAGGCAGATGTGGAACGTCAAACATTGAAATTAATGCATTCTGATCTACACAGAAAGAAACACCAGATATAATATTCCTTGAGTCTAAAATTAACTGTGACGGCAACAGAATTTGTATTATCTTGGTCTCATACAGTACTAATAACTGAGAGAAGTGGAACCATTCTATGTTAAGGCATTTCTTCATTATGTGCCACATCGTTTGATAACCGAGACCAACTTCAATAGATGAGTACGGTTACCATTAAGGCTGTCAAATAATGGATTAATTTCATGACAAAATTCTGCAGTTTGAATAGCATTTGCAGACTGAATATTGACGCTCGCTTGTGACTGGATTGCACAAGGCACATCATTACTCAGTATCTTAGCTGGATAAGGCACTTGCATCCTATGTGAACCCGTCAAATTAAAGAAGTTACGTTTAATTTTGTACATCGTCCTGAATCTTTTTCACTAAAGTAGTAATATATTACCATTTGCTACAGTTTTATATTTGCACAGTGCATTCCTTGTATTTTTAAGAAAATGTGGAACGTCGAACATTGAAATAAATCCATGTTCATCTACACAGAAAGAAACGTTAGATGTACCATTCGTTGAGTCTGAAATTCAATGTGACACTGCAGCACGATTTGTACTACAAATCGTGCTACTAATTCGGTCAGACAAAATTACAATAAATTATAGATACTATTATAATTTACAGATATCATATAATTAATAAACACATTTAAACTTCATACGCCTATTTTTTACTCGTAGGCCTAGGGCGTTGATGAGAAATGACATAAGATGAGAGAAGAGAGTTGACCCCTAGCCCTCGATAACTAACAGCGTCGGGATCGGGAAATGTCAAGAGAGGCTGAATTTTTGGCCAAGGGAGGCCGACAATAGAGATGTGTAGTCTAGAAGAGAGACTTTGCCATGCAAGGAGTTGTGATGAGCCCCAGAATATCTTAACAATCTGACGCCCTCCTGGATCCTGCTATATAACCTCATAGCATGGCGTTTTGCGGATGATGTCCCACTGGGCCCCTACACCACGGCAACATGGGTTCCTTGGTGGGTCCCACCTTGTCGCGGTTTCTCGCCACGGCGAACATATATTGGCCGTTCGCACTTAAATATTCCGCGTAGGGTGTACGTATTACTGTGCCGAGTTTTCCACGAACCACCAGGTAGTAAAATCTCATTAAAGAAAATTGTTCATCGCAGCTCATAGCTTTGAACTCGTCGTTGGTTGATGTCCATACATGATCGGCGGAGAAAATCATTCAACAACATTTCTATCTCACCGATCCGACGGCGATTGAGAACCACTAAGTAGACCAGTAATGTGTCCAATAAGGCTAGTTTTCTTGTATACAAATATCTCTTAAACTTTATTGTACCAGTCCCCTCGACAAGCCGTAATCTTTAGCAAATTTCCTAGCGAAAAATAATTTACGGCTGAGATATTTAGATAGAAATTGTATTAATTTACTAAGGAGACACTCAGAACTCCTGGGCAGCTTTGGCAATATCGGTGCCCCAGTTGTGGCTTATTATCATTTGAAATTCGATTATGTCTCTATACGACATACGCTGCTGGATCATTCGTGTCTGAGAATTTAAAAGTTATCTTCCACAAAGTGAGGCGTTATAAAACAATTTCTTTTCAATAAACAGAAAATTTGTGGATTTTTTTTCATATAAGATTGCACAACTATAAAAAAAAACCTTAAAGATTACTGTACAAATATGGCGACTGATGTATTGACACTGAGCGTAGGCAGACACTCAGCCTGGTGTGATGTGTTGAAGGACCTTAGCTCTCTCAGGACATGTAACGGCAAATAATATGAAAGTTAATGCAAAGACTACGGGCTAATGGCCAATTTGAGACCATTGGCTAACTCGCAAAATTGGGTTAATCGGTATGAACAAAAATTAGTACTGCACATTTATTTTTGGAGAAGAAAGTAGCTTCCAATAAAGTACTTCTTTCAATGGTGGGGCCGCCTGGTTACCACGCGCGTAGCTAAACTTAGCGCTACTCCTTAATTCACTCTCTGTCAGTGACACAATATTTCGTCTATCACATATTCATACACATTTTCACTGTACGTTCGCACTCTATCAGACATGAGTGGAGATTTGTTTGGGAAGGGGTTGGGACTGAGTCAGCTTTGACACCTCATCGTGCACAATGGTCCATGATTTTTATCGCTACCGCCTTAACCTTCACCGTCTGTAATCTTGCGAGTAGATAGATAGTTTTTGATGGGGAAGCAGATGCTGACTATCGGTTCTATTGTTTTCGCGAAGCCTGGTGCCTGGCCTAGAGGTGCTCGTTACCCAACTGGGTTGCGTAAAAGCTCTCAGCTTGTTCCTGCACGTAGTCTTAAAACATTCAAATTCCGGTATCGCCATGAAGCTTAGTGATACGTTCTTACCGGTCCCGGTTTAATATAGGTCGCAAGCATTTGTTTTGGTATACCTGCAGTCCTCTAAACGAATTAGTAGATACGCCATACCAAACTGGGGCGGCATATGTCAGAATGGGCCTGAGTGCTGTTGACATCGAGTTGCTCTTCAACAATTAATAGATAGCTCGCATTGAGGCAAATACTTTTGGTATTTCTAAGATGAGCATGGAAATTTAATCTACTTCTACCCCAAGATATTTGACGTTTTTACTTTCCGAATACATCACTGATGTAAAGGAAGGTATTGTTTTACCGAAAACGTATTCACGTTTTCAAACTAAGATTGTGGAAATATGCGATAACTTTCCGGGAAAAAAATTACACCAGAAGGAAGGTATTGTTGCCGTGTACAATTTAGCAAAAAAAATTTCAATTTTCGTTACGTTTTATGCCCATAATAGTCGAAATAAACCCGATTTTTGCGATGTCTGTGTGTGGTATGTATGTCAGTCAGTCTGTCTGTCAGTCAGTCAGTGAGTCTGTCTGTCTGTCTGTGAACAAAATTCCGGGAAAACGACACAACAGATTGCGACCAAATTTGGCAAATATCTGCGGACACTATCCAGGACGATCCAGTGAAAATTTGAGGAGAATCGGTTCACTAACAGCGAAGGAATCACAATCAACACGACGCGCGGAGCATAATTAGGCGCTGTGCCGGACCATTTAACGTTCACGGTGGGAAAACGGCACATCAGATCGCGACCAAATTTGGAAATCGAGTGAGATCCCGCGCTTCGGCGACCCTGTGGAAATTTGAGCAAGCTCGGTTCACTAAAACAGAAGATTTCTCAATAATAGCGATTTCCTATGGCGTATATCACAAATAATGAATAACATACGTGACGTCAGCGTGACGTCAGCGGGCGTGGCGTAAATCAAGCGCGGAATTCTCTTAAATGTAGTAAGGTATTGAAAATATACATTAATAATTACTTTACATTTTCATGTGAAATTGTGAACATTTGAAAATGTGAAATTGCCTAAATGTAAATATGTCAAAATTTCAAAATGTAAAAATGTCAGAATGCCTAAATGTTAACACGTCAGAATGTCAAAAATGCTAAAATGTCAGAATGCCAAAAAGATAAAAAGTCAAAATGTCAAAATCTCACGTGTCAAAAATTTCAAAGAAAGTAAAAAATATATCAGAAATGTCAAAAAAGTCAAAAAGTCAAAAAAGTAAAAAAAAAATATAAATGTCAAAAAAAACGTCGAAAAGTCAATAAAGTATAAAATGACAAAAGAAGCCAAGAAAATTAAAAAGGCTAAAACTAACAAAAAAGTCAAAAAAGTACAAAAAGTAAAAAGAAATCAACAATATTAAATATGTCAGAAAATGTCAAAAACGTAAAAAAAAGTGTTAAAAATAATAATGTCAAAAAATGTCATAAAAGTCAAAATATCAAGTTGAAAATGTCAAAAATGTTATACAAAATGAAATAGGTCATGTAATTCGGAAAGTCGTGTGGTGCCCACACCAGATATTTTTTTATCTTGACAGGTTGTCCGTTGACTTTAATCGCAGTAAATTTTCTAGAGAATATTACTGCCTTTGCTTTAGCAGCGTTGAGCTTGATTTTCCATTTGTAATATTTCTCTAGAGAATATGAATTTGAATTTGGAAAGCAGCCACCTGCGCATGGAATGAGTGCGCATATATGGCTGTATCATCTGCACATAGTACCAAATTAGATTGCGCGAATTGGTGTGTCATGAACGTAGACGTTAAATAACTTCGGTCCTAGTATCGATCCTTGCGGTACTCCGCAGTGGATGCTCTGATGGTTGAGTCCGACGCGTCTACCGACAATTTGCGATCGGAGATATGAATGTATAAAATATATCAAGACAGCTGGATACCGTTGTTTGAACTGTTTGAACAACAAACACTCGATCCAAACCTGATCAAATTCTTTCTCTATATCATAAAGCATCATAACCGTATCTTTCCCGGAATTAAATTGGGCCACAATATCATTCGTGATATGTGCCACTTGCTGAGTGGTATTATTTTTTTTTTTTCGGAATCCGAATTGAACAGTTTTTATGGTCTTATTAGACTGTTCAAGATTGTCCAGTCTGTTATGAATAATCTTCTGAAACAGTTTAGGAATGGTATTACAAAGACGATTTGGCCTGTAGCTCGTGGCCAGTTGTGGATCTTTGCCAGCTTTGTGAAAGGGTATTACTTTAGCTACTCTAAGGCGTGCAGGAAAGTATTGAAATATGAAAATCGCGTTGGCTATGTATGTAAGTTGTAGAATCGTCTTACTCGGTAGGTCTCTCAATATTTAATTTTGAATTTTATCCGGCCCTGGCGCTTTAAGAGCGGGCAGGTTTCGGATTTTCAGCGTCCGTGGTTAGTAACTGATTGTCATTTGCTAGTGTGGGGATCGGCTCTCTTTTATTTTTAAGGGATTTAGATAATTTTCAAATTGAATTATTCGAGGGTTTCAAATTCTTGAGTGTGGCTGTCCACTTCTCATTTCTATGCGCGAGTATATCTGAGCGTATCTCTCTGTTCAGTTCGGACAGCCGCAATTTATCAGAAACATCACTGCGTCGCTTCCACAGCTTGCGGGTGTTGTTTCTGTCCCGCGTTTTACCTTAAATCCCATCCGGTAACGGCATCTCGTTAGGCCGGATGGATTTCTTTAAGGGCATCTTCGATTGTGCCAAAATTTGGTCGGTGAGTTTAATAATTTCGTGTTCAATCCATGCCCGGTTACATATGGATGAATTCAGGTTAATTTTCCTGTTCAGTATGAGTCTAAGCTAATGCCAATTCGCGGTACAATAGCCGAGGATCTTACGGGCTCGATCCTCAAGTGTCTAATTACCAAGCCGAAATTCTATTGGAAAATGGTCCGAATGCAATTCGTCAATCACATCAATTATGTCTCAATTGATGATTGATTTAGCAATTGCAAGATCAATAATAGACGGCCTCTGCCCATTATGTGGATAGTGGTTCGGCTTATCAGGCGTTAATAAATTATAATTATTTAAAACTACTCCCGCTCCGTTATTCTGGTGGCAAGCCCAGTTTTGGTGCGACGCATTTAGGTCTCCCATAACAAGCGGACCAACCCCGGGGTTCGTAAACGCGTCGAGTTAATTTCCGCCTGAATCACGCTAATTGCCATTTGTAGACGGCCCTAATGACCATAACGTCTTTCAGTTTTATCGCGATATTATGTTATACATCTGTGTGCTCTATAAATTTAGAAAATTCTTAATTTTGAACGGCTTATCCGAACTTAATCTAGTTTCGTTTAATCGCATGACATGGACGTTATGCGTATCTAAAAAGTTAATTAATTCCCCAGTCTTCCCGAGAATCCCATCTGCATTCCACCGTTGAGTGAAGAATCCCTAGATAAATGATACTATAGATAAACAACTTCAATGCATTAGTCAATGACAGAGTAAAACGCTCCTACAGTTTGTTTGCAGAGTTAAACTAACCTAAAAACCGCGCGGGTTTTTTGAATTGGTTCATTCTATATTGAAATAAATATAAATAAATTCATACGAATGTTGAAAAATAAAAACGCAAGTTTTGTTTAATTTATATTTTACACGAATTATAACGGTTTGCATTACTATAAAACACACAAATTAACTAAATATAAATGTAACAATATAAGTGTAATAATAATAATATATGTAGTTGCATTAATCTGAATTGTTTTACAACCCATTCATTATCTGCTTACTAATTACGAATTCATTTAAATAGTTCATAAATAACATAAAAAAAGAAAACGAAGTAATAAATCTGATTAAAACCATTAACATATCTTCAAACACATCTGCTTCTATAATAAAATTATCTATTATAAATTGTTCCAATTTTTTAACAATATTGTTCAAATTATTAAATAGTACAGATGATAAGTGCCTTGTGAAATGTATCGTTAGTGTTGGCAAAGTTATAATAAAAATATAATAATAAAAGGAAGAATGCTGCTATTATATTAAACATAAAAATTAAAATTATTGGAATGGACATTTCAACAAAGAATGAACTTTTTAATCTAGAAACTAAACTAATAGTTGTATAAGCAAATCACATCATTTATATAAATGCAAATTTACTGGCAATGTATTTCACACATATTACCTTAGATGGTAAAATAATGATTCTATTGATTAGTTTATTATCACCACATAGGCTAATCCATGTAACCATTAAATTGTCTTTCCTGGTCGGGTTGGGGAAACGATGTCTTACGGATGTTTTGTCGTCACATCCTTCGACAGCACAATTTCACAGAATAAAAAGTCAGAAATTTGTAAATACCACGGCGATTGAGTGAAAACACACACGCGAACACAATTGCAAATTTAAAAAGTCAAAAACTGGCCAAACACTATCCAGAGAATGGGCGAATACAAGCGGAAGTAGTTAATGTTTAAGTAGACAAAAACAAAATAAAACACTAGGACGCGAGCGAGCGAACAAACGAGCGAAAAACATACGAACCCAACAAACTCAGTAATCACTATGAATGTGCGCGTAACTTGCTATTGATTAATATAGATTACAAATATTCGCTAGTGTTTATATGGTTGCCCCGTGCAGCCTTGATATTTTTTGTCTCGAAGAACTATATGCAACCAGTCATTCTATGCGACAGCTCACCGACCACAGCGCGACTGGCGGTCGTTTGTACTACAACCGAACAGTGTCATGGTGGCCCTCATAAAAGTTGACACCCCCTGGAAGAATCAACAAGAGGCGCAGCATAATACAAAATTTGGCTGCCGCTTGGCATCTCACTCCTGATCATTTGTCGGTCGCACTCACCATCCGCCGTACGGTATCGCCAGCTGGATATTTTGAGATACTGCGTCGCGACGGGTTGTTTTATGGCTTCATGGGTACGCGTAAAATATATTTACTACAAAGTCGGCTGGATCCCATATTTATGCCCAAAAATAAAAACGGCGAATCTCGGTAAATTCTAAAATCTTCGTATGATGTATGTACACAATGTACATACATTAACGATTAGTAGAGTATGATAATTACAGATTAGAGGAAATAAAAGCTAATATAAAAATAGATTTTTTATTGATTTATTACGCATTACAAAATTAACAGGGTTCACACCACACAACTTTCCGAACAAATCATACGATATGCAAAAACAGATTAAGACGCTAATTAATAACTTAGGACATAATTTGAATTTTTACATGTGGTTTAAAAGTTGTTTGATTTGATTTATTCAATGTTCGTATTTTTCAGATTCTCATTTCAATTGTCATTATGATTTGAATGTTTGATTATATTGTAATTCTTGTTTTATATAAAAGTTGTCCCAAAGTTAACGGCAGATTTGAATTTGCTGCCATATGTGTGATAAATTGTAGGCAACCCTGTAAACAATTTGACAGTTGAGAGATATATAATGAAAGTTTGTCGGCCAATATAAAGAGAAAAATAATGAAAGTTTGTCGGCCACAGTTCGAAAATCGCTGACAAAATATGGTCGGAATTGTGTTTTAACTTCGTCAACTGTGAAGAGATTAATTGAAAAATTCAGGGATCAGTTAGAGACGCTAAACACACTGGTCGTCCAAAAACAAGCCGTTCAAATATCAATATCGAAGCAGTGCGTGAGAGTGTTGGTGAAAATCCCAGAACATCAATTCGGCGTCGTGGACATGAATTGCAAAATTCAAGAAGCTCTCTACATCGTATTCACATAAAAGATCTGTGTCTGCATGCTTACAAAATTCAATTAACACAACGCCGGAAGCCTAATGACTATGCACAGCGAAGAGAGTTCGTTGAATGAATTATTGAACATCTAGTGGATGTGGATGCTGATTTTTCGAGCAAAATCATCCTAAGCGATGAAGCACATTTTCGCCTTGATATCTTTATTAATCGTCAAAATTTCCATCTTTGGGGTTCGGATAACCCACATGTGATTGTCGAAAAACAAATGCATCTACAACGTGTCACTGTTAGGTGCGGATTTATTCTGGAGGCCATACTTTTTCGAAAATGATCAAGTAATGACTGTTGCTTGTGCTTGATATCGCGACATGATAGCACAGTTCTTTCTGCCGATATTGGATGATATTGATGTGGCCAATATGTGGTTTCAACAAGACGGTGTCACATGCCATACTATCCGTGAAAAAAATTAATTACTCTGCATGAGACATTTTCTGGTCGTGTACTCTCTCGTTTCGGTGAAGACATACTTAATTATCAAGATTACACTCAAAATCTCATTCCTTTCCAAGATGATATGATATGGAGAAAATTAAGATTAAAACTACGATATAAAATATTAGGTCAGAGGGTTAGCTGATTTGAAGATTGCAGATAGAAGAAGAAGGCGATTTGTCTGAATGATGATATGGGAGACATGAATTGGAGGCTGCTAACCGGCGAATAGGCATTTTGAGAGGGTGTGCGAAAGGAGAAAATGGCGGTGATGGCGGGGACTGAAGAGGAACTGGGGAAGACGGGAAAAAGCCTAGAGCATACAAGCGGTTGTAAGTTGTGGGAGAAACAGTGCGTCATTAGGGTGTGGAGTGGAGTAGAGGAGGTGCCGGAAGAGTGAAGCGTGGGCATGTTGGTTCCAGTGTAATATTCATCATATTCAAGCGCTTATGCAATACATGCTGCTTACAACTCACTCGATAAACAAATTGTACCAGTTATAGCAAATAGTGAGGAAACGAATTGGAGGAGTGGGTGGTCTTAAAGGACATGGTGTTGTTACTCGTGACGTAGGTGATTGAGGAGTGGAGGCAGGTGGCAAGTTGCAGCCGGCAGGGTGGAACTGGGCGATGCAGGGTGCAAAGAGAGAAGTAAAGATGGGGGAGAGCTAACAGAGGAATCGTGTTGGGAAAGAGGAAGATATTGGGAGAATGGTGCAGACAATCGTTGAAGAAATCAACAAGATTAGTAGTGTGGATATGGACAGAAGGTATGTGTGGGTGAGGGCAGTGTACCTATTGTTAGGCTTAATTATAGCCGATATTATTGCTGTTACCAGTTGACCGAAAGTAATTCGGAATTAGTACAATTTTAATTGACAACCTTTATATGGGGCAGTAATAATTTACCTTTACGTCTACCGGCTAAAACCCACCTCCAGGTTCTCTCAAGCTAGGGCGCGGTATTCGCCTCTCGGCATTGCATCACGCCCTAGCCCACCCCTGTCTTACCCCTCTGATCTGGGACTCTTCCTTTTTCTCTCCTCGGCTTCCTTTATCTTCATGATGTCTGTGATGAAACCCCCTATCGCTTCCCATCCTTCCTTGCTCTCTAGCATTTTTTCGGTGATGTTGTTTGTGCGCAGCTCCCCAACGTGTAAAGTTAGTTGTAGCCTGCGCGCCTCCCAGCGTGGGCACCTGAAAATCGTATGTGCCGGTGTGTCTTCTTCCTGGCAGTATGGACACCCATCTGAGGGGCTTAGGCCCATTCTGAACAGGTACGCTTCGTAGCAACCGTGGCCCGTGAGGAATTGCGTCAGGTGGTAGTTTACTTCCCCGTGGGTTCTGCTGTACCAGCTTCTTACTGACGGTATCAGCGCCTTTGTCCATTTGCCTTTGGCGTTGTCCTCGTCCCATTCCTTTTCCCATGCTGTAATTGTTTTTTCCCTGGCCGCTTGTTTGGATACAGTCCTAGATGCCGCTCTTTCTTTTGCCATGAGGTGGATCGGTATTGTCGAGGCTACAACTTGAATGGCTCTCGTGGACACTGTCCGATAACTGCAAGCGGCCCTGATCGCCGCATTGCGTTGGGGTCTTTCGAGTAAAGTCCTATACCTGGCTGTTTCCATTTGGGCGTGCCAGTTGGGCGCAGCGTATAGGAGGATGGAGTTGACTACCGACAGCAGGATGAGCCTGCGTGCCTGTCGTGCCCCTCCTAGGTTGGGTAGAATTCTGTTTAGGCTTCGTACTGCCTCGCTTGCTCTTTCCGCCGTCCTCTTGAAATGGGCGCCGAAGTTTAGGTTTCTACCTAGGGTGATCCCTAGGTAGCGTAATTCGCTTTTGCTGGACACTTCTGTGGACCCCACCTGTATTTCCATCTGCTTGAGGGTGTTTCTCCCCACTAGGACCACTATCTCTGTTTTGTGGGAGGCCAGTTGGAGGCTGTTTCTGGCAATCCATAGGCCCACCTCGTCCACTGCTTGCTGAGCTCGTAGCTGTACCTCATGCGGTCGCCTGCCTCGGATGACGAGTGCCAGGTCGTCCGCGTACCCGATCGAGGTACAGTCGGGCGGCATAGGAAGCCTGAGAACCCCGTCATAGAAAATGTTCCACAGTGTCGGGCCGAGGATGGACCCCTGCGGAACACCTCCCATCATGTTGAGCTTGAGGCTCCCGACCATGACCACTCTGTGCGACAAGTAGCTGCGTATTGCCGCCTCGAGATAGGTAGAAATCCCCAGCCTCCTCAGCACCTCGTCTATCCGTGCCCATGGGGCGGAGTTGAAAGCGTTCTGGACATCAAGGGTGATCATCGCCATGAATCCCCCCCCTGGTGTCTAGCCTTGCCTCCTGAGCGGCCCTCAGAACTGCTGGAATGTCGTCCGTTGTCGATCGTCCCTCGCGGAAGCCGTACTGGTTTTGCGATAAGCCATCCCTCTCGCAGACCTCTCGGAGTAGACGTTGGTTTATGATCTGTTTATATAACTTCCCCGCCACGTTGAGTAGGCAGATTGGCCTGAAACTTTTCTGCACCCCCGGCTTTGTAGCCTTCTCAAGCAGGGTTAGACGGGCCTCTTCCAGCTGGTTGGGAAGCTGCCTCTCGCTAGTAGCTCGTTGAAAATGGGTATTAGTGCCGTCGGTGCCACTTCTGCTAGGGATTTATCTGCTTCGGGGGGGGATTATGTCCGGTTCTACGGAATTGCCAGCCTTGAGCTTTCTTCCTGCATTGGTGATTTCCTCGGCCGTGCATGGAGGGAAGTCTACCCTGCGCTCTGTCTCGTTGGCCCATGAAGGTTCCGGGCCAGACACGAAAAGCTCTTTCGCTACCCTCAGCTGTTCTTCGTCGTCTAGCTTCACAGCTTCTAGGTTCGGGGGGTTATCTTGCCTGACACAATTTTGTATCCGAGCCCCCATACGTCGTTGTCTACGCTCTTGTATACATCCCTCCACGCGTCCCTCTTAGATTTGGTTATCGCCTTTTTTAAGGTTCTCCTTGCCTCTTTCAGGTTGGATACCAGCACTTCCAGTCTATCTGGATTTGCGCGTCCCTTTCCTCTGGCGCGGGTTGCTGCCCTGTTGCAGGAGTTGCAAATAGCTCGCAGGTTCGCTAGTTGATCATTCCACCAGTAGTTAGGTCTGTGGCCTCGCACTGTGCCCGTCTTGCGTACCAGCGCTGTGTCGCAGGCTTCCGCCAGGATGTCGTCCAGCTTCTCCGACGAGTCCAGTAGGGAGTCTAAGTGTGGTTGCCTACTCTCCCAGTACGACTTCAGTTTGTCGGTGCAATCCTCTTCAATTCTCCATCCCACTTTGGTTGGCGGGCGGTTGGTGCTTCGTGCGACATCATCGGTTAGGTCGGTGTATATATTTCGGTGGTCGCTGAGGTTTTCTTCCTCGGAAACTTGCCATTTTGTCACCTTGCCAGCCGCTTGTGGGGATATGAAGGTGACATCGATGAAGGACGTCGCCGGGAGATCAGCTTACACGTCGGTCCACTCTGCCCCCACACCACGACAAGGTGCGCTCCGCTCGTGGGGGAGTAATAATTTACCTACTACTGGGACAAACACGCTAACTCACCACTAATTTCCTTGGCATCCTGCATGCCTTACTGAAATCTCATATTGATGAGCCGTAGGCCCTCCCGTCCAGCTTCGATTTTATACGGAATTCCTGAAACATGAACGTACATTAAGGGGTTATATACAGTTAGATTTTTTTTTAAATCGTTTTTTTTTAATTTCATTTTCGCAATGTACATATTTTTAATAAATAACCCAATCCTATGTACTTTATGATTCAATAAAAAATAACAATCTAAAGACTAAAAACTGAGTTTTCTATTTCATTCAAATCTTGCGTTAATTTTGGGACACCCCTATGGCTCTATATTCTGTGTAACATCCTTACCACATTTATATTTTTCAAAGGCTGTATTGAATTTTTCCAACATGAACAGTATAATATTATTATTTTTACAACACGCAATAAATACACTTGTCTTTTTTTTCTAAGCTATGTGCTAAATAGCCAGCCACATAAATACTTGAACAGGATTCAAGAGATGTATTGATTGTTGATAATTTACTATTACTCTCCTCATGTTTCTCAATTATGTCTTGATCTATTCATGGACGTCATATGCGATTACATTACATAGTTATTTCTTTCCTGTATTTCCGTATCTATATTTAAAATTTCTGTTTAATCAACAACAATTCCCTGTGTCTACAGCCATTGACAGCCTTATGTTAACATTATGTTGTATGGCTATACGACATTTACCAACAGTAGGTTTTGCATTATATCCTCTCCTATTCATTAATACAGAAAATAAATTCTCTATAGGATCTTGATTGAAGAAGCCGGTTAAAAGATATTTTATATTTTGTTTATTAAGATGCTCCCATAATAATAATGTTGATTTTAATGTCCATCCAAACCCACTTGTTATTCACAAATATTAAGTTTGGTTTACAAGCCGGTTTGCTTTCTTTGCGCGTTATAAATTATTTATAGTCCGATTATTAGACCCTTGATCTCATACTAATACTACGAGTGAATTAAAAGTTAATTCTTTAGCAAAATGGTATTTTCCAATTATGAGTAAGTCCTAGAATTCCCTACCCAATACTACTAAATGTTCATATTCCCCAATTAAATCTTTGGATTGATTAAATTCTAATTTCTTTTTCAATGTAATTTCATCTATCATAACTACGCACATTTTTTCCTGTTCCATCATACAAGAAGCTTTTAATGCCAATATTTTACTCCTGTTCTTAAATTTAACACTCTTAGCCAAGTTTGAATAGTTCTTATGGAAGGTAAAATAAATTTCGGTTTTCGGTCATTACCCTTGTATTTTATAACTGCAAGTTTTAAGAATAATTCATAGGAAATAAGTTTTAGCTATGCTTGATTTGTATTGCTTATTTATAATTGATTTGATTCAAACCATTCAATAGACTAAGAAATTAGTTGCAATTCAGAATTATTGTATATTACCAAGTTTTAATTGTTGAGGGTATACGCCTAATTATTTTGTTAATATCAAGACATAATTTGTGAATATTTCATATACTGGATGCTATTTCATTTCTACTTTTTCAATCTTGATAGGAGAAAACCGAACATTTGATTGTTGATTTTTGATAAATCAGCTGGGCTACGTGCCAAACATCAAACGGAGATAGGCGATGACGAGTACCAGGTGACCACTCAGGTGGTACTAGAGTGAATCGCCTACAACTCACACAGACAGTGCTGTGCGCGACAACGAGCCGGCAGTTTATGTAGTCAGGCGATGGCGGCTAATGAACGAAATATATTGCGTTTCTGTACGCAATTTCGCAAAATAGCTAGAATCATAAGCTAAACTCGAAACTGCGAACCCTTCCAGTGTAACACCGTGTCCACGAAAAGTACGTTCCAAGGCAATCTGAAAAACATATTCATACATATATGTACATAGTATTCTTTAATGGGTATATGTGTTTATTATTATTATTATTACCTAATATAATTATATATTATATATGTCATTATTATTAAATATTATTTTAGATTTTATGTTTATATCTGTTGTTTTTATCATCACCTAAGGATTTGGGAAACTGGATATTTTCCTGTGAGTCTTATTGGCGAAATTGTATGTATGTGAGTTACCAGATTGAACAAACAAAGCGATATGATTTAAAGTAAAGTTTAATTAAAATGAAAGACAAATACATAACTGTCAAATATAAGGAATTTAAGTAGGCTTTAGTAGCTTTAAATACTAATTTACATTTGTCTACGCCAGATATTATTTATTACATTTTTATTATTATTATGAAAATACACTGTATAAAGGGGGCGTATACAGTTCGTTATTTTTCTTTACAGCATACTTCTTTGCTGCACTTGGCCTAAATGATGGCCAGCTTGGAAATTAATTTGTCTGTGGAACTGACAGCAAAATACGAATTTGATGTGAATCATTCTCGGTGCTCTTATGAAGTAGGCACTGTGGAATTTATAAACCAAATATTTGGCTTTCAATACGTATTTAATTGCTTACCTTTACCTTCAAGGACTGCCAGTTAGCGTGTGCCTTCCACAGCAACGTGCAATAAATTACAGATGGAAAACTCAGATCTGAATCGAATCATCGGAGTAGAATAAATGAAGGAAAAAGACTTCTATCTTTATACGGCCATCAGCCGTCGGGCTTTTTCACTGGTAAATGTAGAAGCTCTGAGGAGTTTAATCATCCGGTATTTAGCTTAACTTTACAGAAAATCTCTGAAGAACTGTGAAAGATGATTCTCGAAAATTCGCCCCGATGGGGCTTGAACTTACGCTCCCCAGTAATCAGTACGAGATGGACAGTCTCAGTCGGGATTAGAATCCCGTAGTTTTACTGATTCGAATTAGTCACTCAGTCTTAAGATTCTATTCACTGAGTTGGCTCACTCATTATTAGCCCATGTCTACATTCAAAACCGTGAAATAATCTCACCCAACAACAAAACCCACCTGAAAACCTAATCCAAGAAAAAACCTAATTCAACAAAAAAAACCTTTCTCATTCAAGATTTTTCGCCCTCCCAATTAAGTAGTTTACGTGGAACCTCACACCTTCCCACGTCCTTCCGGATAAACACACTTCAGCTTTGAGACATTTCACGGACTCCTCTTTCTTTGCAGTTACTGCAGCCGAAATGTGATCCGCGAAATGTCTCATAACCGCAGAGCTTTCCTCCGCAGTCCAAGGGACCCTCGATTTGCGGCTTCTTTCCAATGATTCTAAAAACAATACTATCAACATTATGACTAAGTATGAAAATGATTGTGTTACACATTGACAATGCCAGGTTACTAAAAAAATATTTACGAAATAAAATGCTACTTACGAATGCTTGGTGCAGCTTGTACATGTACGTGTGGTACCACCGGGGAGTTGTCCTGGGTGGAGCAGACTTTTGCTATTAAACCAAATATTCGAATTAGTATAAAATTAAAATGGTATTTACTATTAGCCAGAATAATAATAATTGTGTTTAATCAATGTGCTTACATATGGGTGGCACATGTTTCTTGGGCGGACGCGGAACGGCAATCGACTCGATATATTCATCGGAGTCGCTCGATGATACTACTTATCGAAATCATACAATAAATATCAAATATTAAAAATGTTATTAATATAGTTTTTGAATAGTTTTATATGACTTTAAAATTTAACATGCACGCATTATTAGTATTCCATCCCAATAAGAATCTATACAACAAATCAATTTCTTTATAGTCCCTAACATCTATATTTAACACACCATCAAATATAGTTACAGCTGATGGTTTTAAATATAGAGTTTCTATTGTTTTTTCTTTTCCAAGCACATTGCATAGGATGTTATCTGCATCCTTGATACAATTTGCACCATCGGCATGCTTGAAATAATTTAAGAAAAATATTTTTCGAAATGCGTATTAACATTGGATAGGAGTGGGATTAGTGGCACAACCACTTTGTTGCCTAACAGTGCCAAAAAAGTTTTCCAGACAATATAGGTTTATACGCCTAGTGAAAATAGATACTTTGTATTGTTTCAGATCTTCCCATAGACCCAACATTGATCTGATGGTTATCTGCCAACCAACAATAAATTTTACAGTTTTCGTAATATCCTTATCTTTATTATATAGTTTTAAATTGGCAAAAAACGAAAGCATTTCTTCTAAAAAGTTTATTTGTTCAATACTTCCATTGAAGGGTTTATTCATTAATTTTTGCGCATTTACTGTGCTACTATTTAAAACATCAAACAATTGGTCCATTTTTAAAATAAAGTTTGCTGTAGGTTCAGCCGCTGCTGGTAAAACTCCAAAGGAAATATACGTTTTAATTCCAACATAAACGGAATAGCTCAAAGTTTGGGCAGCATAGCTGACTTTCATTTTTTCAAAATTTGAAGGATTTAAATGTATTGCAGTTAATTTTACTGCTTGCCTAACAGTTTGTTTGCATTCTCTTTCATAAAAAGAAACTACATGCTTGCTATCAGTGATACCTTCATCAAATTCGAAGTGGTATTTGAGAAAATTATTCCTTGTCGATTTTAATATATGAGGTGTGTCAAACATATAATATATTTAAAAGGATAAATAAAACGATTTTTTACTATGTTTTTTATCACACTTCAGTTACACTTTGCAACTAGTTTCGGCTAAGCTCTAGCCATTTTTCCTCCGGAGCTCGAAAATGGCTAGAGCTTAGCCGAAACTAGTTGCAAAGTGTAACTGAAGTGTGATAAAAAACATAGTAAAAAATCGTTTTATTTATCCTTTAAAATGAATTATCACAAAGTAGACGCCTTAACAATCCAATATTTATAATATATTTGTCTGCCATCAATATTAAAATATCAGCATGAAGCATCAACACCCATACTTCTTGAAAATTTATAAAAATTCGGTCCCTGGTCACTTATTAATGTTCTTATATTAAGTCCAATGCCTCATAATCTTTTAATTATATTTATAATTATAAAATGTAAATCCTCGTCATCAATTTTACTACTAACTAAAAAATGGGCCTCCGGTTGCTTCCAGTTGGCGAAAATGCCCCATAAAAACAAGCAAATTTCTTGCGGGAACGTATGATTTGCGATTATTCGATTCGTGGAAACCTACTATTGTATCTCTTTTACGATTGTAAAATAGATGAGACTTTATTGCCATTTCATCTATGCAAAGAACAGCTTCTCTATCGATGTCAGAGAGAACATTAACTTTGTTTTCAACTAATTGCAATATATTATCATTAATTCCAGAATATATATCCCACTTTGTTCCGTTGTAATACACTATTAGCCGGCCACACACGTGCGGATATTCCGGCGCATGGCATTCCATGAATCTGTCACATTATCCGTTAATGAATAATTGGATGTATATGTCAGATTTCACTGACGTATGAATTTAAATTTGGGTCGTGTCAGTGTATCGTTTTAAGTAACTGATTTTGATATGAAGTTGCTGAGTGTGAGGGTCCCGCAGACTACAGACTAAAGTATCGGCCAACAGTTTAGTAGGATTGGGTTGCATCCTCGCATATTATGCAAATTAAATTGTTTGGTTGGTGGAGGGTGCGCACACTGTCCAAACGCTGGGTCGATTGCTTACACATAGTTGTAATTGAAGTTTCTTTTACAGAAGTCAGTAGTTAACGACATTGCGAATTTTGTGTACAATGCAATGTAATATTTAAAAAACTATACTTTATATATTGCACTGCATTTCTCATGTAGCTTAGTCTGTGCACTTGCATAAAGCGCCGGGCTGAATAAGCAGTCCACCGATAGTTGACCAACTTTAAAATTTATAGGGAATCGGGAGCCCATCCAACTATTTCTCGGTCGGTCTATCGGCCTACAATCCCTTAGTCTGACATAGTCTTCAACACTCGTTAAAAAATGCAGCTGTCTAATTAATTTACTTTGGCAGCAATGCACATATAAAATCCGCTGTTAATCCGCTGATATTTTATGCATGCATAAAAGACCACGGAGCCAAGAAAATTCCATAACGACCATAACAGAGTTGTAAGTGTAGATGATAATATTGACAGCGCAGAAATGCAAAACCAAACTGACATTTAATAGAATTTTAGAGCTAGAGATTTGGAGGTCGACGCAACTCGCGGTGGCCTTCAGACCATTACGCCGCAGCCCCACTTAGCTTGTCATCACACGTAGAACGATTCTAGTCAGCAAATTTTATTTTAGAGATATTTTAATTCTCACGTCAGTGGTCTTTCTGACATATACATCCAATTCCTTAACGGATAATGTGACAATTCATGGAATGGCATGTGTCGGAAAATCCGCACGTGTGTGGCCGGCTATTGAAATTTAATTGTGGAAATTAAAACATAAAAAGGTTTCTCCCAATTATAATACATGAATTCCTAAAAATTCCTGTCATAAAAATTGATACTTTACCAATTCTTATGACAGGAATTTTTAAACCGTTTTATATTAAAAATTTCCACAATTAAATTTCAATTGTGTATTAAAAAGTACATTTTAAAAATTAAATACCCCCGATGTTTGCGAAAATGCTCTTAATTTTTATTTCTGATGCATTATTTATATTAATATTACTGTAATAATATTAATTATCGAAATGATAGTATTTGAAATGTATTTGGCGCGAACAAGCGCTGGAATTATTCATATTGCCAAGGAAGGCGCGAACAACCGTGGCATAACGTGTGGCATAGCGCGCGCGGTGCAGAGGGACAAACTCTGGGAAGCTTGTCCGTGCGCACATTTTCGACACGATTTCACGCAGATGGACTCTCCCTCCCTGGTATGACCTTGCTAGAGAACATTTAAGAAAAGTGCTAATCATAATTATAATAAGGTTTTGAAAATAAAAATTAAGGATATATTTATATTATCAAAACAATAGCTAACTTTTTAAAACGCGTTATAATTTGGTATTTATGTTGATAATTTGGCGTGGTTAAGTCAAAAATACATTCGTATCGTAAAGATGTGATTCGGAACAAAATTAAGTTTTTACTTACAAGGTGATAAAGCCCAACTGGTAGATGCCTGACAGAGTGAAGCAGGCCTCGTATCTATTTAAAAAAACGCATACGCGGTATTTTTTTTTTAAATAATGATGCGGTGATATTTCGTATTTAACGCGAAAGAATTGTTAAAAATATGGTTTTACTTACTTGTTGTGAAGACTCTCCACTTATACCGGCTAGAACTGCTAGTTCTGGATTTAATGGGTTCAGTCAACCAGACATCTTGCCCATGTTAATAACTTTGTCATCTAGCCGGTATATATGTTTGTGGGTCACCAGATCGTGTCCCATATACGAGGTCGCGATTTCAATATCCATCCCTACCAGGTTCCTGTACTGCGTCGATGTCGCCAGCTGTTTTCGCAGCAGCGTACTCTTTATAACCTTCGGATCGACACCTACTCCCTTGGCAAACTTAATAAGCAGTACCCCGCCATCTCGAGGTCCTTTCCCGCTTGTAGCGAACACATACGGGCTGTCCGGTCGAATGTTGGTGCGAGACCGGACAGTATCGTGGAGGAGACAATCCAGGATCTCCGCATGTGCTCGCTCGATGAGACAGCCCACAAGCCTCCCTCCTTAACCTGGATATCCATGTACATGAATCTATCAGCATTCTGCTTCTGCTGCAGCGTCAGCCTCTGGAATTCGTCACTCGCATGATCGATGGGCTCGCGCCGCATATACTCTGCCACTGACATCCTCGCAGCCTCTCCAATGCGACGACGATTGTGAATTACAATGAACGCCAGCAGTGCTGTCCGGTCGAATGTCAAAAATAGTCGAAATGTCGAAAATAGTCGATGGTAACTCACTCACAAATAATTCGAGTGAATAACGTTTTAAATATGAAATATTTTTCTTACCTTTCCTCTGAATGAATACGTCTCTCGTGCCGACGTAAATACCGCTGTAGGACATATTCCTTGCAGTGCGGGCAAGGCACCTTCTTCCCAATCGACTTCCTCTTACCGATTTTATCGGCCTCGGAGCACCCCATGTTGTGCTTGTGCACCGTCTCCGCCCATAGAGAAGCTAACAGCTCTCTATAAGGTGAGATGGTTATTTACAGATGTTTGTTAATAAATAAAACTTTAATATTTACCTACCGGGAGGCCGGATCTCTAGCAGCAGCAACGCGGGGCTCATCTCCGTGGACGGACCTGAGGTGCCTTGGCAAGTTCAGCACCTTGCGCTCACAAAAGAGGCAACGGTACGCCTTTCTTCTCCCCATATTCGTTGTTAACAAAATAACTTTAATACGTACATATTTTTCTAACTAAATACGCAAAGAACATTCAACATTTTCAGCTCTCTAACTAAGCGTTAAGCATTAAAAGAAATACATATGTATAAAGTTTATATTTTCTTGCAACAAAGAATGTTAATACTGTTGTTTATATATATATATATATATATATATATATATATATATATATTATCAATGCCTTAAATAATAATAATAGCCTATCTAATACAAATTATCGGACCAAATAAAAACGATACAATCGGGGTCAAGGTTTACTTTCCGTAATACTCCCATAATAATAATAAAGCTGTATAACAAATTGAATTTTTAATATTAAAAAAAAATCGTTTCTACGAAGAAAGAGTACATGGGCTTGTTATCAAAACTGCTGTCTTTCAAAACTATCTATTCCGGGCAATCCCGGCTGTCGCGTCACATCGAATACTTTTGCGCGTCGATTTGTTGGTCGCGTGATAACCATTAAACCCTAGACAATGTGTATGGAATGACATATAATTTATACAAGTTGATTACAATTTTTTGTTGGCCCTGAAACTTCCATTTCAGCATCTGCAGGTGGAGCTGCCGCTGCTGCTGCAGCCTGTTGTTCCTCTTTCCACTTTCTAAATTCTGCGAACTCCCTCTTAAATATTTTTTGCTTCTCCTTCCTGGCCTGTTTTCGTATTGCCCTATTGCTGGTGGCAACTTTCCTCTGGAGTTGGGGTACACCAGCTGCTGTGCTGGCCTGCAGCCCAAATGGGGGACATGCATTTTGCTGATTACTTGGGCAGAAAGGGAAAATGCACATTGGGAATGTTATTGGCCATCTAAACTAAATGCTCCAAAATAATATAAGTAACTGGCGATAATTTCTTGAGAATGAATCGGTTACTGACATTATATAAAGCATATCAACTATCTGATACGTCGCAAACATGATTTCTTTAAATGCTTATCTTGCTTCCATGGTTTATTATCATTTTTATCGTTTACTTTATTTATATACTTACCACCGAAGTTTGGTCGAAATTAAAAATTTCAGTGTATTCTCCAGCACCCTCCATGCTTGCGTTGAAGAATGTTTATGATTACGAATAAACCCTGACTCTGTGAATAAACCCATGAACAAAAGGGTTGCCAACTGGTTTTTATTTTGAGGAATTAACATAAAAGAAATTTACTGTATAAACTACATGTTTTAAGCAGAACCAAAGTTATTTTGAAGATCTTTAGATTACTTTGACATATCTACACATTTGTAACAAACATGAATGGCAAGTATATTTATTTTAATTTGTAATGAATTGCTACACAATTATGGTAATCTGTCAGACTAGCCACGTGTTCATTGCATTTATCAATCTGTTCTGGGCTAAATCTAGATTTAAAATTCTGATGTGCATTTTCAACCGTATTTAACTAAAAGCCCGTTTATGAAAGAAAAACAAAATAGGATGGCAATAGCTGCTATCTTCATTGTATTTACCACAGCCGATTTTCTGTCACGTTTTACGTTTTGTTTGTTGGTGTATTATTATAAATATATATATATATATATATATATATATATATATATATATATATATACAATCAATAATAGTGTCAATATTTTAGAATAATGACATGTTTAAAATGTTCATTATTCAAAATATTGACAGTATTATTTACGTGCAAGGTATAGTAATGATGTAAAGAAGAGAATACTGATGTTTATCAGAGAGAGAGAGAGAAAGCTATAAATGCATTAGATTTATCAATTTGTTGGAGCGTGTATTAACATTTTTTTGTTTTTTAAAGTCCCTATTACAATATTTTAATGTGTAAAATATACGCATTCTTATAAATAGTGATAATAAATATCCAATTGGAAATTGTTCACAGGGCGGCATAAAAGGTATTTTTAGTAATTCATCTTTCATTTTCGTCCCAACCCCATTTTCAGTAGCTATGCTCGGAAATAGCTGTGCGAATTTAGTTTCCAACAAATGAATGTAATGTATTTTGCCATCTGCAGGCATCTGTAAATTACCGAATAACTTGCCAGGCGTTTGATTGGCTTTATAATGGCAAAAAATTGAGTCATCACTCAAAGTATTTGCATTTTGAAATGCATATTTGTTACAATTATCACAACAATGTTTATCTAAGCATTTTTTTATAAGATAGCTTGCTACATATCGACCGGCATTTTTTTCCGGCAAATCAATTTCTTGATGGGCCCTAACATCTATATTTAACACACCATCAAATGTTGTTACAGCTGATGGTTTTAAATATAGTTTCTATTGTTTTTTCTTTTCCAAGCACATTGCATAGGATGTTATCTGCATCCTTGATACAATTTGCACCATCGGCATGCTTGAAATAATTTAAGAAAAATATTTTTCGAAATGCGTATTAACATTGGATAGGAGTGGGATTAGTGGCACAACCACTTTGTTGCCAACCAGTGCCAAAATAGTTTTCCAGACAATCTTGGTTTATACGCCTAGTGAAAATAGATACTTTGTATTGTTTCAGATCTTCCCATAGACCCAACATTGATCTGATGGTTATCTGCCAACCAACAATAAATTTTACAGTTTTCGTAATATCCTTATCTTTATTATATAGTTTTAAATTGGCAAAAAACGAAAGCATTTCTTCTAAAAAGTTTATTTGTTCAATACTTCCATTGAAGGGTTTATTTATATTATTATATATTAATTTTTGCGCATTTACTGTGCTACTATTTAAAACATCAAACAATTGGTCCATTTTTAAAATAAAGTTTGCTGTAGGTTCAGCCGCTGCCGCCAAAACTCCAAAGGAAATATACGTTTTAATTCCAACATAAACGGAATAGCTCAAAGTTTGGGCAGCATAGCTGACTTTCATTTTTTCAAAATTTGAAGGATTTAAATGTATTGCAGTTAATTTTACTGCTTGCCTAACAGTTTGTTTGCATTCTCTTTCATAAAAAGAAACTACATGCTTGCTATCAGTGATACCTTCATCAAATTCGAAGTGGTATTTGAGAAAATTATTCCTTGTCGATTTTAATAAATGAGGTGTGTCAAACATATAATATATTTGTCTGCCATCAATATTAAAATGTGAGCATGAAGCATCAACACCCATACTTCTTGAAAATTTATAAAAATTCGGTCCCTGGTCACTTATTAATGTTCTTATATTAAGTCCAATGCCCCATAATCTTTTAATTATATTTATAATTATAAAATGTAAATCCTCGTCATCAATTTTACTACTAACTGAAAAATAGGCAACCGGTTGCTTCCAGTTGGCGAAAATGCCCCATAAAAACAAGCAAATTTCTTGCGGGAACGTATGATTTGCGATTATTCGATTCGTGGAAACCTACTATTGTATCTCTTTTACGATTGTAAAATAGATGAGACTTTATTGCCATTTCATCTATGCAAAGAACAGCTTCTCTATCGATGTCAGAGAGAACATTAACTTTGTTTTCAACTAATTGCAATATATTATCATTAATTCCAGAATATATATCCCACTTTGTTAGTAATCGTTTTGTGTAAGTGTAAGTGTTGTAAGTGTAAGCTCTGGTTGTTCCGTTGTAATACACTATTGAAATTTAATTGTGGAAATTAAAACATAAAAAGGTTTCTCCCAATTATAATACATGAATTCCTAAAAATTCCTGTCATAAAAATTGATACTTTACCAATTCTTATGACAGGATTTTTTAAACCGTTTTATGTTAAAAATTACCACAATTAAATTTCAATTGTGTATTAAAAAGTACATTTTAAAAATTAAATACCCCCGATGTTTGCGAAAATACTCTTAATTTTTATTTCTGATGCATTATTTATATTAATATTACTGTAATAATATTAATTATCGAAATGATAGTATTTGAAATGTATTTCGCGCGAACAAGCGCTGGAATTATTCATAGTGCCAAGGAAGGCGCGAACAACCGTGGCATAACGTGTGGCGCAGCGCGCGCGGTGCAGGGGGACAAACTCTGGGGAGCACATTTTCAGCTCTCTAACTAAGCGTTAAGCATTAAAAGAAATACATATGTATAAAGTTTATATTTTCTTGCAACAAAGAATGTTAATACTGTTGTTTATATATATATATATATATATATATATATATATATATATATATATATATATTATCAATGCCTTTTACCTTTCGGTGCTAGGTTGTTTATATACTACTGTTAAATAATAATAATAGCCTATCTAATACAAATTATCGGACCAAATAAAAACGATACAATCGGGGTCAAGGTTTACTTTCCGTAATACTCCCATAATAATAATAAAGCTGTATAACAAATTGAATTTTTAATATTAAAAAAAAATCGTTTCTACGAAGAAAGAGTACATGGGCTTGTTATCAAAACTGCTGTCTTTCAAAACTATCTATTCCGGGCAATCCCGGCTGTCGCGTCACATCGAATACTTTTGCGCGTCGATTTGTTGGTCGCGTGATAACCATTAGATTCAACCGTGGTGACTAGTTTTACGGCCGAGGCCGTAAAACCGACGAAAAATCTATCTGAATACTCGTCACATACAAATCCGTATGTCTGTGGTGAATTTGTTTCTAGGATTGACGTGCCCTGTGATTTTGTTTAATATCGCGATCCATGTCAATTACATGTTCAGTTTACAAATGTACAGACTAGGCTTGTCGGATAAATGTGTCTTATGGAATACATTTTCACCAGTACAGACTTACACTCGCTTGTGTTCCCATAAACCAACAGATTAATCCGAAAGCTTGGCAACCGCATGAAAACGCGCGAAAAATGGCTGCTTTGTAGTCAGCTATGGTGTTTCTTGCGGAACTGCAACTCAATGGAGTAAGCAAGAAGAACATAATTAACGTTATTGCGAACTAACGAACATTGAAATGTATATTATGAAATATGTTTTAAAATTAAATCTCAAAAATTTACTCTCCGGTGGGACTCGAACCCACATCTCCGGTTGTCGTGGCCGTTGCGTTACCAACTACGCCACGGAGGGCACTGTACGCATACATCGTAATGTACCCAATTAAGCACACTTTTAATGAAAAATACTTTATTCCTACTATATTGGTCATAAAAAGTAAAAAGTGGCAGTTTATTGATTTTGAATTTTTTTGCGACAATAATACTTTTCTTATACAGCTTCCATGTTCGGAAAGTAAAAATAAGTAGCTGTACTAAAAATAAATAAATATAAAACATGATTCATTGCACTATCTTTTGTATTTGAACTAATTAGGTGCTGGGCAAGGATACCTATATTACACTTACCAGGATAAATAAAAAAACGTTGCACAAATCACAAGTGTCAAAACTGATCACAATATATCAAATGTTAAGAAACTAGTTATAACTATTACTCATTAACACAGAAGAAAACGATGGAAACTAGATTCGGTCGAATCACGTGGATCTATCTGGACAATGAAATTCAGAGTATCTCATTAGTTTAAAATTTTAAGGATATTACCGCAGACTAAAATAAACGACTTTGCGTGCGCAATAAACAGCAAATTGATATATACTTATTTTATTATGTTATTATTATTATCAATAATAAGTAAAAATAATAACACAAACCTTGGTTTGAACTCGGCCCGTATTGTACTGAGCATTTTGAAGCCCAAGTTCAAACCCCGTTGTGGGCAAATTTTTGCGAATCATTTGATACAGTTTTGCAGGATTTTCTGTGATTTTATTATTTTTATAATAAGCATTTACCTAGGCGAGAAAACGGCTTGAAACATCATCATGTTTACATATGTTTGACTAATTCATAGAAATGTACTTGATATTGTATATTAATTTGTTACTAAATACAGGTTTTCAGTATAATATAATTATGAATTTATGCGCGTACTATTATTATAATCATTCCTAGACGCTAAAAAGATCATATAAACTGTAATTTTAACTTACCATTTGTATTTAGGTTCATATATCAAGTTGGTTGATTTGGCCAAAAGGATTCGTCGATTGAATCGGGTTTGTATTTGACGATTTCTCGCCAATTTCGTCTCCAAGTTGTGCATATGCAATCGCATTCGCGAAAGCAATAACATGCTATTTTCTTCGATGCCCAGTTGCATCAACATCTCTTTACAATTGGCACTATTTATTTTAAAGAGTTACAAATACACAAATGAACATTAATATAAAAGTATTAAATAAAATATTATCAAAACTAAAATAAGAAGTAAAAATAGTTCAACTTACCCTCGAAGAGGGAAGTTAAACGCCATCTGGCGGCACGACATCAATTAGCAATGCACACCCATATGGTAATAACCGTCAACATGCTCATGTTTTCAGGATCACCGGGTAGTGCCCTCTAGAGAATAATATTCCAACAGAGTGCTTGAGATATCAGCACAAGGCCAATCGGAGTTTTCTTACGTGTGTTTTTTGCGTCGGTTTATTAAATGCCCTTGCTATAATTCTTTTGCAGTATCTGTGCTCTATGTTTAAGCTTTATAAGTGAGTGCTCAACTCCTCATCTGAGATTTCGTATTCGATGTCGCATATTATAGCAGAGTAAGAAATAGAATGCTCAGTTCTATTTGGGGTAAGTTGTTTTTGTGCCGATGTGAATTCTGTAATTGTTTTGTTTGTTTTTAGTTGATTTAGCATTAAAGTTGTCTTCTCTGTGTCTGTGTTTGTTTTAAGGATATAGTCCTCTTTCGTTGGCGTGATTATATCCTCTCCCGCGATTTGATACAAATTTTGGAGACGACCCCAAGCGGTCGATAGTTGGTATCGTGATAGCGCAGTTTTTATTTTGTACGTATTTTCCATCGACTTGTTTATAATTCGCATTTTTCTCTGTGTAATTCATTTTGTTTTGTATGTGTGTGATTCAACGGGTGTTGTGTTTTCGGTGATTGTTTTGGGTTCGTGCGTGTGCGTATTTATGGGGGTATACGGAGTTTTGAAGTCTCCCTCTTTGCTGGATGTTTCTTTTCGGTCCGTTTCGGAACCGCGTGTTTCTTGAAGGTTATGTTTTTTGGTGGGTTGTGTCGACTTACTTTTAGGCCGCCCACGTTTTCCCCGTTGCGTCTTGAACGCTTCGGAGTCGGTTGTGTCCTCATCGGCTCCAGTTTGAAACACAATTTTCACTCGGAGATTTTTATTATACGAACTGAGTTAACCACGACCACGTTTAACCAGCCGACGGTTTTTATTATGAAATATAATATATTATGTGTACTTGTGATAATAAATATTGCAATTTAAAATTATATAATGTTTTAGTTTACGTACTAACAGAAATTTATTACAATCCAACCACAGTGAACAATACTTATTTTATAAATTATTTATAATAAGTGTAAATTTTGATTGTGCAAATATTTAAATTTATTTTCAATTTTTGAAGATAAAGAAATTAAGAATAATAATCATGTTTAGTTAGACGAATTAAAACATAAGATTTCTATAACATTTAATGATCCACCAATCCACCACACAGAACTATATTTTTCACAAATATTAAAAATATCACTTAAAATTTAACACATTCTGTTTGTATGGAAACGTGTACAGTTTGTGGAGAGCATGTATTTATGTATTAATTGATTACGTCTTATCTTAAAAGCAAAAGTGAAGAATACTTTTTATCAATTATTTTTAATATGTGTCAAATTTGAAGTTTTGGAAAGAATAATATTACTTTTTTGTTATTTTAAAAAATGTAATGATTCATCCAACCATCAATAATAAATTGTATTGCACAACACTTTAATTTAAATAATTTAAATTATAGTTATTTTTAATTAGTTTAAAGATTAAAAATATTTAGCACGTTTATAACATACACTAAACTATACTTGCTAAATTGTTTAAAATAAGTACTTAATATATTTACTGTTTGCTGATATGTCTAAAAACACTATTATAACTATCTAGTGGGTCATATATACACTAGTGACACACAAAAGAATACCATGAAATGAGATTACTTGTCTTTTTCTCGCACTTATATAGGTTATGCTATTAAAAGAAAAGAAAAAGGAGTAAGGTATTTAATGGCATGATCACATTTGTTAATGTTTATATTACTAGTATTCTGTTACAGTTGGTTAGTTACGACTTAATAAACATTCGTAGCACTACTGAGTGGTGGAAATGAGGTGGAACTCAATTTTGCTAAGGAAAAATTTTATGTTTTCATTTATTGGCTTGCATGCATCAATCGCTATGAAGTAGGCTTAAATTACTTGGGGGTGCAGAACCACTAACGGCGGTATCCTCTTGCGTTATAGAGGTACCGGATTTGTATTGGTCCAATAACAAAGTTACCGGGTCCATATGCATTGCCATATCAGGCTGCCGATAACACTCTCTATGAACATTCAAACTATGGCTCAAATATGAGATCAAATTCTCTACTTGAGACGCTGCTTTCTCAGAAATGTATTCTTCATAACGTCAGGGTTCAGACTGCCCACTTCTGCATTAGAACTGCTCGTTGGGGTCCCTTGCCTGCCGTCGCAAACACATAAGAGCTGTCTGGTTTAATATTTGTTCGTGTCCGGACATTAGATACTCCAAAATATCCCCATGTGCTTGCTTCAGTAGGCCAGCGACCAGCTTGTCTCGCTTTCCCCGAATCATGACATGCTGATATTGTACCGCATTCTCTTTTTCTTTTCGGTTCAATGCCTTATATTCATCTGAGCTTTTATCGATTTGCTTCGTTCGTTTGCAAAAATCATCCACCATCATGCGTTGCACCTACCCGGAGCGGCGGCGGTTGTGGACAACGACAAGGACAAAATACACTCTAAAAGTTGTGTATAAATCCCAGAGTCTACAAAAGACAATTTACATATGTAGTATTTGCTCGAGATAATGCTCGATTAATTAACTTACGCGTTTTGAGCGTTCTAAGCGCAGTACGCGCAATATCATCCCTCCAATCACTTTCAAGGAGAAAGTAAAAATCTTTTACGTCTTGAATAGGCCGCCGTAATTTCATGAGACACGACTAAACAATTTATGTAGTGTGATTTCATAATATTAGTATAAACTCCCTTATCTGGCAATTTTCGCGAACTTAATAAAGACATGACCAATGCTCTTAGTCAAAACTTGGAAACCTGTTTGGTGGTTAAAACAAGCATGTCATAGCGGTCTGGGGTTAATAGATCTTCGACCGTATGGACATTTGAATTCATATCACGAGCATGCTTGAATACCTTCGCCACCTCTCGCATCTTGTTGGAGACAAAGGTGTGTAGGTGTGTATGGTGAACATGTTTTTCGATGAATCGATTGCCATATAGTACAATTAACGGAATTGCTTGTGCAATTGCACCGTATTCACCAATTGTCATACGGGTGAAAACCTTCGCTTTGAGAAAAACTGATGCTTCTGCCGACTGTAGTTTCGGTCAACATCACAGTAGCTTCTGATTTAAAACGGCGATACCTTACTCTAGAGTAATTACAATCATTACAAATATTTATTTTGAAGAATTACTGTACCTTTCACCGGGGTGCACATTCTCCGAACTCAAATATGTTTCACGAACGTATTTCTTGCAGACTGGGCAAGGGAGCTTAGAGCCCTCTGTTCTCCGTTTTGCTACACGTTACCTATTGTATGAGCAACTGATATTATATTGATGTATTCCATCTGCTCTCAGCGAAGTCAAGGCTTGTCTGTAATGCGACCTTGTTACTTGAAATCACAAGCCTGCAGTGTGGCAGCTACCCGAGGCTCCTCGCTACGAAACGACGCTGTGTCGATTTGCTTTGCGCAAATAAGCAGGGGTATTTCTTTCTCCCAGCCAGTTCTACCTTTATAGGCTGCGTAACTGAAATATGGACTTTAATTTAGACGCTACGAATAGGAACCACTTATAACTCCGATATACTTTAAGACAAGGACATCAAATATGGATTATCCTATATTTATTATTAAAAGATGTATGCTTTTGTCAACCAACAATCAGTATTTGGAGCATTGTATGATAGTTTGGAGTTGGATGACGAGAAGAACAAATTGGTTAACTGAACGTATACGTGTAACAGTCAACTTGCTTCGAAATTACTTCGGCGATCGGACGATTAATTTTTTAGCAGTTGATGCCATCTATATATTAACCAGGGTGTAATAAGGGAATTTTGAAGCAAACACGAATAGAAAAAATTGTTTTCAATTATGAAATGATACCTTATTACATAGTTCACTGGTTTAATTAGGGTTCTGAATAGAATTATTGGATAATTGCGACTTACCATCACGTAGTGGAACAATCTTATCCTTCTATGCAGTAGTTGCATATACAATCACGTCTAATTGTTAGCTTCTAATAAGCGTCGCTAAGCATTTTGCTCAGACTGCAACTTAACAATTTTTGCTTTATAAATATAATATTCGCTTTAAAAAAATAATAGAAATAGATCAAATAAAATATAATAAATTCTACTAAAGATAGGACAAAGCAAACAAGTAAAATCCCAAAACATAAACAATAATTCAACAAAATATAGTAATGTGCAAACCATATACTGGACACTGGACTAAAGAAAGACACAAAGCACAATAAACGTATAGCAAAGCCAAAGCATAGTTTCTTCACTGGCTCTGTCGGCATTCGCACGTGGTCGTAAAATGTTCGCCCGCCTATGTGCAATTTTATGATTAGCACCTTTTATATGAATAGTAAAACAATATTTTAGCAGTTACAAATTTAATTAATTAGTTGCTAACATTGCTCACTAAAAATTTCCGGTGGCAGTTTGATGCAAGCATACAAAAGAAGAATGATCAGATTTTGGTATTTTAAAGCCGGTATAATTTTCTTGCTGAATAAATAACATTTATCATTTTCTCACTTACTATCATTGGGTGCAACTGCAGTAGATTTCTAAATAGTTGCATATAAAATTCGGCTAATAAAGATAATCCTTAACAGAGCCGGTCCTAGTTACTTGGCCGCAAACATAATTTGGCCGCCCCTTTATATAGGATATTAGGATATGGACGTAATTAATAAATCGTTAATGAACGCTAATCTGTGAAAATACTGAGAAAGATCTTTTATAACCGAGGCGACTAGAGATTTTATGTTTACAACTCTTTCGATAGCTCATGCCCTGATTCAATTTGGCCACACTGTCACAGTTTTCGCTTGTCTATTTTTATTTAGTTGCTGTTCATTTGGTGATCGATGAGTTAAGTATTATAAGTACGTATACTTTTTATCGGCATGTGTACGTATTTTATTAATACTCAAATTACTAATGTATATAAATACAACCGACGCACGTGCGCATACAACAGTATAAAATAAATGACCTTAAATTACTTCATTTACGAAATGGTGTTTCTAAATAGAATACACCATATTTTATTCGGTTATATAGTTAACCATTGCTCTCCAATTATCTTCCAACTCTCCAAATTGTTTTTGTTGGTTTACAAAAGCATACATATTTTAGTAATAAATAATAAATAGTTTACTTTCTTGTCTTAAAGTATATCGGAGTTAAACGTGGTTCATCTTGGGAGGCTCTAGGTCCATATTTGAGTAATGCAGTAAACACACTACACACATTGTTAGTCTCATGAAATTTCGGTACCCTGTACAAGATGTTAACGATTTCTTCTTAAAAGCAACATCTAGCGCATGCGTCTTTGTATTCAATAGGAACCAATCGGCACGCAAGAGGATACCGCCGTTGGTGATCTCTACCACCTAGTTTATAGCGATTCATGCACGCTAAGCCGATAAGTTAATAAATAGAATTCTTCCGTATCAGATTTGAGTCCGACTTCATTCTCTCGAGACTCGGTAGTAAGCTGACAATGTTTATTAAGTCTTAACTAAAAATATAAAAAAATGCGATCACGATATTAAACCTTACCTGTTCTTCGTATCCCGTTAAAAGACAACCAATGTAAGTCCGTGATACAGGTCTACCTATTAATTCATAATTTAACATACGGTTTATATATCTTGAGACTCCAAAATTACCCCTCTCCCCCGAAAAAATGCTGCAGAAATACGCAATACATTGATAACGTATGTTGCGTATCAGTTTTATTTTACATTTACACTTATTCTAAAATATGGTTCCTTTAGCACAAACTAGCAAAAAGCAAACCTGCAATCAACTTAAACAAAAACTAAGGAGGAACACCCGACCAAGGAAGAAATTGTTAAAGGCATCCTCCCAAAAAAGGAGATCCGGGAAATGCCTCAAAGACGAGCCCCACTATCTGGGGTATGATTAAGACCCACGTTAATTACATTATCCAGCGGAGAAATACGGCCGAGTGGGCCTATTTACCCTATGAACCCAGGATTGTCTATTGACGGTGTAGATAATCACCATATTTATTCATGTCCCCAAGAAGTCAATTAACCTTTGTTATAATTATTATTATACTAAAATTATTTATTAGTGTATATCTTATTCATCTCACGTCTGTGTATAATCCAAATGAACTAATTAATAATAGTAATTTACATTATTAGTGCAGGAAGGCAAGTTTCCCGAATAAGCGAATAAGTTATAGGTTATGTCACACTATCAATTACATATAATAGAAAATCTATATTTTCTTCAAAATTGTATTTATTCAGTACCATACCGTTACATTTTAATGATATTTGAAGTATATGAGGTGTACACTGTGCTTGCATGCATTCTCATATTTATAAATACACATTTACATTGGTACCGAATTTTAAATTGGCAACACTGGCTACTTCCCGCACTAGTGCGGGAAGTAGTATTTCCCGCACCCACATCAATGCGGGAAATGACTTGTCTTAAGACATGAGTACAAAAAGTATGTTTACCACAAGTCACTTGACGTTATAAAATTACGCCTCAAAATAGTATTATTATGAGGCGTAACTTTATAACTCAGTATCGAACGAGTGATTAAATGCGACGACACACAGTGGTGCCGATTCCCAAAAACGTGGCCAAAAACAGGAAAGCCGACTTTCGTATTTTCTAACGAAAATTGTCTTCAGGGAATGTTGTAGATGCCTACCACACCTGCTTCATTAATTTCTTCTTTCACTAATAATTACTGGATAGCTTGTGCTGTCATATAATAAAAGCGTTCCCCCCTATAGGCTTAGAAACTTCTACTACTTGCACCAACGGAATCTCTAATTTTCTGTTATTTTTTCCTGAGTATTCCGTATTGTCGCTTCATTTAAATTCAATGATTTGCCGACATATGAAATCTTTTCGCCGTTTATGAGTCGATCTAAAATTTGTAATTTTGTTTCCTTGGAAATGAAATGTCTTTTAAGGGATATTTTTTTATTTTCGCCAGAAAAGCCTTGGGGCTACAATTAAGTCAAGAAATTAAAAACAAAATTTGTTTGGTGTACCACAAACATTATTTCTTTAAAAAAAGTTAAGTAACACTTTAAAATTTTTAATCTACGTAGCCAAAAGAGAGGCACAATTAAAGTCTTGAAGTGTACTTGGGTATTAATAGTTCATGAACATTCTGCAATAAATATGATAGTACGTACACGCTCGAATAAAAATGTCAAATGATATCATGTTTATAGTTGCTACCCAATTCTCGAACCGTGGTAGTGAATCCGTGCTATAAAGTCACCGTGTGTACGCGGATGTCCTCAATTCTCGAACCGTGTTAGAGTTAATCCGTGCTATAGAAATGCCGTGTTATATGGGGGTTACGTGTATTTCACAAAATCGAGTCATTTAATTTCCGTAAAATCGAAAATTCTCCTGCATGTATGTATTACATGTTTGTATTAAAATATATGTATTAAATGTTAAGTGTTAATTTTACATGTATGTAAAAAATGGTATAAATGAACAAATATATTTATAGATTTTATAACGTGATTTTTAGATAGGCTTTTAAAAAAATCAAAGCAGATCAAGGCTTTGATTCCTTTTGGGCTTTGTACATTATATTGTTACTTTTAATATATTTCAATTGGCTGCCACGGTGTGCCATACGATATATTTATAATTTATACACTTATATTTATATAATTTATCCGCCATTTTGAATTTTTTAAATCGGACATTGGATTTGTATTCAATAAGCTCAAAAAGCCCGTGTAAGTGATTTCGAACCAATTATTTACAAAATTTACCTTTTTGACCGCCATTTTAAATTTCTAAAATGACATCGGATTCAGTGACCTCAAACTCCCCGTGTAAGTTACGTTGAACCAAATTATTTGCTAACTTTTCTATTTGGGTGCGCCATTTTAAATTTTTTAAATCAGACCTAGGATTTGTATACAGTGCCCTCAAAACCGCCCGTGTAAGTTATTTCAAACCAAATTATTTCCAAAATGTACGTTTTGTCCGCCATTTTGAATTTTATAAATCGAAGTTTATTTTTAATATCTGGAGATATTAATCGTGATTTATTATATCGATATTTTTGAAAATGTTGAAACGAATTTGTGCTCGTTGAAAGACTCTAAATGGTGCACAGTTTGAGCATTTACTTTAGCTTTTTATTGTTTAATTAAATGTAATTTCGAGTTTTGGGTTTTATTACTCTGACATTTGAAAAATATGTTCTCGGAAATTTCTTTATGTGATGTATATCATAATATGCTGATCGCAGAAAAATAATCCCTTTTAGAATCCATATTAAAAAAGAGGGGTGTTTATCAACATCTGTGAATGTCGACTTAATTGGCAATACCAAAGGTTGTCTAATAAATTGAATGCCATATTGACACAAATTAGCTCTGGTTGAATCGGAAAGTACGTTACCAAATGAGAGATTGCCTTAACTTGTACAGTGGCAATGTAAATGCAATTGTCAATGGCAATGGAAGCTAATGTAATTGTCTGCATTGCTACACCTGCTTCTACATAATGCACTGTCCGTTTGTCGCAATGATAAGGCCGCCCGAACGTGAAACCGCAATCAATTGTAGGCCTCTCAAGGCGAGGTGTTTATCAACAACTAAGAATGTCGACATAATTGGCAATAACCAAGGGCTGTCTAATTAATTGAATGTCATATTGACATAAATTATCACTGGTTAAATCGGAAGTCACGCTACTTAATGAGAGATCGCCTTAACGTTTGCAGTGGTAAAGTAAATATATTTGTTAATGACAAAGAACGCTAATACAATTGATTGCATTTCTATATTTAGTACTACATAATGTATTGTCTGTCCCTTTCTCACAATAGTAAAACTGTACCTATTGTCCCTTTGTCACAATAGTTAAGCCGTAGTTTTAGCGCTCCGATTCGTCTCCGCGGCGTCTACAATTTGGAAACAAGCGGCAGCAATAGTGTTCAGAAAGCACGCGGACACATTGTAAAGCGACGAAAAGTTACCGAAATTAAGAATTTGTACGTGGTTGAAGCGATTTGGCTAACAACAAATTTATATTTACACATATTTAGCAATAACTAAGAGCTGTTTAATTAATTGAATGTCATGTTGGTATAAATTAGCTCTGGTTGAATCGTAAAGAACGTTACCAAACGAGAGATCGCCTTAACTTGTGTAGTGGCAATGTAAATGCAATTGTCAATGACAATGGAAGCTAATGCAATTGTCTGCATTGCTACACCTGCTTCTACATAATGCACTGTTTGTTTGTCGCAATTATAAGGCCACCCGAAGATGAAACCGCAATCAATTGTAGGCCGCTCAAGGCGGGGTGTTTACAACAATTCTGAATGTCATCATAATTGGCAATAAGCAAGGGCTGTCTAATTAATTGAATGCCATTTTGACATAAATTAGCTCTGGTTGAATCGAAAGTCACGTTACATATGAAAGATCGCCTTAAATTTTGCATTGGCAAAGTAAATGTGTATGTAATTGTTAATGACAATGGACACGAATACAATTTCTACATTTAATATTATATACAACATTGTCCTTTTGCGAAACATTAAGGCTGTATGTAGGTACATTTGAACTGGATATTGTTTAAACTGTCGCGCACATCCAAAGCACAATTGTAGGGTGGTCAAAGAGGGGTCGATAAGTCTGAATTTACATATAATTAGAAATAACTAAGGGCTGTGTAATTAATCCATTGCTTGATGGCACGAAGCACGTAGTTATCACCGTGAAAGCGTGTCCAACCGGCATCGCAGACTAGCAAACTCCAGTACTAGTTCATGTCAGTGCCATGTAAAGTTACCGAGCACATAGCAAGGTTAATAATATTGAATAAAAGAGAAGAAACGGATTTGAAAACCAACGTTTTCTAATAGTTGGGGTGTTGCAGCAATCAAACGCTATTTTTTAATTTGAGTACACTTTACTATTTTCGCCAATATTTCGTGTCTCAATTCGACACTTCTTCAGGGCTTAGCTAAATTTAAAGGATAAAACACAAATTTTAAAAATACGGTGTGTACAACTTTTTGTTACATTAAATGAAACTTAGAATGTGCGTATATAGCTATTTACATTGTATGCAAGCCACATTCCATTTTAGTTAGAAACGTGTGTTTGACATACAGATGGACGACCGGAACTTCCTTTGATGGTGTGGGAACCTCACAGCAAGGTAACAATGTGTTTACATATAATAAAAACTTAAAACTAGTTAAAAGTAGCAACTCAAACGAAACAAACGATCACGTGTTGATTAGAAGTTATGAGTACGTTAATTAATAAAACAACGTGTTTGTTGAACCATTCAGACCTCTCTGTGTGACCCTATCATGGACCATCCACAAAGAAACCTCGCTCTCAAGAAAAACAAAACCCCTCCTTTCGCAATTCTGTGATGTCGCAATTAAACTTGTAATTCTATTTGGTGGTTTTTGATACAGATAAAAATGAAGATTTTATACATAATTGCACAGTGTATATTTGATAGGAGCACATCTCTATCCAACAACATACTAAAATCTTTCCCCTTGTCCGAGTTTTATTTTAGGTAATTATGATTAATTTGTATATTTTTCATGCAGTGAAATTAAGTGGGAATATATGGAGTTTAATCCATCAGTATCAGACTTGAAATTCTTAGGATTTTTGTTGGTTTTTATGTATACCATTTCGAAAAATTCCCGACTAGATTTGTTATTAACATTTTTTTTTTAATTCTAGTGTTCTCCAATTGTGGTAAATGGCCTTTCTCTGGCATATGAGTGGATAAGGCACATCTCTTTTTTTGTAGTTATGTCACTCTTGTGGTTAATCGAGTTCGTAACCAAGTGGATGTTTGGCCGATGTATACTTGATCACAATCAGAGCAAGGAATCTGGTATATGAGGTTCGATTTGAAGTTCTGGTTAGTTGTATCCTTTAAATTCGAAAACATCTTACCTTACCCCTTTTGGGAAGGTATGGCAATCTGTAAAATTTTACTGCAGCTATGGGTGTTATCCCTTCATCAGGATTTAGTTCTAGGTAGGGATCAGTGTTGTTGTGAAAGTAATTTGTTGACTATCGATTTAGGATATCCATTGTTACAAAACAAGTCTGAAAGTATTTGCAAATTGTTTCCCAAATATTTTGGATGGCTGATCTTATGTACCCTATATTTGTTACCTTCAAGCAGGTTTAATTTTTGTTTCAGAGGATGGTTGTAATGATAATTCAACAACCTTGTGGAATTGCTAGGTTTCCTGTACCAATCAACTGTCACCACATTTCTATCTCGGATTAGCAACGTATCTAAAAAGGGTACGGAGTAGTTATTTTCACTCTCTAAGGTGTACTGAATGTCCGGATGGAAAGAGTTAAAGGTCTCTAGTGTGTTTTCAATTTCAGCAGCAGAAAGACTACAAATGATAACGTCCACATATTTAAAAGTAAAACCAAACGTGAACGTTAGCACATATTTTCTAAGCAAAAATCCATTAGAATGTTCGCCAGAAGCTCATGTGAATACCAAACACTTATGAATATAATTTACTGTCAAATGCAAAATAACTTTGATCAACAGTAATTTGTAGAAGGTTAAAAATAGAACCTTCGCTAAGTGTGGTGTGTTCCGAAATGTTACATTTATTATGTAAGATGGAGGTTACGAAATCAGCTGGAATGTTCATGAATAGAGATGCAACATCAAAAGATACCAAAACGTGATCATTGGGAAATGTGAAATGTTGTATTTTTCCCTAAAACATAGGAATTAGATATGTTATAATCACCATCTACAGAAAGGGCAGTTGTCAATATGTCAGCAACAAACTTTGACAGATTGTAAGTGGGAGACAATACAGTTTTGGTGTTACGCCGTTATATAATAGCTCCTAAAATTATGATATTCTTATTCTCTTTGGGGAATTTCTTTGTTTTGTCGCTAACATCTTGCCACATACCGTTACTGTGTGACGATTGGGAGAAAAAGTTAGTGAGAGTGTTAGATAACATTGCTCTTCTGTTGTCTATATCATGTTAGGTTAGGTTAGTTGATCTTACAAGGTACAAACTTGTAAAATCAACTCACGGTCTGCTAGGATGTCACATACTTGTACATCCCGATTGGTTGGTGATAAACCTGATAGTTTATCTGACACAAAAATAATTTACGTATAACTTTGTACGTTTCCAATGCGAATATTTTATAGATCATTCATAATCAGTGTATAATTTTATTCTGAACCAATTTGCTAAAATCTTTTTGTATCAATAAAAATGCATTATGATTATTTGCAAATAACTCTGCAACGGTTCATGTTGACGAAGATTTTGTAGATATATAACCAGTTTATAATTTAATTACGCCATTTGAATCCTATTTGAAAAAAATCAAAAGTAAAGATAATTTTAAATAAAACTTATTTTTTTTTATCATTCAAACTATACATTTGTCCTAACATTTTATAGATTCATAGTAATACTAAAATTGTATTCAGTACAAATTTTATTAAAATATGTCTTTTGAAAAACTACAATTTTTGCTTACGTAATAAGCGTGGTTTATTTCTAATAATGATTTATGCTTAATCGTTGGTTTTATGTGAAAACGCCTACTTACCAATATATAAACAGCTGACGAACAGTGGTAGCAGAAGCTGCAGTAGAAGAGAAGCTGGAGGGAGGATCAACAAGTATAAAAAAAGCGGATGGAAAATCTAAAAGCTAAATACACAGAAAAAATCATTTACTTTCTACATTATAAATGGTGAACAAGCTTCATGGCTGCTTTACACGTACAATCTGGACTGGAATATTGTCTATATAAGCGTTGTATATTATATAACAAGATAAATTTGTACCGAACTTTAAATCAATGACCTACAATTTCAAGAAAGCTGATCTGCATAGTTTCTATAGGGACGTCTGTAACATCGACTGGGAGTTATTGTATCTATCCCACAATGTAAATGAAGGCATCAATAGTTTTTATAACAGCCTGTACAACGTAGTTGATAAGAATGTCCCGAAATTAGGTTTCAAGAAGAACATATTATATCCTAGTTGGATTAATAGAAACATAATTAAAGACATAAAACCAAAACTGAGAAAACGGAAGGCTTATAGGAGACACAAACGAGAACAAGAAAACATTGAGGACTGTGGAGAATAGGCTCAAAAATAATATAAAAAACGCATAGTATTATTTCATTGCAAATGCAGAAAACACCCTCGTAAGAGGTTCCAAACAATTTTGCTCATTCGTTGATCGTAAAAGAAACAAATCTAGAATACCAGGTATCATAAATTAAGAAAACGTAAAAACGTAAAACCTATCTAGGTCAGGGATTCTCTAACGAACGTTTACTAAAAACAGCTGATATGACATCATGTAAAGAAAATCACAATAAAATTCTGGTGAACACTCTACAAAATATAATTCATAACTATATAGATTGTCCAGCTGTTCGACTTCCATGTGCCATACTCTGCACTCCGTGAAAATCTGATGTTTACTTACAAAGTGCCAACCACAACGCATTACTCCAACTCACCAGTGCTAAAAATGATATCTGTATATCATAAGATTCAAAAAGAATCTATAAAATATATGTAATTGTAAAAAACTTTGAATGAGATGTTCTCTACTGTAACTAATTCCTGGTCGCGCGAATTCTTATATCAATTTCGTCTTTTCAGGCGTTTTTGGACATCCCTAGAATTTGTGTCCGGCCAATCCTGTCCACAAGGATTTTCGTCACATTTGAGGGTGGTTACGCATTTGCGCGCGGAAGTTGTAATTTCAGATTTTACGTAACGATCTTATTTCTAAAAAATATTGAATCCTAAGCTAATGCTTTTATGGTCATGTTTTGAAATAACTGAAGTAAATGTAAATATTCTTCTATTATGGTCTACATACATACTCGCATGGATGACCTTCGGTATCGGGTTTACGTACTAATGCCACTATACACTGGCGAGTCGCGCGCTAATAGTTATTTCACGATCGTGCTTGCCTGCAGTTCGGTGCCTAGCGCCTCTTCGAGTCGGCGTCTCTGTGGGGTTCATGCCTCGCATGCTAGCAGGGTGTACCTCGCATCGTGGATTTCTCCCGCAGCGAAGTGTCTGCACTTCGCTGAGGCAGCCTTGCCTAATACGATGGCGGTTTCTAATTTAATAAAAAGTGTAGTTTCCTCGTTATAAAATGGCAAATGTAGGATGGATACACTTCTCGGCATTTGCACCTCCACAAAATGTTCACTAAAGTGTATATCGCAGACTGTAATTCTTGCGCGTTCACTTGATCCATAGTGACCATCCATTCTCATTGAATTCTTTCAAGCTATATATTATACACCTAAACAAAAACAGTAAATTTTGTATATTGCTCACTTATTTAAATGCTATTTAAAAATAATCCACTATTTGCTTAACAACATAACCTTACCTCTTCATGATATCTTTGCCCTACATGTAGACATGCTCTTCCCTATAAATATTTGGCTGTTCCTCATGTTCATCATCTACAAGAAATAACATTAATTTAATAATGTAATTAGTTTAATAATATATAATAGACTTACAAATGCAATCGTCATCAAATGTGGCTGGCATACCAGACATTTGAGTCCCTAACATGATAGTTTTATCATTGGTTGGAAAAATAATGGGTGCTTTTGATGAACCTCTAAATATAGTTTTTATGCACTTTTTCTCTAATACATATTTTTTTGTATTTTTTTTCATGTTATCTATATTTACTTCGTAGCACTCTGTAATCTCTAAGTGTCTCCCTAGATTGTGATTTGATTTCATCAGGCAATTTCAACCATGCGTCTGCTTTTAGTTCGTTGGTAACAACATTAGTTTAGTTGTAAAGTTTATGTGTTTACTTTGTACCAGATTTTTTGTTCCTTTTCCATCTTCAAATTTAGCAATTGATGCAAATATAATGAAACAAATTTCAAGATTTATTACAACAAAAAATTAGACTACAAAAATAGAAAATAAATATATACTCTTCACACATGAAATATCACAAAAAAGATATAAAATATAACAAAAATATGTATTTTAAAAATATAAAAGAAATAACAATTAAAAAATATATATTATAAAATATCAAACATTGATATTTTCATTACGTTGCCACTCGCAAATTGGCACTTGGCAGGGTTAGATTTTTTGGGTCTAAAAAGACCTGCCGGAAATTGCCCTTGTACTTGATACCTGCAAGTATCCGAACAGCCTTTCTTTGAAGTTTAAAAATTCGGTATATCAGAGAAGCATGCCCCCAGATTAATATCCCATAAGTTATATAGAGGTGGATCATGCCAAAGTAGGCTGCCCCAAGAACGTCCGTTCCTATAGATACCGACAGACAGCGAATAGCAAAGATACTACGATATAGTCTAGCTGCTATATCAACAGCATGTCCGTTTTAATATAATGTTGTATCCATGTGTAGACCCAGAAATTGTACATTAGAATGGATAATTACTGGGTTGCGTTTGCGGGTGAAACGTGCAGTTGTGGTCTTGGAACTGTTTAGTAGAAGTTTATTTGACCAAAACCATGCCGCCGATTTAATTTGTATGGTCTTGTGGATTGGGTGTGCTTGAGAAATGTAAAATACCGATGCATTCGAGTGATATACATTTTCCTGATACTGTGGCTTTTATTTCGGCATTTCTTAATATTTGTTAAGGCTACCTTAATGTGGCGATCAGTTGGATTATTATTGAAACTACCATGTGCTCTCACTATCCCAAAAATCATTTAAATATGGTTTAATGTATGTTGGAATATAACTTATAATTGAATCTGGCGGCAATACAAATTGTTCGATCATTGATTTTAATGTTTGGATACAGCTCATAAAAGCCATGAACCCCGATCGTTTATTAGAATGCATAACTGGATCGCTAAGTGGACTTAATTTTAATTTATATATGTATTCTTGGATCCTATTTAATTCTCTAAAGATTTTATTATAATTTTGATGGTAAATTGGCCTTTTAAAATTTATCTGTTTTATACTTTTGGAATTCATAATATTAAATAGATTGTTAAAAGTTCATAAGCTGCAGTACAGCTTTACAAAAAACACTGAAGTCGTGTGAAATATTTCTCGTTTTGCCCGCCATATCGGTTAGGCGCCTGACCATAACGCGGATCGCCTCCAGTTCCCTGAGGAGAGTTTATGCTAAAGTCCTCCTCGCTTTTGCGAGTCGCCAAGCGGGAGCTCTTCGCCGGCGGTTGGCGTGTGCCAAGTGTATGCTGGTGAGGTAGCCTTCCTCTTGCCACTCTCGTCCTCATTAGAGTCCTAACGGTTGCTTTGTTCAAGGATCCACCCGATCAATGACTCCTTGCTGGTTTTCCTTGATCATATTCCCGCCACAGTAGGGTGTGCCCTCGGTCTAGCTTACGCGTTCTTGTTTTGCGGGTTGGTGGTCGTTTTATGACGGTTGGGAGGCACGCACTCCGAAGTCCTCAGCGACTGGCACTGAGGTATCCCTCCTCTGTGCGATAAACGTTTGATCATTATTTTCGTCAGCTATATTTTTTGGTATGGTTCGTTGTCGCGCATGGTTTGTCTGCGTGTCATTGTTTCTCGACATCACTACATTGAGTTGTCGCGCCATCGGGATCGGCGGACCCTCCACATCCAAATTTATAAATAGAATTCTTAAAATACGGCTGATAGCCCTTTATAGACAGTAAACTTGTTTTGTATGATTTACAATGCTTTATTCATGCGAAAGTAAAATGGTATAAATATATCATTTCCAACTGTCGCGGCATGCCGTATGCACTGACGGCAACGATTCAGCTCCCTCTCTCAGGACATAGTGACAGTCCGAGTGGCTATTTTATCAAGATAGCACAGAATGGTTCACTCTAAATATTGATTATCCCTTAAATTCTCATGTTGTGTAATTAGAACCAGAATAAATTTTAACGAAGCCTATTTTAGTATGACTTTCTATACCAATACGTTCTACAATACCTGTTACCCAGGACTATTCAATAATATTGAAATACGCCATACATTTTTATAAAAAAATAATTTGTTGTGGATGCCCCAGACGGTAGTAATTAATTTTTGTTTTTCACGAATTCGATGTTATGGACTTTTTCTCGAATTCTATTAGTGTTAGAGGAACATTACTCTTTTGCATTCATATTTTTACAACCCAATTTATATACTCGTTAAAGAGAATTCTGGTATTGATTTAATACGCTTTGCGCCAATACCATTACATGTCCAGGACAAGTTGCCTGCTTGCACACTTTGCCAACCTTAAGTACATCACAGCGACTTTGTTTTGTAGATTTTTAGCTACTGGAGATGGTTATTTTTCAATTACAAACAGCTATCACATTGTCTGCGTAGTATTATAGGAGGTTTCACACTATTATAGGATATGTTGTCCCCAATTGTGTTGCCAGAACCAACTGAAGCAGAATTGAAGAGGACAGCTGAGGATTTTTGGAAAATGTGGAATATGCCACATTGTGTTGGAGTAATTGATGGCAAACATGTGAGAGTAGTAGCACCTGCAAAAAGTGGCTCAATGTATTATAATTACAAGGGCTACTTTAGTGTAGTGATAATGGCTGCATGTGATGCAGACTGTAATTTTACGTATGTGTACATTGGGGCATATGGCGCAATTAGTGATGGAGGAATATTTAGCTATTGAATTGTTCGGCAAAAAATAATGAACAAACTGATTAATTTTCCTCCAAATGATACATTACATGGATTATTTTTTTTATTGGGGATACTGCTTAAACATTGTAAAAGCAATTATCGAATACGAACACGTGCTCCGACGAGTAATTGAAAATCATTTGGTATCATGGAAGCCAGGTGGCGAATATACCCTAGGGCAATTTGTGCATCACCAAGTACTGATAACATAATAAAATCAACAAATTGTCTCCATAATTTTATACGGTGATCAATCCAAGCCAGAGAATATTACTCTCCTACTAAGTATGTAGACAATGGAGACATTTTGGAGATATGGAGGCAGGAGGTAGAAGATTCTATTATTATTAATAATAATAATAAGCCTTTATTGTCCAACAGAAAGAATTTCCAATTACTGGACAACAATCTGTTTAAATAAGTATAGGTATAGTATATAAGTATCCATAAACAATATAACAATATATTCACACTTAGACCTGGACCACTAACAATGCATTATGATACAATAATTTTAACAAATGTCGCATACTCCATGTTAAATATGTCAATTTCCAACTGCTCACGGTTGCAGTTGTTGAGATTGGTACAGATGATGTATGTAGGTGATTGTAGCATAATATTGGTGCGCAGTCGTTTAACGTAGAATGGCACGATACTTCTATATTCCAGCTTAGGTACATGAAAATTAATATATTGCAACAACTCGCTACAGGAAATCATACCCGTAAGCAGTTTGTATAAATATATTAGGCTACGTAACCATCGGCGTTTATTGAGGGATGTTATTTCAAAACGTACGAGTAGTTGCTTTTGACTCATACCTCTCACTGGATAGTGACCATCCGATTTAAAGGTCAAGTATTTGAAGTACTGTCGCTCGATTCTCTCTAAGGTAGCAAATTGGGTTCCATATATCGCATACCACGCAATAGTAGCATATTCAAGCTTAGATCTAACGTAGCAGCTTTACTACGTGGTTACAGTTGCGATGTCACTACAATGTTAGTTACTACGCTTGGTAAATCCAAGTGATTTCGCAGCCGATCTTGTTATATAATCTATGTGTTCATTGAATGTTCTGAGCGTTCCCTTAATAAAACTTCATTTAAATGTTGTAGCAATTAACTTTCTTGGAATATGATAATATTTTACATTTTTTGATGTTCAGAAATATTTTATTAGTATTGCACCACTTCAGAAGGGCGTTTAGATCTTGCTGTTGTCTTCATCCAAGATTAGTGTCACACATATTTTTAGATCATCAGCAAAGAGGAGATGCGAACATGTCAAGATGTCGGAAACATCGATGACAAAAAGGAGAAAAATTAAAGATGGTACCTTTAGTAGAACCTTGCGGAACCCCAGACATTGGTTTGGTAGATATCAACGAATATTGTAAGTAACAATGTGTTCCCCATTTCTAAGGTATGACTTCAGACATTGTCTTAGTGACTGGCTAAATCCGAAACTGCCTAACTTTTAGCAGACATCCATGGTTAATGCGTGGTCCAGGGACTTTTCCCTTATATATATATATATATATATATATATATATATATATATATATATATATATATATTGAAAAGTTCAACGCTTCGCGGCCAAATTTCTTATACGCGCTCCGTTTGAAGCCGCGTACACGGCGTTTGGAGCCGCGCCGCTTATACACAGCCAGCGGCCAGCCAAGCGTATGAATATCTATTCGCTCGGCGGGCCGCTGCCGGCAAAAGCCATCTAAGCTCGATTGTAATGTGTAGTGGTCCATCAGCAGTAATTCCAGTATTTTTTGCTAGGCATTTAACACGTAGGTATGCATGTTCGGATGAAAATGGGGCCTACGGACACATACTAGCTGGAGTTAACTATGGACTAATTTAGGTTGAGGATATGAGTTGCACTAATTATTCGAACTCCCTTCATCATTAACGTTTAAACAATAAGTGTGGTAGTCCTACAACAGCGTGGTTATAGGCATAGTCTCGTCCTTTCCGCAGTTGCTCGTTGTTGGTCAATTATTAGTCATGGAGACTATAATGATGGTGTAAATCGACTTTATTAATTACCTAAGATCTGTGTAATTCATTAGCAGATGCAAGTATCTTTAGCAAGGCATTTAACATATCCGTATACATGGTCGAACGCAATCGGTGCCTACGGGCACATTCTAGCTGGAATTAACCATCATGGCTAATTTAAGTTCAACAAATGAGTTGCTCTAATTACGCGAACCCCCTTCATCATTAACATTTGCACAATAAGTGTGGCGGTCCTTCAACAGAGCGGTTGTAGGCTTAGACTCCTTTTCGAGGTTGCTAGTTGTAGGTCAGTTATTAGCTATCGAGATCCTAATGATGGCTGTAATTGACTTTATTAATTACCTAAGACCTGTCTCATTCATTAAAAGTCATGTCAGTATTTTTAGCTAGGCATTTAACACTTCAGCATGCATTTCCGGATGCAGATGGGGCCTATGGGCACATTTTAGCTGGAATTAACCAGCATTACTAATTTAGGATGAGCAAATTAGTCGCAGCTATTACGCAAACATGACATGACGTTACGAAATAGCTGATTGTAGGTCAGTTCTTAACTATCGAGACACTAATCAAGGTCAAATTGAATTTCTTAATTACCTTAAGATCTGTGTTGTTCATTAGCACTTATGCAAGCATTTTCAGCTGGGCACTTAACACATCCTTATGCATGTTCGAACGTAATTGGTGCCAACGGGTACATTCTAGCTGGAATTAACCAACATTAACAATTAAGGATGTGCCAATTAGTCGCACCTACTACGCAAACACCCTTCATAATTAACAGTTGCACAAAAAGTGTGGTGGTCCTTCAACAGTGCATAGGCTTGTCCTTTACGAAGTTGCTGGTTGTAGATCAGTTCTTAGCTATCGAGAACCTAATGATGATTGACATCGACTTTATTAATTATTTCAGATATGTGTCGTTCATTAGCAGTCATGCAACTATTTTTAGCTAGGCAGTTAACACTTCGGTATACATGGTCGGATGCAAAAGGCGCGTACGGGCACATTCTAGTTCAAATTAACCATAATGACTAATTTAGGTTGAACAAATGAGTCGCCATAATTACAATCTCCTTTACCATTAAAATGTGCGTAATAAGTCTTGTGGTCCTTCAACAGTGCGGTTTTAGGGGTAGACACGTCCTTTACGGAGCTGCAGGTTGTTGGTCTGTTATTAGCTATCGAGACCCTAATGATGGTTGAAAACGGCTTAGTAATTACCTAAGATCTGTGTCTTTCATTAGCAGTGATGCAAGAATATTCTGCTGGGCATTTAACACATCTTTATGTACATTCTAACGCAATTGGTATCTACAGGCACATTCTACCCGGAATTAACCATCATGGCTAAGTTAGGTTGAGCCAATGAGTTACGCTAATTAGGCGAATCCCCTTCATCATTGACAGGTGCACAATAAGTGTGGTGGTGCTTCAACAGCGTGGTTATAGGCATAGACTCGTCCTTTACGGAGTTGCTTGTTGTAGGTCAGTTAATAGCCATCAAGACTCTAATGATGGTGGAAATCGACTTACCTAAGATCTGTGTCGTTTATTAGCAGTCATGCAAGTATTAATTTAGCTTGGCATTTAATACATTCTTAAGCATGTTCGATCGCAATTAGGGCCTACGGGCACATTCTAGCTATAATTAACCATAATGGCTAATTTAGGTTCAACAAATGAGTTGCACTAATTACGCGAACCCCTTTTATCATTAACATTTGCACAATAAGTGTGGCGGTCCGTCAACAGGGCGGTTATAAGCTTAGACTCAACCTATACGAAGTTGCTGGTTGTAGGACAGTTATTAGTTATCGAGACCCTATTGATGGTTGAAATTGACTTTATTAATTAACTAAGATCTGTGTTATTCATTAGCAGTCCTGCCAGTATTTTTAGTTAGGCATTTAACACTTCAGTATACATGTTCTTATGCAAGACTCTAATGATGGTGGAAATCGACTTTATTAATTACCTAAGATCTGTGTCGTTTATTAGCAGCCATGCAAGTATTTTTAGCTGAGCATTTAATACATCCTTATGCATGTTCGAACGCCATTAGGGCCTACTGGAACATTCTAGCTGTAATCAATCATCATGGTTAATTTGGGTTCAACAAATGAGTTGCACTATTTACGCGAACCCCCTTCATCATTAACATTTGCACAATAAGTATGGCGGTCCTTCAACAGAGCGGTTGTAGGCCTATAATTGTCCTTTACGAAGGTGCTGGTTGTAGGTAAGTTATTAGTTATCGAGACCGTAATCATGGTAGAAATTGACATTATTAATTACCTAAGACCTGTGTCATTCATTAGCAATCATGCCAGTATTTTTAGCTAGGCATTTAACACTTCAGTATGCATGTTCTTATGCAAATAGGGCCTATGGGCAAGTTCTAGATGGCATTGACCAATATTACTAATTTAGGTTGAGCAAATTAGTCGCACCAATTACGCAAAGACCCTTCATAATTAACAGTTGCACAATAAGTGTTGTGGTCCTTTAACAGCGCGGTTATAGGCATAGGCCCGTCCTTTACGGAGTTGCTGGTTGTAGGTCAGTTATTAGCTATCAAGACCCTAATGATGGTTGAAATTGGCTTTATTAATTACCTAATATCTGTTTCATTAATTAGCAGTCATGGGCACATTCTAGCTGGAATTAACCATAATGACTAGTTTAGTTTCAGCAAATTAGTAGCAGTGACACGAACCCCCTTCATCATTAACATTTGCACAATAAGTGGGGCGGTACTTCAACAGCGCGGTTATAGGCTTAGACTCGTTCTTTACGAAGTTACTGGTTGTAGGTCAGTTATTAGCTATTGAGACCCTAATGATAGTTGAAATTGACTTTATTAATTACCTAAGACTTGTGTCATCATTGACTAAAAAGTCACCTAGACGTTTAACCTTATGGAGCATTTCGACGGCAAAAAAGGCGTCGAACAACAGATGTCTCTGCCCGTCAGCATCTGTCGGTCGAAACCCGAACTATAATCAACATGCTTAGTTGCCATATGTGGCATATTTTGTGGCCGTAACACAAATATTTTCTGACACAGTGAAAGCATGCGAGAGGTTACGTCATGTGATAAATTAGATAAATTATTTGATGTACGTTTTTAAATACCAAGTGTCAAAGTCGCACATTTGTGTTTGCTTACTTTTAAATAAACTTTGATTACTCTTTACATGTGTCTGTTTAGTAAAAATGGTTATTATATATTGTGTCTGCTTGTAATAATATGCGTAAAGATTAAAGTATACAAGATACATTATATGTTTAATAATGTTAAATTAGTTTTTCATGCAATAAATGAAAGTTAAACGACCTTATTTTAGAGTAGTAATTTGTGGATCAGTTAATTACTATAGTTGCTGATTGTGTGCTTTGTTTACATCTTTTTGTTATTTCACTATCTGATGTAGCTTATGCACATTGATATGCTATAACATCGAATACTTGTGAATTATCAATTTTTTACCTATTCTTTAGAAATGTTATGGATTTAGGGCAGGTGACGTAGGTTTCCAATGTACTGAAAAAAAGTAGAATTTAAAAAAAAGTTAGTTATCAGGAAGTCATAACTCCAGGTTTAGGAGGAGACAATTTTCATAATTTTAAATGACAACTTGATAAAATACTAACGTGGATTTTGTGAAAATATTGATGAAAAAGGTGCTATTAGTCTATGTTTCAAATCTTCTGGCGGTTACAAATTTATTCGTAATCATGTGAGTAAGATTTCTCGCAATTTCAACTATTCTTCAATGGATACGAATATGTAATCTACCGAGGTATTTTGATTTTCAATTGTTGCAAGAAGGCAAAGAAAAGGTAGCAACAATAAATAATTAAGAATGACTAAGCTGAGTAAATCACAATCATTATTTTATTGAGGGCCCCTAGGGTAAAAACCAATTAAATTTTAAATGTTGCTAAAGTCTTGGCGTCTATATTTCCTTGTTTCGTGGTAATAATTTAATCTCATCTATTCTTAATAATATGGTTATTGACCCAGCTCAGTAGCCTAGTGGTTAGAGAAGCCGGCCATCTCGTACAGAGCATTGGGGAGTGCGAATTCAAACCCAAGCTAATCACTTTCACCACTTTCACTGTGGTTTGCTGTAAAGTTAAGCTGAAAACTAAAATAGGTGATTAAACTCTGAGCTTCTTCCTTTCCCAGCGGAAAAGCCTGATAGCCCCAAAAAGATAGAACCTTTTCATATTTTGAGACAGGGTAATTTTGTGATTAGATTTTTATGCCGTTCCGTTCAATTACTCACATAATTCTATCGTCCTAGAAGGTATTTCCTATAAATCGAAAAAGATCTTTTGGAAGAAAAAAGTAGAATCTTTCAAAAAGTTAGTTAACAAGAAGTCGTGTTTATTAAATAGGCTTAGGAGGAGACAACGTGTTAATAGTTTTAAATGTCAACTTGAGAAAATGCTGTGTGGAACCTCAGATTATATTAAAACATTAATAAAAATGCAATTATTTCATAGAAACAGAATGCGTTGGAGTACCAGGAAAAGGGAAAAAAATCCCTTATCCTATATTAAAAATCTCCAGGAGCTTAAAAATTTATGCGTAATTATATGAAAGTAAGATTACCCGCAATTTCGACAATTCTGTCATGGATACATAACCTACCATCAGGTGTTAACACTCTTAAATAACCTACCAACAGGTGTTTTTTGCTAAAAAAAATTTCAGAGAAGGTAGGAACAATGCATGATTTTGAACGAAAATGTGTATTGTTGGTGGACGAAATTAAATTAAAAAAATATATAAATTATCATGAATACAGAGATTGTTTAGAAGGCTATGTAGATTTGTCAACACTTGGCAAAACAAATTTATTAATAGATCATGCCACTATTTTTTATGCAAGAGGTTTGCTCTACACTTGGAAAATGCCTATCTGCTATTATTTGTCTAACAATTACATCGAGGGGCATAATTTAAATATTTAATTGTTTGCAACAAATTATTTGAGATTAAATTACAACCTAGAATGTTTGTATGTGATCAAGGGGCAAACAATAGAAAAGCACTACAATTATTAGGAGTTATTATAAGCACACCATATTTTATGATTAACGCTAATATATATAATAAATAATATCATGCTGCTTATGATCCGCCTCATTTTATCAAATCACTAAGAAACAACGTTTCAAATTATAAATTGAGATTCATTGTAAATGGTCAACTAATTTATTGGAAGGATTTAGTAACCACATATTTTTTAGATAAACAAAGTAACACAACTAGAGCAATGATTAAAATACCGGATATACATATAAACCCTAATTTTTTTCCAAAAAATGTGTGTTGAATATGCTACACAAGTATTTAGCAACTCTGTTTCGGCTGCTATTAGAAATGCATCTTCAACCGGTCAGTTGAAATCTGATACTGCAATGGCAACAGCAGATTTCTTAAAAAGGATTAATGATATATTTGATCCTCTAAATTCCAGAGCTACAAATGATGCGAATCCATTCAAATGTGCTATGTCTTTAACAAATTCTCTTCCTGAAGAAACATTAGAAAATGCTATTTATTTGTTTAATAACATTGAAATATTTGAAGAAAATCGGAAGCGATTTAGACATTATTGATGGTTTTAAGCTAACCATTTGTAGTATTTTGGAACTATGGAAGAAACTTAAAAATGAAAACATCAAATACTTGTTAGTTAATCGAATAAATCAAGATCCTCTTGAAAATTTATTTTCTGTGAGTAGAAACAGAGGTGTATATAATCCTAGCCCAACACCCAGAAATTTTCGTATTTCACTCCAACATAATATTTTTATACTACAGTGCCCTATTGAAAGTTCAAATTGCGAACCTGACGATGACACCCTCTTATTTACACAAGAGGAATCATCAAGTTGCACAATTACAAGCAATGTTGATACATCCGCCGTAATAGATATGAATGAAATGAACAAAGGAAAACTGGAACCGCATGATGATACGGTACATGAAGTAACTTTGGAGTCATGCTCAAATACATATGTTTCAGGTTACTTACTTTTTAAGCTATTCAAAAATGTTTCTTGTGAGTTGTGCACATCTAAATGTTTACAAGATAAATATTCCGATTAAACGCCAAATGATCTATTAATTTTCAATAGAAATTATGGTGTGAAGTATAATCTTCAATATCTTCAGCGTCCCACAGAATTTTTTTCTCAATTTATTGCAAAATTAATTATAAACTTTGGTCATTTATTTGAGAAGCACAAATTACACACAGGTATAATGAAAAATTTACAGAAAATTTTACTATCTGAGGCCATGAAGTTAATTACAATAAGTAATGAATGTTTGGTACATCTAACATTCATGATTGATTTGTTGGTAAAAATGTAAATATATAGGCAAGTTAAATGGGCAACACAAGAACTCAAGGAACAGCATCCCAACAATAGGAAAAGACACGCGGAATCAATTTGCAATAAAACAACCTCACAGGAAAATTCGAATTTTATCTTGAAACTGTTTAAACCAATATTATTCATTATACTGCAATTATTACAATAAAGTACAAATATTTATATGTATTATCATTATTTTATGACCATCAGCAAGTTATAATAGTATGATTTTGTTTTATTATCATAAACTGATTTAAAAGAGATCTTTTGATTCTCTTAGGGCCAGTTCTACAATTTACATTTAACAGGAGAATAAGGCTATTCGTGGAATAAGTTTGAGTTATTCACGTCAATATCTCAAATTTATTCCACGAATAGCCTTATTCTCTGGTTAAACGTAGTAGTTTTCCATGTAGAAATTGTTTTTCAGTTTCTTATATCAATTCTTATATAGAAAACGATATAAGAAACTACATAATGTCATACGGGCTTAAGTGAGTTATTCACTTGAATCGAAAAGTATCCAGTTAACGATGTTATGTGTGTTATACACAAAAAAGTTCTACTTTCCTGGTATGTGAATTGGTAGAGTACATTGGAAACCTAGGTCACCTGCCCTAAATCCATAACATTTCTAAAGAATAGGTAACAAATTGATAATTCACAAGTATTCGATGTTATAGCATATCAATGTGCATAAGCTACATCAGATAGTGAAATAACAAAAAGATGTAAACAAAGCACACAATCAGCAACTATAGTAATTAACTGATCCACAAATTACTACTCTAAAATAAGGTCGTATAACTTTCATTTATTGCATGAAAAACTAATTTAACATTATTAAACATATAATGTACCTTGTATACTTTAATCTTTACGCATATTATTACAAGCAGACACAATATATAATAACCATTTTTACTAAACAGACACATGTAAAGAGTAATCAAAGTTTATTTAAAAAATAAGCAAACACAAATGTGCGGCTTTGACACTTGGCATTTAAAAACGTACATCAAATAATTTATCTAATTTATCACATGACGTAACCTCACGCATGCTTTCACTGTGTCAGAAAATATTTGTGTTACGGCCACAAAATATGCTACATATGGCAACTAAGCATGTAGATTATAGTTCGGGTTTCGATCGACAGATGCTGACGGGCAGAGACATCTGTTGTTCGACGCCTTTTTTGCCGTCGAAATGCTCCATAAGGTTAAACGTCTAGGTGACTTTTTAGTCAATGGTTTCAATCAATGAACATTTATAATAAGTGCAGCTTAGTTGTTTATATACGTAAGAAACGCATGTCACGATTAACTGTTGAACCCAACATATTGTATGTTTATTTTGATTTGCAATTTTACACTCTAGTTTCTTGCAATCCATACTACCATACTTATTATTGTCAGAAATCAAAACAACATACCGACGTCTGTATGGTACAACTATAATAGAGGAAACTTATATATAAGAATATTATTTTGTCAATTGAAAACTACAATAATCAATATATTTCTAAAACTTGATGCGAGTTTGCAGGTAAGCCCACCACTAATATTGGAGTTTGCTTCCATCATTTTCGAAATTAGTTCTCGGGCAATCGTGAACTTATGGTGTCGTCTAATTAAATACTCAAGACTGGAAGATACTTATAGTCTCTGTTCGGTAAACTTAATAATCTTAGTATTAGAAGAACGATCTACAAACCCTATTCCCAAATATTGTTGTTGTCGATTAGCTACTAAGGTTTGTCTTCTTTGCCTTTGCCTATAACATCCTCAGTATCTGCTTTGTCCACGTCAAAATGTCTTCCTTGATCTCTCATTTTGGTCTTAATACTATTTCTTGTACTATTACTTATATGTGGTGTCCTTCTGAATATATTTGGTATAAAAAGTATAGTTTTGCACTCTTTGCAAAAATTCTGTCCAATACGAAAATACAATTTACGTGTACATCTTTAGAACCAATGCTGTCTTTATTCGTGATGCATAAGAGTGTTATACGAGCAAATTAGATTAACTAAGTTTAAACGAAGGTTGATTTATCAATACATACCTATTACAGAACCATCACAAGATATGTTAGGCATGGCAAAAACAAAGACATACCCTTGTCTATTTTGCCAACGCAAGGTGACGCACTTACCGCGCCATCTAAATGCCTTCCATCGCGAGGAGCCCCGGGTTATTGCGCTTAGTGACCCCACCACCCGAGTGTAAGTGTATCTATTATGGTCTAGCAGTATAAACTGTAGAGCATTCTTTGTAGACAAGCTTTGGCTTCTATAAGGGCGGAGGGAATATATAACCATAACCTCACTTGCACCGAGAGCCTGATGGTGCATAAAAGACGTACTCCCGGTACTAAACTTCCCTGCCCGATATGCAAGGAGTATGTTCGTGACAGCTATTTAAGTCGGCATGTCGAAACGCTGCACAGCGGAGAAAGGTATAATAGTTATACAGCAGTCCATATACGTGATACTTATTTTTACTGTGTTTACAAAAGGGTCAGGTAACGTCGCCTGAAATCGGCAGGAGCCGTTTTGCAGGCGGCACCATCGCTTCCAATGGAAGCAACGAACATACTCAAAAATAAAGTATTCTGCAGGATGAGTAAGGACGATTTGTCTGCGATCGCGCAGACAGATCCCTTGATCTGTATGTACGGGGAGTACTTGTCGGACAATTATATGAGAAAGCCCCATTTACATGTAGTTGTATCCACTAAAATGAGGGAAGTTGCAAGGGTCCTGAACACTGCGAGAAGAATTAAGCCAGCCGAGAAACCACTGACAGTGGAACACCTTTTGACAACCGGACATTTCAAACTGCTGATCCAGGCCACCCAGGAAGCTGCGGGTTACAACGAGCATACTGGTTATTTTACTAACCCGTCGCTGGCCAAGAGCACCGGCCACGCAATAACTACGCTGCTGGAATGTGCAAAAGTCAGTCTATCTTATGAATGTTATTATTATGTGGAAATTAGTATAAATTTTCTACATTTTCAGCTTCATTTGATAGAGGCCAACAAACCAGACCAACATCTACAGAGATTCGAGACTATGGTCAAGAATCTCTGGCGTCGCAAGATTGGACGAGCTGCTCTGGATACTTTAGACACCAGTAAGTTGTTTACTTATAATGTACTCAAGTACTATTAAATCGTAAATGCTTTCAATCAGGGAAGTATGAGAAGGACCAGATATTGCCCGCACAGTCAGAAATAGCAAAATTTCTCTCATTTTTGGAGGGAAAAATTCATCATCTCTACGAAGAACTGACTACGGACTTCACCTCGAAGGCGTACACAGACCTCCTCGACTGCCTGCTGGTCTTTTTACTTGTATTTAACCGCCGCCGCATTGGGGAATTAGAGAGAATGACCATCGCTGAATTTTCCCGGCGAAGCGGGGCTGACCCCCAGAGCGAGCAGTTTTTGGCCATGTGTCAGGAACTGAGGGAGTCTGCATTGAAATACGAACACATGAAAATCCGCGGAAAACGCGACAAGAAGGTACCAGTCCTGCTGAAGGTAGAGCATGCGGATATTATAGATTACATGCTCCTACCGCATATTAGGGCCCTCACCAACTTACGCCACGAAAGCCCGTATGTGTTCGCGAGTGGTGGCGAGGGACCACGTCATGCCGGGCTTGTATGCACAAGTTGGCCGAGGAAGCAGGAGTCGATCCGGAGGCAATGAAGAGCACGTTGCTGAGGAAACAACATGCATGACGGAGATGGAGGTGGAGATAATAGCAGCATTTTTAAGTCACAATACCACAATTCACAAGGATATATACCGGCAGTCCGATAAATATATAAACCTTGGACAGGTAGCCCTTAGGTTGGACCCGGCCAAACCAGGGACCTCTGCTGCACCAAGGGACACCGACGCCGGTATACCATGTGACACTCCACGGCCAAGTAAGTGCAGAATACTTTAGTGGGATATATTTTAGCAATGTATGATATACTGGTAAGATTTTATTAGAATTTTGTTTATTAACAGATACTCCGCCCGCTCCATCTGCTTGCGTCGAGGAATCGCAAGGGATGGCCGAAAGTTCATCTCGCGGTACGTTATAAAATGTATAAGTTAACAATGATTGTCGGATTAAGGTATATTCTAAAATCATACTTCGATGCAATATAGAATATTATTCTAACTTTGAATAGTAGTATCGTTGATTGTAGTATTTATAATTCAATCAACGGCAGTAGCCAGGGTCTATTTTACATTTACTAGTATATATGATTTAAATAGCGTGCTCCAACTCTGGATCAAGCTCCTACTGTCCGTCGAGCGACAGCGAGAGAAGCACACGGCCCCGAAGAGCAACGAATCGGTCGAAGGTGGTGAGGAGGGCCTGGTCGGCCGAAGAGACAGCGGCAGTGATGAGGCATTTCGCCGACGCAGTTGCAAATGGGGTTATTCCCAAGAAACCTGCGTCGGTGAAATGCCTGGAAGAGGAACCGTGTTTGGCAGGACGGACGTGGGTTACAATAAAAGCCCACGTCTGTAATTTAATTAAAAAAAAACAAATGTAATTATAGAAATAAAATGATATAATAATAAATACCTTTAAAACGTTTCTTTGTTATTGTGTTCAATTGCAGGTACATATATTAATATATACAAATATACAAAGCTCAGAAGCTACACCGGATTTAAAATTGCGGACCAGTGGTGAGCTGTAGGAGTAGATAGTCACAAAGGACATAGTGGGTTTACTGGAGACGTGGGTGACAGAAGACGAGTGGGGCAAGTGAGAAGCAATATGGCGACAGGTTGGGACTGGGTGATGCAGATGGTGAAGAAAGAAGCGATAATGGGGAGAGCCAAGAAGGAATTATGTTGGGAGTTAGAAAGAGTGAGTGAGGGAGGCTGGAACAGATAGTCGTGGTCTCTCCACGACTATCTGTTCCAGCCTCCCGTTTAGTAGTTTCTCTAACTACGGGGTTGGTAGTAGGGGAAGTGGAAATGGATAGAAAATGTGTAGGTGGGGACAGTATACAGAAGTTAAATCTAGAAGGAGTTAAGAGAGTTGCGAGTTTGAGGCCGATGTAGAGCAATGGATCATCGGGGAGGGTACTGGAATGTGACGGTGGGAGAGTTGGAAGGAGAGACCGGCAGAAAATAGTGATTATCACTGCGTTCGAGAGAGTGTGCAAGAGGAAACCGGTGGAGCAGACGCAGAAGGTGGAAAGAAGATTAAGGGTGTGTGTATGGAAGAAGGGGTTGTGGGAGATTTTGAGGGGAAGGGAAAGAAGGATAATGTTAACTTAAAGCTGACAGATTGGGAAATGAGCAACAGAGAGACGGCGGGGACTGATAAGGATCTGGGGAGTTCGACACAGGTGGTAGAAAGGCAGGAGTTTGGTAGGTAGGATGAGTTGAGTGGAGTAGCTGAAATGGAAGGAAAGAATAATTGAGAGAGTGAATGGTTTTAAATATTTTGACAGCAGAGGTGGGTTTTGGATGCATGTGGAGTGTGTGCAAGCAAAAGCAAGACTGGCTTGGGAGTTATCGAAGAGAAAATGAGAGAGTTTGTGGCGTGGTAACCTCGCAATGGCGTGTAAGATCTAGGATGCGTGTGAAACCAATATTTTTACGTGGAAAGAAAGTGTGGGGTTTGCGAGAGTGGGATGTAGTAAAAGATGGAAGGAAAGATGATTCCTGATAGTTTGCTAGGACAGGATAGATCGACACCTAGGGCTGTGCTGTTGTATGAGACGAATCGAATAAGCATGTGGTGGGAGTCGTGTGTGACGGTGGCGAAATTCCAAGGAACATTGCAGGAGTTGGGTGAGGAGAGAGTGGTGCGGGATATATGGATGAAGTGTCGAAAGTAGAACCGCGAGTGGATGCAGAAAATATAGAGGAAGGATGAGAGCTCATACAAACCTGGCAATGTAGAGTGGCAAATACGGGGGAATCCACCAAGCTACTTAGCAAGGGGTGGGTGGGGTAGTTTTGGACAAAGTGTACATAGTAAGGGCGACGTGCGGGTGAAAAAAGAGAGGAAAGAAACTATGGACACCGAGTGTGTACTGTGCAGTAAGGGGAGCGACACGAGGTAGCACATTGGCAACGAATACGAAGGAATTTAATTCCACGTTCGCAAAACAATGATTTAACAGCCTATTAAAAACATGTGCATTACTGCTAATGAACACAGATTCTAAGTAAGTAATAAAGTGGATTTGAACTACCACCAAGCGTCTCGACAGCTAATAACTGAGTAAAAATAAGCGAATCCGTATAGTATGTGTCTATGTCTAAAACCGCGATGATAATGGACTACTACACTTATTGTGCCAATGTTTATGACGAAAGGAGTTCTAAAAATTAGTGCAAGTCTCTTGTGCAAACCAAATCAGTAATGACGTTTATTTCCTACCAAAATTTGCTCGTGGGCACCAATGGGCGAATGAAAATGCAAACCGATGTGTTTGCCTAGTTAAAAATACTTGCATGGTTGCTAATTAATGACGCAGATTGTCGGTAATTAATACAATCGATTTGAATGACCACAAGGGTCTGGATAGCTAATAACTGACTAAAACTCTCTAAAGACGAGTTAATACCTAAAATTGCATTGTTGAGGAACTACGCATGATGTGCACATATTAATAATGAAAGGGCTTCTGGTAATTAGTGCAAGTCATTTGTTTAAACCAAATATGTTATGTTAATATGAGTTCATAATGGGCGTTCGAAAATGGAAAACGAGGTGTTAATTCCTACCTAATAAATGACATGCGCATGTAATTAATAAAGTCGATTGCGCCCACCTTTAAGGTCTTAATAGCTAATAACTGACTAAAATCAAGCAGCACCACATAAGAGACGTGTTTATACCTAAAACCGCTGCATTTTAAGGACTACTAAACTTATTAAGTAAATATTAATGATGAAAGGGGTTCGCGTAATTAGTGCGACTCATTTGCTCCACCTAAATTAGTCATGATGGTTAATTCCAGCTAGAATTTGCCCCCGTGGCTACATTTGCATACGAAAATGCATACCGAAGTGTTAACTGTCTAGCTAAAAATACTTGCATGACTGCTAGTGAATGACACTGATCGCCAGAAATTAAGGGAGTAGATTTGAACGACCATAAGGGTGTCGATTGCTATTAGCCGAGCAAAAACGAGCAACTCAGTAAAATACACGTCTAGAACTAAAACCGCGCTGTTGTTTGACCGCGGCGGTTATTCTGCAAATGTTAATGATGAAAGTGATTTGCGTAATAAGTGCAAGATATAGCTGTTCAAACCAAATTGGTCGTAACGTTTAATTCCTGTCAGAATTTACACGCGCTCACCAATGGGCGCTCAATAATGCAAAACGATGTGTTAAATGCCTAGATAAAAATACTACTGAGGGAAAAGGAGACAATCTTTAAAAATAGAGTCTATAACTAAAACCGCACTGTTGGGTGACTCGTATCCCTAGTGTGCAAATGTTATTTATTGAAGAGGTTCGCGTAATTAGGTAGTCATTTCCTCTAACCCAATTAATCATGGGAACATGGACACCAATGTGCATTCTAAAATACAAAATAATTGCATGACTGCAAATGAATGACACGCATCGTAAGTAATTAATAAAGTTGATTTCAATAATCATTAGGGCCTCGATAGATAATAACTGACCAACAACCAGCAATTCCGAAAAGGACGAGTCCTATACCTAAAACCGCGCTGTTGAAGATCCACTATTGTGCAAATTTTAATAATGAAGGGGGTTCGTATAATTAGTGACTCATTTGCTCAACCTAAATTAGTCGTAATGGTTAATTCCAGCTAGAATGTCCCCACAGGTCTTAAGTAATTAATAAAGTCAATTTGAACCTTCATTAGGGTCTTGATAGCTAATAACTGACCAACAACCAGCAACTCCGTAATGGATGAGTCTATGCCCATAACCGCGTTTTTAAAGGACCACAACACTTATTGTGCAAATTTTAATGGTGTTGTTAGTGCTACTCATTTGCTCAACCTAAATTAGTCATGATGGCTAATTCCAGCTAGAATGTGCCCGTAGGCATTAATTGCGTTCATACATGCATACGGATGTGTTAAATGCCTAGCTAAAAATTATTGCATGACTGCTAATGAATGACACAGATTTTAGGTAATTAATAAAGTCGAATTCAACCATATTAGGGTCTACATAGCTAATAACTGACCAAAAACCAGCAACTACATGAAGAACGAGTCTATATCTAAAACCGCGCTGTTGAAGGACCACCATACTTATTGTGAAAATATTAATTATGAAGAGGGTTCGCGTAATTAGGCGACTCATTTGCTCAACCTAAATTAGTCATGATGATTGATTCCAGCTAGAATGTGCCCGCAGACCCCATTTGAATTCGAACATGCATACCGAAGTGTTAAATGCCTAGCTAAAAATACTTGCATGCTTGCTAATGAAATACACAGATCTTAGGTAATTAATAAAATCGATTTCAGCCATCATTAGGGTCTCGATAGCTAATAACCGACCAACAACCGGCAACTTTGTAAAGGCCGAGTGTATGCGTATAACACCGCTATTGAAGAACCACCACACTTATTGTGCAAATGTGAATGATGAAGGAGAATCTCGTAATTAGTGCGACTCATTTGCCTAACCTAATTTAGTCATGATGGTTAACTCCAGCTAGAATGAGCCCGTAGGCATCAATCGCGTTCGAACATGCATACGGATATGATAAATGCCTAGCTAAAAATACTTGCATGACTTCTAATGAATGACACATATCTTAGGTAATTCATAAAGTTGATTTCAGCCATCGTTACGGTCTTGATGGCTAATAACCGACAAGTGTGGTGGTCCTTCAATAACACATCAGGTTTTAAGTATAGACTCGTTCCTTATGAAGTTGCTGCTTGTTGGTCAGTTATTAGCTATCGAAACCGTAAAGATGGTTGAAATTGACTTTATTAATTACCTAAGATCTGTGTCATTTATTAACAGTCATGGAAGTATTTTTAGCTAGACATTTAACAATTCGCTATACATATTCGAATGCAAATGGGGCCTACGGGCACATTCTAGCTGGAATTAACCATCATGACTAATTTAGGTTGAACAAATAACTCACAAATGCAAATGTTAATGATGAAGGGGATTCGTGTAATTACTGCAACTCATCTGCTCAACCTAAATTAGTCATGATGGTTAATTCCAACTAGTATGTGCCCGTAGGCAACAATTGCGTTCGAACATGCATATGTATGTGTTAAATGCCTACCTAAAAATACTTGCATGACTACTCATGAATGACGCAGTTCGCAAGTAATTAATAAAGTTGCGACCATAAGTGTCTTGATAGCTAATAACTAAACTGAACTAAAATCAAGCAGCTCTATGTGTTAAATGTCTACCTAAAAATACATGGATGACTGCTTATAAATGACACAAATCCTAATTAATAAAGTCGTTTTGAACCACCATAAGGGTTTTGATAGCTAATAACTGACTAAAATCAAGCAAATCCACAAAAGACGAGTCTATACCTAAAATCACGGTATTTAGGGACTACTACGCCTATTGCACAAATTATAAAATGATGAATCAGCTTCGCGGATTTAGTGAAACTCATTTGTTGAAACTGGTTGACGTTTAATTTCTGCCAGATAGATTATTCCCATGATCTATTTGTTTTTTTCTTCACATTCACAACTAGCCCCTTCTTATACCATCCCATTCTGTCCAACATCTCTTGCATTTCTTCCACTTTATTCGCCACAAATATTACATCCTCTGCATATGCTAACATCCATCAACTGACTTGTTTGTGATTAAATAAGAGGGGGCTTAGCGGGCACCCCTGCCTTACTCCCACATTCACACTAAATTTCCCCGAGACTTCTCCATTAACTCATGCTCTTTCCCACGGCTTTTATACATCCTTCTAACCCATACCACCGCTTCCTCTCCCATCCCTAACCTACATTCTATAAGCTTATCCCTACGGACTGAGTATTATACTGTTTTTAGATCCACAAATATTGCATACATTCTCCAATTGCATTCCAGCACTTCCTTCACATTCTCGCTGTTGTGAAAATCAGTTCCCTCGTCCCTCTTCCCGTTCAAACGCCACCCTGAGTCTCTCTCCACTTCACCTGCCAGTCTATTTTTCACTAGTATTCGTTAACTTGTACCCCGTACTCATGAGTGTGATCCCTTTAGAGTTTTACAACTCTGAGACTACTCTTGATTGACTGGTGACCTTTCGTACGGCTCTGTTTTCAACCCAACATTTCGCCTGCCTTTCACAACTACCACAATTTCACATCCAACTCATTTCATGAGAACTCCTCCTTTCCTAACCACCTGTCTCGAACTCCCCAAATCCGTTACTGTTCCTGCCATTTCTCTGTAACTCATCTCCCACTATGTCAGAGCTATGTTTATCTTACCCTTCTATATCATCTTTTCCGACACACATTCCTATGTGCCTGCTATCGGAATATTGCCTCTCACTGGCCCCCACTCCTCTTCTGTCACCCACGTGTCCAACAAACCCAATATGTCTATCCACTATCCATTCCTTCACCTCTTTCGTGCAAATGGTAACGCAGAATGAGAGATCCCGTAATTAGTGCAAGCCAGTTGCTTAAACCTAATTAGTGACGTTTTATTTCTGCCAGAATTTACACGCGGGCACCAATAGGTATTCGTATATCTCAAACGACATGTTTGATTCTTACCTAACATACTTGCATGCCTTACGAGGATTTGGGCAGCTTATACCTATTTCAGAACTATATGGTGGTTAAATTCAGCTTTATTAATTGCTTACAATCTGTATCATTCGTTAGCACCCATGCATCTTATTTTAGGAAGGCTTCAACCGTGTCGTTTTTTGGTAGTTTTTCGATTACTCGAAGCCCACGTTATAGTGTCACCCATGATTTATTTGACTAGTGTAATTAATATAAAGCCGATTAACATCGGTTCCTAACGGGTTCAATCTGGTATTACCTCAGACAGATTGAGAACTATTTCTACTTTAGAACTAGACTTTAGGTAATTTCCTATGTGCTATTTCGCAGTTTATAGCGTGTGCGTGACAAACTAGAATTTATTATTGATGAAAAGGGGATCCCTTTATAATTAGCAATTACTCATTTCATCTTAGCGTATTAGACCTTTCATCCCAAAATTTGTCATACGTACATACCCATCGGCGCAAGAGTTGCAACCATAAATTGAGCCGAATGTATGCTACTTTTTGGCCGCCTTAGTTTACGATCCAGGCAATGCACCCGACGGAAAACACACGCACTATTCAGCATTCACAATATGTATGAAAAATATTACGAGATGTAGCTGAACATCGAAACTTGTTTCAAAACACAGTAACAATAAGTAACACAAACACTTTTGAAAGGTATTTATTATTGAAATATGTAACATAAGACAAGGGAAAGTGACCGTACATCTACTTGCCCAATAGTAATATTATTAATTAGTGAACAGTTAGTTTTTGGACCGGCGCTTTATTAGGTTGTAGACGTGGGCCTTTATACTGACCCACGTCCTTCCCGCCAAACATCCCTCCTCTTGGAGACATTCCACCGCAGCAGGTTTCCTAGGTATCACCCCATTTGAAATATCAGTGGCGAAATGTCTCATCACAGCCGCTGTCTCTTCGGCGGACCAGGCCGTTCTTCGTATCTTCACCCGGTTGTTTGTTTTTGGGCCTGGCGGGATGATGCTGCTGCCTGTATCTTTGTCGTTGTGTGCTGTTGACCCGGAGTCGGAGTACGCTATATAAATCATATGTAAAATAAATATAAAGTAGTCACATGATGCTAAAACAAGGTTAGTATAAATTCTATATTCTATCGACTCAATGGAACTTTATAAAGATTGTCTTCTTACCAATTTTTAACTACTTACTGCGAAATGAAGTTGCTGATCTTTGCTGGTCTTCAACGTAATCAGACGGAGCGGCGGGAGAATCTATTAATGAACAAATATATTCTTATATAATCTTACCGATGTAATTTATATTTCTATAAAGTATCCCGCTTAATAATTTACCACTTACTATGCCGTGGAGGCTCACATGACATACCGGCGTCTGTATTCCTTTCTGCTGCAGAAGGACTTGGGATAGACGGGTCCAACCTAAGGGAAATCTCCCCGAGATGAATGTTTTTGTCAGACTGCCGGTATAACTCCTTATGGATGGTCGTGCTGTGGCGGGTCAACTCCTGCCTCCTCAGCCAGAGTGTTCATTACTAGCCCAGCATGGCGGGGTCCTTCGCCGCCACTTGCGAACACATATGAGCTCCCGTGGAACAAGCTGGTGAGGGCCCTGATATTGGGGAGCAGCATGTAGTGGAGCATTTCTGTATGATCCACCTTAATGAGTACCGGGACTCTTCTGCTACGTTTTCCGCGTATTACAATATGCTCGCAACGTACCGAGGACTCTTTCATGTTCTGGGGCATTGCCAAAAACTCCTCGCTCTGCTGGTCTATACTGCTACGCCGAGAAAATTCTTCAATCGTCATTCGCTCCATTTCCCCGATGCGGCGGCGGTTGAATACTATTAAGCAGACCAGCAGGCAATCGAGGAGTTGGTTGCATAGCTTGGAGGAGAAGTCCGCGGTGATGTTGGCATACAGGCTATCAATTTTCTTCTCCAAATATCGTTGGAATTTCGCAATGTCTGAACGTGCCGGCAGACGTTTCTCCTTCTCATATTTTCCTAATAAAAAACCATTTACGATATTACATTAATAGTACATAATACAAAATTAAATTTACTGGTTTAAAGCGTTTTGAGAGCACCTCTGGCAATGCTTCGAGTCCACTCCTTCTTCATTAATTTGGCAAACCCATCTAAGTGCCGGTCCGACTTATCGTCTATTAACAATTCAACCTACAAATGTAGAACGTTCTAGTTTTCCTGCATATATTAATAATAAAGATAGACTCACTTGTGCGATATCCAACAACGTGGCCGGTGGTATTTGCCAGCGACGGGTTTGCATAGTCCCCAGTATCCGGATTACAGCCAGAAGCCTGCTGTGTGGACTTCACTAAAAGCTTGAAATGACCTAGACTAAGCAGATCCCTCACTGTGAGTGCCTTCCCCGACGGCTCCAGCTCTCTCGCCACACGCAACACCTTTGCAACCTCCCGCATCTTAGTTGATACAATAATATGTAGGTGAGGTTTTTTTATGTAATCGTTAAGTAAACGATCTCCATAGAGGCGGATTAGTGGATCTGCTTGCGCCATCTCCGTATAAATGTCTCTGCTCATCCTACCAAAAACCTTCCGACGGAGTATGTCGGTTGCTTCGGACGAAATAGAATGTGCAGCCTGTAAAACGGCTTCTGCTGATTTTGGGCGACGATACCTAACCCTTTTGCAAATATAGAAACTATAAGTACCAAGCATCTCGAGTATTACAATTATTATACCCTTCCCTGCTATGCATGGTCTCGACATGGCGACTGAGGTAAGTATCGCGGACATACTCCTTGCATTTCGGACAAGGGAGTTTCCTGCCAGGCGTCCGCCTTTTATGCACCATCTCGCTCTCGGGGCACCTTAAATTGTGATGGTATATCCCATCAGCCCTTATAGAAGCCATAGCTTGCCTATAAAAGATTTATGTACATTCTATACTTCCAGGCGACATAAAGCACTTACACTCGGGTGGTAGGATCGCTAAGTGCGACAACCCGGGGCTCCTCGCGATGGTATGCATACAGATGGCGGGGCAAGTGTGTCACCTTGCGTTGGCAAAAAAGACAGGGGTATGTCTTATTTTTAGAAATGGCTAAACGATCTAGCGATGGTACTGTAATATGTACATGTATCGATAATCATCACATTTGTTGAAAGCATGCTTATCTAAGTTTCAACTCATGTAACATCTTTAGGAATTACGACGACAAAAAGCAATAGCCATTTAACTGCACCAACACATAATTTTCTGTTCAAGTGTTTAAATGAGTTTGCGACAACATATTAAGCAGATTATTTTCTATTTGGACAAAGTTAATTAGGCTATCTGAACAAAGCATTTAGAATCAGGTTGCTTCCTGCCTTAAATTAAATTACTTATTGAAGATTGTTCAAGAGATATCTTCGGAAGCGCAGTATAAGTGACACTAACCTGCAAGCTCGCCTCGGAATTTAGAAACTTAATTATCTCATCAGTTTACTATTAATTAACATCACAATGTTGGTATTGTTATTTGTTACACTTATATAGAACAAACTAATGAAGCTGCAGTTGACAGTGTAAAGTCAATTTTTAATATAGGATTTCGATCACAAGAAATAAAAGTGTGAGGGCCACCGTTTGATATTGTCACTGTCCTGTTTAATACACTTATAGAAAACTACTACAAATACTAAAAATAGCACTTACCAAGATCAAATAAAAACGGTGCACAAACCAAAAGTGTCAATTTCACTGTTAACTAGGTTCTTAAATTAAGCACTACACTATAACACTATAACACACACTGTAATAATCTAACACTTAAACTAAATGAACACTAATTAGTTACGAAAATCGAAAAGCGAAAACCGATAAGCGATAAGCTATACACTCTGGACACGATGGAACAAAGAATGACTAAGCCGACTTAACGCGCGGAATTGTCATTCGTATCACGTGCCCTGAATGGTCCAGTGGCGTAGTGGTGAAGACGCCGGAGAATGCTGCGAAAAGGCCAAGGTTCGCGCCTCGCATTTCTTCAAGATTGGATACATTAGTGCTTATAGATTTCATATTATTCTTATTATTATTATTGTCTTGCGAATTATGAGTAACAATTACAATTTGTATTATTAAACGATGCGTTAGAAGCTTTTTAAATGAATTATACACATCGTATATAATTAATAAAGCCAAGTCTATACCCAAACCCTCGCTGTTAAAAGACCGCTATACTTAATGTGCAATTATTAATGATAAAAGAGGATCGTGTAATTAGTGCAAGTTATTTGTACTACCAAATTACGCATGATGTCTAATTCCGGCCAGAAGTTGCACCTGGACACCATTGGGCGTTCACTATGCAAAACGATGTATGTTATATTCCTAGGTAAAAACACTAGCACGACTGCTAATGAATTGCACAGATCGTAAGTTATTAATAAAGTAAAGTTGAACGCCCATAAGTGTCTCGATATCTAATAAGTGGCTAAAATCAGCCAAATCCGTAAAAGACGAGTCCATACCTAAATCCTCGATGTTAAGAGATTACTACACTTATTGTGTAAATATTAATGGCGAAGGGGGTTCGTGTAATGAGTGCAACTCATGTCCACTACCAAATTAGTCATAATGTTTAATTTCGGCCAGAATTTGCACCTGGGCACCAGTGGGCGTTTGCTATGCAAAACGATGTGTTATATACCTAGGTAAAATACTAGTATGACTACTAATGAACGGCACAGATCGTAAGTAATTAATAAAGTAGAGTTGAACTACCATCAGTGTCTCCATAGCTAATAAGTGACCAACAGCAACAGCCAAATCCGTAATTGACGAGTCTAAACCTAAAACCTCTCTGTTAAGGAACCACTACACTTGATGTAGAGATTTTAATGATAAAAAGGCTTCGTGTAATTAGTGCAAGTCATGACCACTACCAAATTAGTAATAATGTTTAATTACGGCCAGAATTTGCACCTGAACACCAATGGGCGTTCGGTATGCAAAACGATGTGTTATATGCCTAGGTAAAAATACTAGCATGACTGCTCATGAATGGCAAAGATCGTAAGAAAATATTAAAGTAGAGTTGAACGACCATAAGTATCTGGATATCTAATAAGTTACTAAAAACAGTCAAATCCGTAAATGATGTGTCTATACCTAAAACCTCGCTGGTAAGGAACCACTGCACTTTATGTGCAAATGTTAATGACGAAGGGGGTTCGCGTAATTAGTGCAAGTCATTTGCACTACCAAATTAGTCATGATGTCTAATTCCGGGCTGAATTTGCACCTGGACACCAACGGGCGTTCGCTATGCAAAACGATGTGTTATATGCCTAGGTAAAAATACTAGCATGACTGCTTATAAATAGCAAGGATCGTAAATATATATATTAAAGTAGAGTCGAACGACCATAAGTATCTCGATATCTAATAAGTTATAAAAAAACAGTCAAATCCGTAAATGATGTGTCTATACCTAAAACCTCGCTGGTAAGGAAACACTGCACTTTATGTGCAAATGGTAATGACGAAGGGGGTTCGTGTAATTAGTGCAAGTCATTTGCACTACCAAATTAGTCATGATGTTTAATGTCGGCCAGAATTTGCACCTGGACACCAACGGGCGTTCGCTATGCAAAACGATGTGTTATATGCCTAGGTAAAAATACTAGCATGACTGCTTATAAATAGCAAAGATCGTAAATATATATTTAAGTAGAGTCGAACGACCATAAGTATCTCGATATCTAATAAGTTACAAAAAACAGTGAAATCCGTAAATGATGTGTCTATTCATAAAACCTCGCTGGTAAGGAACCACTGCACTATATGTGCAAATGTTAATGACGAATGGGGTTCGCGTAATTAGTTCAAGTGATTTGCACTACCAAATAAGTCATGATGTCTAATTCTGGCCAGAATTTGCACCTGGGCACCAACGGGCGTTCGCTATGCAAAGCGATGTGTTATATGCCTAGGTAAAAATACTAGCATGACTGCTTATGAATGGCAAAGATCGTATGTAAATTATAATGTAGAGTTGAATGACCATAAGTATCTCGATATCTAATAAGTTACTAAAAACAGTCAAATCCGTAAATGATGTGTCTATACCTAAAACCTCGCTGGTAAGCAACCACTGCTCTTTATGTGCAAATTTTAATGAAGAAGGGGGTTCGTGTAATTAGTGCAAGTCATTTGCACTACCAAATTAGTAATGATGTCTATTTCCGGCCAGAATTTGCAATTGGGCACCAACGGGCGTTCGCTATGCAAAACGATGTATTATATGCCTAGGTTAAAAATACTAGCATGATTTCTTATGAATGGCAAATATCGTAAGTAACTATTAAGTAGAGTTGAATGACCATAAGTATCTCGATATCTAATAAGTTACTAAAAACAGTCAAATCCGTAAATGATGTGTCTATACCTAAAACCTCACTGGTAAGGAACCACTGCACTTTATGTGAAAATTTTAATGACGTAGGGGGTTCGTGTAATTAGTGCAAGTCATTTGCACTACCAAATTAGTCATGATGTCTAATGCCGGCCAGAATTTGCACCTGGGTACCAACGGGCGTTCGCTAAGCAAAACGATGTGTTATATGCCTAGGTAAAAATACTAGCATGACTGCTTATGAATGGCAAAGATCGTAAGTAAATTATAATATAGAGTTGAATGACCATAAGTATCTCGATATCTAATAAGTTACTAAAAACAGTCAAATCCGTAAATGATGTGTCTATACCTAAAACCTCGCTGGTAAGCAACCACTGCTCTTTATGTGCAAATTTTAACGAATAAGGGGGTTCGCGTAATTAGTGCAAGTCATTTGCACTACCAAATTAGTAATGATGTCTATTTCCGGTCAGAATTTGCAATTGGGCACCAACGGGCATTCGCTATGCAAAACGATGTGTTATATGCCTAGGTTAAAAATACTAGCATGATTTCTTATGAATGGCAAATATCGTAAGTAACTATTAAAGTAGAGTTGAATGACCATAAGTATCTCGATATCTAATAAGTTACTAAAAACAGTCAAATCCGTAAATGATGTGTCTATACCTAAAACCTCGCTGGTAAGGAACCATTGCACTTTATGTGCAAATTTTAACAAAGAGGGGGGTTCGCGTAATTGGTGCAAGTCATTTGCACTACCAAATTAGTCATAATGTCTAATCCTTCCAGAATTTGCACCTGGGCACAAACGGGCGTTCGCTATGCAAAACGATGTGTTTTATGCCTAGGTAAAAATACTAGCATGGCTGCTTAAGAATGGCAAAGATCGTAAGTAAATTATAAAGTAGAGTTGAACGACCATAAGTATCTCGATATCTAATAAGTTACTAAAAACAGTCAAATCCGTAAATGAGGTGTCTATACCTATAACCTCGCTGGTAAGGAACAACTGCACTTTATGTGCATATTTTAATGACGTAGGGGGTTCGTGTAATTAGTGCAAGTCATTTGCACTACCAAATTAGTCATAATGTCTAATTCCGGCCAGAATTTGCACCTGGGCACCAACGAGCGTTCGCTATGCAAAACGATGTGTTATATACCTAGGTAAAAATACTAGCATGACTGCTTATGAATGGCAAAGATCGTAAGTAAATATTAAAGTAGAGTTGAATGACCATAAGTATCTCGATATCTAATAAGTTACAAAAAACAGTCAAATCCGTAAATGATGTGTCTATACGTAAAACCTCGCTGGTAAGGAACTACTACACTTTATGTGCAAATCTTAATGACGAAGGGGGTTCGCGTAATTAGTGCAAGTCATTTGCACTACCAAATTAGTCATGATGTCTAATTCCGGCCAGAATTTGCACCTGGGCACCAACGGGCGTTCGCTATGCAAAACGATATGTTATATGCCTAGGTAAAAATACAAGCATGACTGCTTAAGAATGGCAAAGATCGTAAGTAAATATTAAAGTAGAGTTGAACGACCATAAGTATCTCGATATATAATAAGTTACTAGAAACAGTCAAATCCGTAAATGATGTGTCTATACCTAAAATCTCGCTGGTAAGGAACCACTGCACTTTATGTGCAAATGTTAATGACGAAGGGGGTTCGCGTAATTAGTGCAAGTCATGTGCACTACCAAATTAGTCATGATGTCTAATTCCGGCCAGAATTTGCACCTGGGCACCAGCGGGCGTTCGCTATGCAAAACGATATGTTATATGCCTAGGTAAAAATACTAGCACGAAACTTCCGTCTGGAGCTTCGGTTCTCAAACCTGCCACACGGGTCCCCTGCCTGAAACCCTTCCGGGTTGCTACCTAGATCAGTCAGCGGATGAGCGTTTGTAATTCACAAAGCGTCAAATTTAATAATTGTAGTTATAATTTGAAAATAATAGAGAATAAATAGAGAACAAATAGAACTGATTACCTTTGAGTGTATTGATTAACTCACGGGGCCGATATTAGTTAGTCGTCTGGCGACAACAGTATTCTAGGAAGACCGAAATAGCGCATTAAAAATACGACAAAAAAAATAGCACGTTTCGATACAACTGTTAACACCGTACAATGCTTACCTTGGCCTTAATTCCGTCTATGGACGTGCGTTGCTCCCCTTACAATTCAAATACTATATAACAATTCGGAAGCCAACGCTAGGGCACAGCAGCGGAAAATCCCTTGACGGCGTGTACCGCGCACTGTGCTGGCCAAGGAACTATTGTATTTTTTGTTTTTAAAAATAGTTGTCTGTAAAAATTACTTTTAACGTTTTCGAAATAAACTATGCGGCGTTGCCGGACAATCAATGCTCCATTCCAGTCCTTTTTATTTTCAAAATACTACTAATACCAGCCGACCCGAATGATTATTGGTATTGACTCTACCATTCTCCATTAGTAATTTGATCATTTGCTCTAATTAACGCCTTGTGAACGTACCACTGACCCGTGCGCAACCCCTCAAACCTGCTGCATACTGGAAAACATACCTTGCCGTCCGGAAATGTTTAAAAATTATGGGTTAAACAGTATAAAAATATGAAGTTTGTTGAGCATAGCACCTCGCAAAACTTACGCGGAATCTCTGCAATTAACGCACTAGATGATGCTGAAATCGTACTTCGTGCTTTAGTGGCCAATCGTAACGTATGAACCTCATCTAAGAGGTAGTCCATCACCAACTTACTAAGTATCGGACTCGGAATGGATCCCATCGGTGTGCCAGACACATGAGCTAAAACTCATCTTTGTAACTGAAGTAGCTGGTGTTGAAAATAAGTCTGAATGACGTAATTAATGACTCAAGGTCAAGAGTGCAATGACCCTCAATAGTTTCCCACTTCAGGCTGATGCTGTCAAGAACTAAGTCGGGAGGGATGTTGGTGAACAAAGACACTACGATACGATGACGAACTCCGGAGGTACTTGAAAAGTGGTGTATGTCCTTGAACATTCGAAGGAGCTAGCAAAGCCGTAAAGAGGGTGCGAGCCCAGAGACTCAGTGAGGATGTCAGTCAGAAACTGTGAAAGTCGTGAAGTGGGAGTGTTAATTGAAGCTACAATATTCCGTAATGGCGCGTCTGCTTTATGAATTTTAGGCAAGGTATAATTTGGGAAAAGCAGCGTTGTAAACAGTGAATCGTTTTGACATCACATCATCAATGAGCCCTTTGGACTTTAGATGTTTGACCCACTCATTATTCCTTCTCTGATAGGCCAAAGTAGGGTCATGGTCTAATAGGGTGTAGGTGTCTGAATCATCAAGCAAATCCTGCACTTTCTGGTCGTAAGACGTCAAAGACTACCACAGTGACTGCTCCGTTATCAGCCTGAACCACAATGACATTAGGGTGTGACCTAAGAAAAGATCTACAGGATACCTACTATTTGGTATGGTCACTTAAATGGGTATTGGTTAGTAAGCCATTAGTAATGACATTGGAAGCTCTGGCTCTGATAAGATCTCGGTTGGTTGATTATATTTTGTTTTCCGAAAAAATAAAGAATATTTTTGCATTTATTTTCGTATTCAACTTCTTATTTAAAATTTATATTTAGTAGTTTAACACCAAACGTTGCTTTAATTGAGGTGGTAATGCCTTGTTTTATTTATAAATACTATTTAAACAATAGACATGTGTAACATATAATTGGTTATACGTAGCTGACAGTTGTTATCAATAAAAAGTCCATTGTATTCAGAACAAGTGCCATAGTAGTTATTTACCTATAAGGAAAAATTAACATTTAAATTTAACTTAAAAAAGTGTTGCCTCATGTCGGCAATCCGGGGACTCATTGTATATTATCACAATATTAGTTAATTAATACTATATTGGTTAGAATACACACAACTAATATCTGTTCATATCGAAAGACATTTTGAAAAATATTATCAGTTATGATATGCATGCAGAGATATAAATCATCAAACAAATCAATACTGGAATTACGGCTTTAATTAAAGCATTCTATCAACATTTTAATGCAGCCATTTAATAAATAAACGAGAAAATATAAAGAGAATATTAGTGAAATAAATATATTATTTCTTGTAGATCTGAGTCAATAGCAATGGAACTACAGTATGATTCATCCTGCGAAATTTCAATATTTTAATTGAGATGTATGAAATAGAAAATATTTTTACATACACCATCCTGAATATTAGCTAATTTGGTGAAAATGTGTTATGCATTATCTCATGTGAACTAGTAACATTGGCAGGTTGTATCGGGTTTATCTATTAATCTATTTAATTCATCTAAATTCATTCAACATTGCTATATTCTTCACTGTTTTCGGAGACAGAAGAAAAGGAATTACAAAACCTATTTTCACTTTTCTTGACTGTGAAGAATATTGTAAATGTTTACATATTATGTACATTTGTTATATTTTATTTAAGAAAAACCATTGTCTACCACTGGATTCGCTTTTATAATAGTGATATAATTATAATTACATATGAGGTTGCAAATAAAAGTTCCAGTACGTTGGTCTAAATATTCCAGCCCGGGCATGGCTGCTGGCTGGGCCGGTCCTAGCGGGCGTGCAAGGCGTGCGCCGCACGCGGGCGACCAAATTCAGTCCGTGGCATTAGCTATCGGAAGAGTTCTAAACATAAACTCTGAAATCGCCTCGGTAATAAAGATCCTTCTCAGTGTTTTTGAGAATCACATGTAGTATTTTATAGGTGCTCAACGCAATTTACTTTGTCTCGTGGAATACCCTACGCATATAGGGGATCTCCCTCTACACACAAGGTGCAGATGCGCGACTAGTGCTGCTGTACATGTACATGTCCGTTCCATTCAAACTAAAAACGTGATACATTTAGTAAGTGCTGTAATTATTTCACTGAAATAGTCAATTATGACCATTTTATTATTGTTGGCTTGACAGCTGTTTTAAATTGGGGGATTCAATTTATAACTTTAATCCGGCCATAACTGAAAGGTATTATATTATTGCTAAGATCGACACATATCGACTCAAGTTTATTGCCTGTAGGTCCTATATGGACATGGGTGGCACCTGGCTGGTGTCAGAGTTACCCCGTTGCTGTATGGACGGTGCATCGCAGTGTTCAGATCGACACATATCGACTCAAGAACAGCGCCTGTGGCTCCGTTATGCACATGGGTTGATGGCTCACTCTAATATTTATTTGGGGAACTGTTTGTCAAACGGCTCCTCTTCTTCTTCATCATCTTCATGTTCGTCCATGACCCGCTGCACCGTATCACAATTGACTCACAGGATACGAACTCCTTTAAAGTGTCTAATGCCGCATCAGTTCTATCCACTTCACAATTAGCCTCTGGTGAATGTGTGGACATGAAATTATTAATTAATAAACTCTTGAATGAGGCTATGAATTAGCTGCACGTCGGATTGATATTACGAACTGTGTGGCTTCGAATGCACCCAAACAAATTCTCCAGGGGAACTGGATTAAAAAATCGCAAGCATACTTTATCAATTTTTTTAGCTTCAAGATTTGTCCAAATGCATTTGAAACCACGAAGCGTGTCCATCCAATTATCCACGGATGGTGGAACAAATTCCCGCTTTTCAGAGCAAAATTTCATTGTGTGCAGAACACCTATAGCCTCATTCCAGAATTTTAAATGGGGTGACTTATTGTCGAGGACACCAAGCAGGGGTTTATTTTTAAGAGCTACAACTGAAGAGCCATTTACACTGTCAAAAAGCTCATCCATGACTAATGCGAATTGAGCCATTTCTGCAGTATGTGACACATTATCTACATCTACAAAATCATATTATTAACAACATATAAATCGTTTAAAACAAAACAATTCTTACCCATTCGACATATACGACCCTATTACATTTCCAACTCGAGCAGAAAACACTAGAGCAGGATAACTAACCTTATTTTTTTTTAATTTTATGTTTATAAACATGAACATCGGTTAGTTTGCTGCATAACCTGTATTCATCATCACTGACACCTATGTTATAAAGATTTATGAAATCAGCCCATCTTGCCATTAACGTGCCCTTTCCTTCCACAGTAAATTTTACAGCATTTTCTAGTAGGTTGTTTCGAATTATCTTCCGGAGATGGGGTTGGTCATAAAGGGGAATTACTTCTTCTCCGCCGACAAAGAATCCGAAGTATCGGTTTTCAACACCCATTTTTATGCATTCATACTGTGTCTGCTTCCTCAGCATCCGTACGGCACTTCTGTTTGATGCATGCTGGTCGCATACAGTAGCCACAACTGTTAAGCCACAGTTGTGTAACTTTGAAATGACGTCTGAAATTTGTATTTTTAGATTGGAGGCATTCATTCCACTTTTAGTAAAATAAAATGCAATAGGTTGCTTCCATGCTTTCTTTATTCCTTTCGCCATGAAAACAAGAACATGATCTCCAAATTCTGTTTGCTTGACACCATTATGTTCAAAACCGCAAATAATGTCATTTTTTCTCATATGATAAAGAAACGTCTAATGCCATTTCATTATACATTGTTGCCATTGCGGATTTTTCAATAGTTTGAAAAATAGAATCGTCGATGCCGCAACCAAATGGCAGCTTATTCAGCATGGCAGTTAATGTCTTGCGACTAGGCAGTACAAAATATTTCCTCATCAGCTTATATGCCTTTGCACTGTGCTTCATCAAAGCAAGAGCAAACATTTAATCCGCAATAGAATAACGTCTTCCCTTTTCTTTTTTGGTGTTCAAAGAAATGACTAAAATGATTAATTTAATTTATCAGTTACAAGTATTTTTATAATTAGAATATAAATGCACTTCACAATCTATATTTTTAAACATTTAACATGGTCAACAATATTCCTAAAACATAGTTTACATTTAATGGCCATTGTATATTTCTGGGTAATATTAGATAATTACCTTATAGTACTTGTGTGTACTTATATTATGTAAGATTAATTGTGATTCATTACCTTTTCTAGTAATTATAGCATCTTCTTGTAGTTGTTCTGGGTCATCCTCCCACATCTCTTCCAAAACTATATTGTCATGGTTGGGTGGCACAACAGAAGAAACATTTTCAGCATGATCCATAGTAGTTTCAGAAGTTCCAGTAGTAAGAGCAATTTTTTCTTGCAGCGACTTTGATCAATTTAACCGATACTCCAAGTACATCATCACAATCACAAATCCATCTTGAATCACATCACAAATCTGATGATCCAGGTTGTGGCCGACCACAATATCAAATAGATTCGCGCAAATATTACTTGAAAAAGAACCATGTCAAGTAACAAATTTAGATTTCCCTATTTCCGAATTAGGAAGAAAATTTTCCAAAGTATATCTTTTTCGTCAATTACTGAATGGCGAGGAAATACGTCGTGACTGGCTTTTGTATTCAGTTAATAAAAACTGTATTATTATTTTTGTTGTAAAATTTTTGATCAGAACTAAAGTAGCCTATTGGATAAAACTGGTTTTTCTGATTGGCAACATCTATCCTTGATTTTAACTCAACACGAAAAAAGTATGGTTCACAACGACAATATTAATAATGGACGTGTTTGATTAAGTCACTAAAAACCGAAACTATAGTGATATCACTAATCAACGTATGTTAGAGTTCGAACGTAAATACTGGTACGCTGTAATTGAGCGTATTATAGCTATAATTCAATATTTATCTCGCCAATGTATTGCTTTCATAGGTTCTTCTGTTGCTTGCACGATAATGGTAATTTTCTGAAGGCTGTAGAAATGGTAGCACGATTTGATTCCGTAATGCGTGAACACATTCATCGTACTGAAAAACATTCAAGTCAAAAACAACGCATCCCTCATTATTTTGAATATAAAATTCAAAATGAAATCATGAACATTATTGCACCGGAGTGAAGTTATCCATTTTCTATAATTCCGGCGGCCGCGCGGGGTCGCAACGCGGATTATGATTCTCCAGTAGTGGCGGAAGAGTGGCGTGTGGGGGTGGTGGTCCCGGTGCACAAAGGGGGAGCAGCTTCGGTCGTAAATAATTATAGGGGTATTACCGTTATGAGTGCGGGATACAAAGCGATGATGACAATTGTGAAAAATAGACTAGCGAGGGAAGTAGATAGAAAAGGGCTGCTGCCGGAATGCCAGGAAGGTTTCAGAAAGGGAAGAGGGACGAGGGAGCAGATTTTCACGCTTGCGAGAATGGTGGAGGAAGCGTTGGAGTGCAAAGGGAGAGTGTATGCGGTGTTTGTGGATTTGAAAGCGGCGTATGACTCAGTTCCTAGGGGGAAACTGGTGGAATGTATGGATAGATTGGGTATGGAAGTGGAAGGAGTGGAGTGGGTGAGAAGTATATATAAAGAGACGTGGGCAAAATCGAGAGTGAATGGAGAAGTGTCTGAGAAGTTTAGGATGAATGTGGGTGTAAGGCAAGGGTGCCCACTAAGCCCCCTCCTGTTCAATCTATACACAAGCGAGTTGGAGGCGGTGCTGAGGAGAGGACAGGCTGGAGGGGAGAACCAAGGTGTGGATGCTGGCATATGCTGATGACATAGTATTAGTAGCCAAGAGAGTGGAAGAGATGCAAGAGATGTTGGAAAGAATGGGAAGGTACATGGATAGGAGAGGGCTATTAGTGAATGTGGAGAAGACTAAATGGATGATGTTTAGGAATAGGGGTAGAAGGGGTAGAGTGGAAGAGCTGAAATGGAAGGGAAGGATGATTGAGAGAGTGAATGTCTTTAAATATTTGGGTTTCTGGTTTGACAGTGGAGGAGGATTTAGGGTGCATGTGGAAAGTATGCAAGCGAAAGCGAGAATGGCTTGGGGAATAGCGAGAAGGAAATGGGAGAGGTTGTGGGGCGGTAACCTCGTAATGGCGTGCAAGATCTGGGATGCGTGTGTAAAACCTATTCTGTTGTATGGAGTGGAAGTGTGAGGATTGCGTGAGTGGGATGTGATAGAGAGAGAGCAAGGTGTGCTCCTGAAGAGTCTGCTGGGTCTCGAAAGGTCGACACCGAGAGCAGTGCTGTTGCAGGAGACGAATCGTATGAGTATGTGGTGGGAGTCGTGTGTAAGGGTTGTGAAGTTTGAAGAAAGATTGCAGGAATTGGGTGAGGAAAGACTGGTGCGGGAGGTATGGATGAGGTGTAAGAGTAGGACAGAGAGTGGTTGGAGAAAGGATAGAGGAAGGATGTATGAAAGAGTGGGTATGTCTGAGGTCTGGGTAGAGGAGAAGCTGACAGAAATGGGAAACCTAGGAACTGAGGTAAGAGAGAGATTGAGAGATATTGAGTGGCAAGAACGGCAGACTAGAATGAATGAGAGCTCTTACAACCCTGGCTACGTAGAGTGGCAAGTGAGTGGGAGACTCCCGAGTTACTTAGCCAGGGGTGAGTGGAGCAGGGAGGACAAGGTATGCATGGCAAGAGCGAGGTGTGGGTCAGACGAGAGAGGGAGGAAAGTGTGGATGGGTTTAGGGTACACCGCATGTGCGCTGTGTAGTAAGGGAAGCGACACGTGGTGGCACCTTAGCGAAGAATGTGAGGGTGTGAAAGCAGAGTGGGTGGGAGACTGCAGAAAGCTGAATGAATGGTTATGCGAGGATGGGGAAGGCGTGAAAATCTGCAGGAGGCTGACGTGGGAGAGGAAAGTGGCAAGGGAAAAGGGAGCGGCGATAGATGGGGGTAATTAGTAATTTTTGGCGGAGTAGTATTTTTATTTATAGTGTATTTGTATTTTTATTTTATTTTATTTTTATTTTTGTATATTTTTGTTGAGTTTTGTGATGTGGAGGGGCAGTGAGGGAAATGCCAATAAAGGTCTTTTTTTTTTTTAGTGGAGCATTAAAAAAAATTGATTTTTGGTACAATTGTTTACACATGTCTTGGTAACCATAATATAAGAGTAAAAAAAATTAAGTTGATTTAGTTAGTTGTTATTGAATAAAATTTGCAAGAAAATATTTTGAAATTTTTAGCAGCTTAGCCCACGAAGATTTTTTTCAAAATTTTCATATTTTGTTTAGAATTTAATAGTAATCATTAAACATATTTTTTTACAGATGCGCGGGCCTTTTTTTTTAAATTAATTTTGAACCTAAACTTGTTAGTATACGGCATGCTAAAAAATCAATAAAATCGACTAGACTAGTCTAGTCTAGTCTAGTCTAGTCTAGTCTAGTCTAGTCTAGTCTAGCCTAGTTCTGCATATTACTATCATTCATAAATGTTTACGGTTTATTTCACGGGCTAAGTTTTAACAAGTTCATTGACACCGTGCTCTATTTGACAGATACAGCTATAAAAGCTGCGGACTGGTATTTGCTTTAGTTATCAATGGCAATTTCGTTCAATGATGATATTTATCGACCTACACGATCAGTTTATTATTTAAAATACGCCTCAATAGTAAATTAATCGTGTTAATCTGTGAAACTCCTCACAAAACAAAATTTACGTTGACTTTCGAAATAAAACAAATAGCAGTTCGACGCCGATGGCTTAATATGATAAATGGAGAATGATTACTTAAATGGAATTGTAAACAAAGTGGCGAATTAAACCATAATCATTTATAAATTATAAACCACAGTAGTTTGTTAATTAGTTAAGATTAACGTTTATTCTGTCATATTTATAATTAGTCAAGTCATCAAGTCAAGTGCCCCAATATTATATATTTTAATGTGTTATTAATTAATTCATTAATCTGGAAAGTCGAGTACTGACCACGCCAGATGTTTGTTCAAAAGTATAATCAGATCTTTACGTTTATATGATTATGGGGTAAAATTGTTAATTAATACGCTTTTGCAGTATGTGCATATGATAAAAAGAAGTCACTACTTAAAGAGAAGAAAAATAAGGCAACATAATAACTTAAGGTTAGGTAAATACGGGGCGAGTAAACTTCTCTTAGGTTCACTGCTGATAATCCTATAGATATAGAAGTTTCTGTAATTCACAATTATTTCAGAATTATTAAAATGATATATCTACCAATATACATTTAATCATATTATAATGTATATAATGTCATAGTCCTCCACCGTTTATTATGAATAATTTTTATAATATTTATGTAGATATGATAAAATTCTGTTTCTCCACTTACCCATATGAAAAGGAATCAAAATCTAGAAATTGTGTTCTGTTCCGTTTTAGTAATTACCTACATTATCACTATTTCTGCATATATCGAGCGTTTATAAATGGTTTAAATTTCATGCGCTTAATTTTAACTAGTGCTACCTTTCTCCATTTGACAGATACAGCCATAAAGGTGCGGACTTGTATTTGTTTTAGATATCAATTACAATTTCGTTCAATGATGTTCTTCATGGACCTATACGTTCAGTTTATTATTTAAAATACGCCTCAATAATAACCTAATCGTGTTAATCTGTGAAAGTACTCACAAAACGAAATTGACGTCGACATTTAAAACAAAACAAATAGCGGCCCGATGCTAATGACTAAATATGTTAAATAGAGCTTGATGACGTAAATGGCGAGAGAAATTACACTATAATGATTTATAAATTACAATATTTTGTTAATTAGTTAAGATTAACGTCTATTCCGTCATATTTATAAATCGAATTTCTCAATATTTCTATTTTGTTAAATTTAGATGTTTCATAGTTCAATGGATTTGTTTGCTTTACTTTTCACATATTTATTTACTGATGTAAGCACAAGATCGGAATAGGACTCCTAAAACATTCTGTAATATCTCCAGGTACTTACTCATCTTTCATTTCGTTAGTCATGCGCCTATTAAATTTCATGTTATAATTTGTCTTAGACTAATAAATAAATGGTTTATTTAAAAGTTAAAAGTGATCACATGACACATGATTGCATATAAGTGAAACTGTGCCACAATATAGTACATGGTTATTCAGATTTCCCCTGTAAACTATAAAAGTGGTATTGGCGGTGATAGCAACATTCACAGTATATAGCAGTTCTTCTTTTAATTATTCCCAACTTAAAAATATAGTAATAGTAGTGGATGTAGTTACTGTATTAGTTATAATTCTGTAAGTGGCTATCGACCTTTGGGACTTTCTGCCGTGTGTTAGTGTTGTGAGTGTTAGAATTTCAGAAAATCGTCATGTCGTTAGTTAAATATAATATTTATGCTCTTCTGGAAATGTTTCTGGGATAGTGATTTCCATAGCTCTGAAAGAGAGTTATATAGCAATTTCAATCATTTAAGTGGGCTGACAAACTCCAGCCTGGTACCTAAAATGTCTAGGTGTATCATCTAGCGAATGTTGGTGTACGGGTTTTCGTCTTGAGCGTTACCCTACGCAGGGATGACATATGTTACCACGAAATGAAATGACGAATAAAAAGTCATGGCAGCATATGATGATATAGGTTGTCAGGTGGCAGTATAGTAAATTTAATAAGTCTATCTTGGCATCATGTAACAGGATGTAACATGCTACGTATGTTATATTTTTCATATTAGCATAACTATAGTTATAACACAAAAAATATACTTGTGTGTGTTTCAGTTGTTTTCTTGCTGTAGTTCTTGTATTGCCTGTTCTACCTATCTAATTTTCAGATTCCGATAACTTCATACCTAATTACCCAAGAGCATGCTTTTCGGTGTCTGCCAATCTAACTTGCTCCAAGTGTATCCAAAATATATTACAACCATAATTGTAACAGTCATAGAGGGGGATTTGGAAAACCGACCGGGCGCGTATCCCAGGTGGCGGATACGGAGAAGGCCAAAGCGATAAAAAGCGGGGACACCAAAAACCGTACTCGGGTATCGATTTCTCCCAAACCGTTTGTAAGTTCGTAACTAGGACTTATCTGCCTCACCACCACGCGGGATCAGTGTCGTAAAAACTACCTACTAATCACCTGGCGACCTCTCGTAGTATCTAGCCTTGTCTCCACATCTCGTGTACTCGTGAGATTAGAAATGGAACCAATTAAAAATGAAAAGACAGCCAAAAACTATGGGACAATCACAGAGTGAACCACAAAAATAGCTCTCGGGCTGTGCCACAAGAAAGCTAAAAAAGCACGCAGCTGGGGCACCAAGCACCAGTTCCTCTTCGGCGGTTGGAGGTTAGGGTACGCCTACGTGCACCCTACAAGATATACCGCTGATCCACACCTATCAGCCGGAAGCACACCACCGAACGATAGAGCACCGGTGAAGTTTCTTTCGCCTATCGGGTTTCACAGTACCCACCTCTTCGTAAAGTAAGTCATAGGAGAACACATTTGATATTAAGATAACTGCTGCAATTATTTCACTTATTCGAATATGCTTCCGTCAGCTGATATTTTCTAGTAGTGTATCAACAGTAGTAGTTGCTCAACATCCGAATCTTCAGCCTTATAATAATTGAGTCGTATTATTCTATAAATCCTAGAGCAATCATATGTTATACTATGGCAATCAGCAATAATGGTCTTGGTTCCGTCCAAAAATTTGTTCGTTATACTTATGAAGTCTCTATTCCTTGAACACTCCTTTTGTTGTTATTATATCTCGACATTGTCTTCCATCTTTGACCTCTGAGTATCTTAATCTATGTTATTACAATTTCCAAAGAATCGAAGTTGAACACATGGAACTCGATCTATTAAAACAACTTAGAGGGCAAGTTGTTTTAATAAATCGAGTTCTATTTGACAGTAATTTTAAAGGTCAGCGCACAGAGTCAGCTGGTTGTCAGATGAAAATTAAAAACCTACTGCTGCATTAGGGTCAGAGATATCTGAACCACAAACTCAATAAATTAATCATCGAGTACTTTATGCATTTCATAGAATTAGTTAGTATTCTTTTCAGGAATTTATTTTATTTTATAGAGTTGAACCGTTCTTGACATAATCAAAATATCGGAGAATAGATCCCTGCATAATTATGAATTTGAGATCATTCGACTCCCGTTAATTAACTGAAACACTATTCAACCCCGAAGCGATACTAATTGAAAATCCCATCGTTGACTCGCCATGCTTATTTTTCACATGACGGCTCATAATATCGGGGTGGTTGAATTGCGCGGTAGTGGCATGAGAGTCCTGTGATTCTTTAGCAGCTTTCGTTTAACGTTTCTAGCTACCCCGAATGGTTCGAACCGGAGCTACTCTTCGTGGTTACAACTGTGTATTTTCTTAAAAAATTGTATCATCTACAATTTCAATAATATAACATTAAATACAAATTGAAATAATCAATGCGTTTTCATCTGATGTTATACAACTTTATTTTCGTAACATTGAGTACCAAGTTTTAAGTAGGTAAGAGACAAACTAAAATCGTGCATTTCAGGGGTGGCTCGCACGTATAATCGAATATAAACCGAACAGCCCGGAATAGCTCCTAACAATAAACGAAAGCGGCTATTATTGGAAATGATCTTGAAATTACTAGCAAGTAAACACTAATAACTAATAACAACCAATGTGATATGCGATAATTGATAAATTATATGTGGTACACATATAACAATATAATATGTAAATAAAATAAATAATTAACACTCAGAATGTATTACATGCTTTATAATATCAGACTTACGCTGCATATGCATATTTTGTTGGCTGAAAGGCCAGAAGCAGAGTCGTATTCATGGTTTATGGGGCCCGGGACACTAATACTTAGGGCCCCTACAATTTTATCATTACGATATCTATATAATAACTGCATATACAATGAGATGAGAAGACCTGTTCAAGCCAGATTATTTAGCTCCGATTACGCGGGCCGTAATAACTAACCAATATAGGGACAAACGAGTAAACATACAGAAATCATGAATCGCCACTTACCGCAACCTGCATCGACAAGGTATTGTGTTGACGCCCGCTTATTTTTTGAGGTGCAATCCAAGATTATTGGGACGACGTTCAATATAACTAACCCGAAAAACCGTCTTAATGAAACCATAAGCCACTAATTTTTCAATAAGTCATCAAATGATAAAAAGCAATAGATAATTTGAAAAATTCCCATTTATGATGCCAGATCAGTAACCCTCTACTGATCTGGCATTACATACCACATGCTTGAATGTTTGCTTCTGTTCCCACTTTTGAATACAGCAAACCTGAAACAAAATCATACATTACACACACTTTTCAAAAATTAAGCCTTAATTAGTACATACTACTTTGTAGTACAAAAATAATAATAGCAAAGAAGTTAAATGCACATTACTAACCCCAATGGCCCGGTAATCGATATTACGTTATGATTCTACCGAAAATTAAATTGGACAGTTTGCACATTTCCAACTAAATTCAGGTATTGATTTTGAACAACCCCATACAAGTAAGGGCGCATAACTGCACATCATATCGCGTCTATACTTTTCTTATGGCGCGAATTAAGACACGTTTTTGCTAGCTATGAAACTTATTTTGTAAAAATTGATGTCCATAATCCTTAGTTATAAAACGTATAAAACCATCAAAACTTACAAAAAGAAAGTTTCAGAGCCAACAAGTATTTCAATCACCTAGAATAAATTGTATCCTCCGCAGCATGGTTTCTTGCTAAAACCTCAATACAATTTTAAAATTCATACCAGAAAAAGAGTATACATGTCGTCCCATTCTTAAGTGACGAAACCTCTCCGTCACCGACATGAATGGTGAGAAGACATAAACAATTATCAAGATTACGCTGAAAATATCATTCCTTTCCAAGATGATATGATATGGAGAACATTAAGATTAAAACTGCGATATAAAATATGAGATCAGAGGGTTAGCTGATATGAGGAGTGTAGAGAGAAGAAGAAGACGATTTGGCGGAATGGCGATATGAAAGACGTGAGTTGGAGGCGGTCATACAGGCGAAGAGGGATTTTGAGAGTGTGTGCGAAAGAAGAAAAAGGTGGTGATGGCGGCGACTGAAGAGGAACTGGGGAGTCCGGTGGTAGGGCGTGAGTTCTCTTGTAAAGAGCTTAAAGTGCAACTGGGTTAGTTCAAATTGGAAAAGACGACGGGGGAAGACGGAATGAAGCCTAGAGCATACAAGAGGTTGTAAGTTGTGGGAGAAACAGAGTGGAGCAGTGGACGTGCCGGAGGAGTGAAGCGTACGCATGCTAGTTCCAGTGTAATTTTCATCATATTCAAGCGCCTATGAAATACATGCTGGTTACAAGTCACTCGATAAAGAAATTGAACCAGTTATAGCATAATAGTGAGGAAACGAATTGGAGGAGTGGGTGGTCTCAAAGGACATGGTGTTGTTACTCGTGGGTGATAGAGGAGGAGTGGAGGCAGGTGGGAAGTTGCAGCCGGCAGGGTGGAACTGGGCGATGCAGGGTACAAAGAAAGAAGCAAGGATGGGGAGAGCGAACGGAGGAATCGTGTTGGGAAAGAGGAAGATAGTGGAAGAATGGTGCAGACAATCGGTGAGGGAATCTACAGGGTTAGTAGTGGGGAAGGTGGACATGGGTATAAGGTATGTGTGAGTTGGGGCAGTGTACTGCAATGTGAGGGTGGGCGAGTTGAAAAAGGGGATCGAATTATGCTTGCAGAATAAAGTGACTCCCAAGGAAGGTAGAATAAAGTAGTAAAGTAAAAATAGGGAAGTTGCAGATGGTGGAAAAGAGGTTGAGGGAGTATGTATCGGCTGTGGGAGATCCTGAAGGAAAACCATATTTGGACATAATTTTAACTCTCAGCATGTATATCGTTACAGTGATTGGTGTATATTTGTATCACCTGCAAATATTTCTTCTTTGCGCTTACAGAATGTGTTAAAATAAGTTTCTAATGCAACAAGAACATAATTAATGTTAAATGAAGGCGGCCTACAAACAATAACTGATAGGTAGTTGCTGCCAAATTTAAGACTTGTACGCAGAAATATGTTTCCTATATCAGTTATATTGCTTTCTTGCGATAAGTTACTTTTAACATATAAAATCACTCCAGCACACTTATTAAAGTTGCTATTGTTATAGTAAATACTGTAATTGTCCAGTTGAAAAAGATTTATGTTTGTAATATTCCATGTCTCAGTTACTATAATGATATCATAGTAATTTACATTATTAGTGCAGGAAGACAAGTTTCCCGAATGAGCGAATAAGTTTACAGCACGAGCTGAAGGCGAGTACGCTAGACTTGCATGCCTTCTCATATTTTTAAATACACATTTACAATGCTACCGAATTCCAGTAAAAATTCAAGTTCTGTAAAATTATGATTCAAGCTGCGTATATTGGAATGAAAAATAGATAGTACATTTTTATTAGCAGTTTTAAGCTTATTAATAAGTAAATCTGACTCCTCAATTGTACCAGCAAAATGATCGTGGAAGGCAGGCAAATCATCAAAAATATCGACTAGCATATGAAATAAGTTTATGTAAATATACATAGTGACTTATATGTGAAACTAAAAATAATTAACAAACATAATAAATTTTAGCTGTTGCCCAAACAACGTATATATTAAAATAACCTAAGGAATGTTTATATTATCTGTAATGATTAACACTTACAAGGTCAGCATATGTTGGAATAAAAAATTAAAAAATTACGCCCTACTATTTTTTGGCGGCAGTGAAAGTCAAAATGATTCAATTTTCCATCCTAGCCCACCAAGAATTTTTTTCAAATTTTCACCATTTGTTGCTAACCCAATAGTGATTACAAAAAGAATTTTTTTAGATATGCGCGGATACATATTTTTTTTTTATATCGATTTTTAATTAATTAAACCATATAGCTTGATGGTTAATTACAGGTGCATTTGAATACAAATCTTTGTTTGAATCAAACCATATTGTTGCTAAAACATGGCTTTAGTGATTTCTAAAAAGTCTTATTGTAAAAAATGATAGCAAGTATTTTTTAGAAGCTGAAAAAGTTGACCCGAAATCTATGATTTCACTTTGTTGCTGAAGGAATTATGAATTATTTAGCAATATTATTTTTATTTAAATTATTTTATATTGTTTATAATACATTAGGTCAACATGGGATAAAATCAAAAATCCAAAAATGACGCTCAATAAGTTTTTGACGGCGGTCAAAGTCAAAATTATTTAATTTTCCATCCTAGCCCACAAAGAATTTTTTTCAAATTTTCACCATTTGTTGCTAACCCAATAGTGGTTACAAAAAGAATTTTTTAGATATGCGCGGATACATATTTTTTTTTATATCGATTTTTAATTAATTAAACCATACAGCTTGATGGTTAATTACAGGTGCATTTGAATACAAACCTTTGTTTGAATCAACCCATATTGTTGCTAAAACATGGCTTTAGTGATTTCTAAAAAGTCCTATTGTAAAAAATGATAGCAAGTATTTTTTAGAAGCTGTCAAAGTTGACCCAAAATCTATGGTTTCACTTTGTTGCTGAAGGAAATACGAAAGATTTAGCAATATTATTTTTATTTAAATTATTGTATATTGTTTATAATACATTAGGTCAACATGGGATAAAATCAAAAATCCAAAAATGACGCTCAATAAGATTTTGACGGCGGTGAAAGTCAAAATTATTTAATTTTCCATCCTAGCCCACGAAGAATTTTTTTCAAATTTTCACCATTTGTTGCTAACCCAATAGTGATTACAAAAAGAATTTTTTTAGATATGCGCGGATACATATTTTTTTTATATCGATTTTTAATTAATTAAACCATATATGTTGATGGTAAATTACAGGTGGATGTGAATACAGACCTTTGTTTAAATTAAACCATATTGGTGCTAAAACATGGTTTTAGTGGTGTCTAAAAAGAACAATTAAAAAAGTTGACAGCAAGTGTTTTTTATAAGGTTGTCATAATATTTGCAACAAAACAAATTGCAGATTTTATTAAAGTTCCGCCCACGATTTTGTTTTCAACTCTCAGAATATTGTGTAGAATTTAACAACAATCATCAGACATATTTTCGTATATTTTCAGGCCTTGTACGTGGGCTGATAATTTATATGGCTATACGAAATTCCTATGTCCGATTGGGATTATTATTACTTATTAATCAACTCCCTAGTTTAAGGATTACAATTCATTCATGTGGTATGAGCTGGTAGTTACATAGCAGTAGCAATTTTGTAAATATAATAATGATCTTTATTATTAGCATGCTGTATAGGTGAGTATTGTAGAAATTATGTTCAATAATTTACAAATTAAAATAAAGGGTCAATGTGGAGGCTATAAGTTATGTAGAATGTTTGTGTCATGCTGTTATTATAATTCAATTCAAGGCATTAGTAAGATTAAGAAATCTTAAAACATTTGAGTGTGGGCTTGTAGTCAATATAGACAGTAAATTAGTTGCAGAGTTTATCTGTTTACTTTGTACCATACATTGCAGTCAGAATTGTTTGTTCCTTTTCTGTCTGAAAATGTAGAAATTAAAACAAATATAACAAGGAAACAGTTTTGAACATTTATTTTATAAAATACGTATTACTAACACTTAATTGATAAGGAGAATATCATACATTGATTTTTTGTGTATTCTCCTTATCAACTTCTATGTTGATAATCACATTATCTGAGTTTTGCCCATCCATTTGGTTTTGCCCTTCTTGGGCTTTTTGATCCTTGCACCATTTGGCATATAAGCGCCTCTTTTCGTCTCAGTTTTTTCTGCAACCTCTTGCTGCTGTTAGGGTGCTGGCGCCAACCCAATTCCTGCTGGCCAGATGTGCCCTGGCCCTGGCCTTGGTCCCCAGGTGGGTAATGATGGTTCTGTAATAGTAAACATTGTCTTACATGTAGAAATGTTCAGTAAAAAAGATCCCTGCACATTGTATTGTTTATTGACTTCTTTGAAGTAAGCGCATATCTCAAAAAATTCTTTTTGTAATCACTATTGGGTTAGCAACAAATGGTGAAAATTTGAAAAAAATTCTTCTTGGGCTAGGATGGAAAATTAAATAATTTTGATTTTCACCGCCGTCAAAATCTTATTGAGCGTCATTTTTGGATTTTTGATTTTATCCCATGTTGACCTAATGTATTATAAACAATATACAATAATTTAAATAAAAATAATATTGCTAAATAATTCGTAATTCCTTCAGCAACCAAGTGAAACCATAGATTTCGGGTCAACTTTGGCAGCTTCTAAAAAATACTTGCTATCATTTTTTACAATAGGACTTTTTAGAAATCACTAAAGCCAAGTTTTAGCAACAATATGGTGTGATTCAAACAAAGGTTTGTATTCAAATGCGCCTGTAATTAACCATCAAGCTATATGGTTTCATTAATTATAAATCGATATATAAAAAAAAATATGTATCCACGCATATCTAAAAAAATTCTTTTTGTAATTACTATTGGGTTAGCAACAAATGGTGAAAATTTGAAAAAAAATCTTCGTGGGCTAGGATGGAAAATTGAATCATTTTGACTTTCACTGCCGCCAAAAAATAGTAGGGCGTAATTTTTTAATTTTTCATTCCAACATATGCTGACCTTCTAAGTGTTAATCATTACAGAAAATATAAACACATTCCTTAGGTTCTAATCCATTTTATTGATTTTTTAGCACGCCCTATACTAACAAGTTTAGGTTCAAAATTAATTTAAAAAAAAACAAAGGCCCGCGCATATTTAAAAAAATATGTTTAATGATTACTATTAAATTCTAAACAAAACATGAAAATTTTGAAAAAAATCTTCGTGGGCTAAGCTGCTAAAAATTAAAAAATGTTTTCTTGCAAATTTTATTCAATAAGAACTAACTAAATCAACTTAATTTTTTTACTCTTATATTATGGTTACCAAGACATGTGTAAACAATTGTACCAAAAATCAATTTTGTGTAATGCTCCACTACTGGAGAATCATAATCCGCGTTGCGACCTCGCGCCGCCGCCGGAATTATAGAAAATGGATAACTTCACTCCGGTGGTAGCAGGCACATAGGAATGTGTGTCGGAAAAGATGATATAGAAGGGTAAAATAAACATAGATCTGGCGTAGTGGGAGATGAGTTACAGAGAGATGGCAGGAACAGTAGCGGATTTGGGGAGTTCGAGACAGGTGGTAGGAAAGGAGGAGTTCTCATGGAATGAGTTGGATGTGGAATTGTGGTAGTTGTGAAAGGCAGGCGAAATGTTGGGTTGAAAACAGAGCCGTACGAAAGGTCACCAGTCAATCAAGAGTGTGAAGTGGAATGGTAAAGATGCTGCATAAGTGGCGCTTGGGGGTGGTGGTGCCAGTGCAAACAAGAGTAGTCTCAGAGTTGTAAAACTCTAAAGGGATCACGCTAATGAGTACGGGGTACACGTACGAAATAATAGTGAAAAATAGACTGGAGAAGTCTCGGGAAAATTTAGTGTGAATGTGGGAGTAAGGCAGGGATGCCCGCTAAGCCCCCTCTTATTTAATCACAAACAAGTGAGTTGAAGGAGGACAAACGGACGGTGTTGTGGTACGAAGAATCAGCATATGCAGAGGATGTAATATTTGTGGCGAATAAAGTGGAAGAAATGCAAGATATGTTGGACAGAATGGGATGGTATAAGAGGGGGCTAGTTGTGAATGTAAAGAAAAAACCAAATAGATCATGGGAATAATCTATCTGGCAGAAATTAAACGTCAACCAGTTAGATTTTAACAAATAAGTTTCACTAAATCCGCGAATCTGATTCATCATTTTATAATTTGTACAATAGGCGTAGTAGTCCCTAAATACCGTGATTTTAGGTAAAGACTCGTCTTTTGTGGATTTGCTTGATTTTAGTCAGTTATTAGCTAGCTAGCAACAGCGCTGTTATACGCATAGACACGGCCTTTACGAAGTTGCCGGTTGTTGGTCGGTTATTAGCTATCGAGACCCTAATGATGGCTGAAATCGATTTTATTAATTACCTAAGATCTGTGTATTTCATTAGCAAGCATGCAAGTATTTTTAGCTAGGCATTTAACACTTCGGTATGCATGTTCGCATTCAAATGGGGTCTGCGGGCACATTCTAGCTGGAATGAATCATCATGACTAATTTAGGTTGAGTAAATGAGTCGCCTAATTACGCCAACCCTCTTCATAATTAATATTTTCACAATAAGTATGGTGGTCCTTCAACGGCGCGGTTTTAGGTATAGACTCGTTCTTAATGGAGTTGCTGTTTTTTGTCAGTTATTAGCTATGTAGACCCTAATATGGTTGACTTCGACTTAACTATTAATTACCTAAAATCTGTGTCATTCATTAGCAGTCATGCAAGAATTTTTAGCTAGGCATTTAACACATCCGTATGCATGTATGAACGCAATTAATGCCTACGGGCACATTCTAGCTGGAATTAGCCATCATGACTAATTTAGGTTGAGCAAATGAGTAGCACTAATTACGCGAACATCACCATTAAAATTTGCACAATAAGTGATGTGGTCCTTTAAAAACGCGGTTATAGGCATAGACTTGTCCATTACGGAGTTGCTGGTTGTTGGTCAGTTATTAGCTATCAAGACCCTAATGAAGGTTGAACTTGACTTTATTAATTACTTAAGATTTGTGTCATTCATTAGCAGTCATGCAAGTATTTTTAGCTAGGCATTTAACACTTGTGGATGATCGAATGCAAAAGGGGCCTATGGGGACATTCTAGCTGGAATTAACCATTATGACTAATTTAGGTTGAACAAATGAGTCATTGCTAAAATATATCTCACTAAAGTATTCTGCACTTACTTGGCCGTGGAGTGTCTACCATGTGACACTACCGACGTCAGTGTCCCTTGGTGCAGCAGAGGTCCCTGGTTTGGCCGGGTCCAACCTAAGAGCTACCTGTCCGAGGTTTATATATTTATCGGACTGCCGGTATATATCGTTGTGTATTGTGGTATTGTGACTTAAAAATGCTGCTATTATCTCCACCTCCATCTCCGTCATATTCGTATATTGCGTCGAGGTTGCAAGTTGTTTCCTCAGCAACGTGCTCTTCATTGCCTCCGTGCTCTTCATTGCCCGGCATGACATGGTCCTTCGCCACCACTCGCGAACACATACGGGCTTTCGTGGCATAAGTTGGTGAGGGCCCTAATATGCGGTAGGAGCATGTAATCTAGAATTTCCGCATGCTCTACCTTCAACAGGACTGGTATCTTCTTGTCACGTTTTCCGCGGATTTTCATGTGTTGGTATTTCAATGCGGACTCCCTCAGCTCCTGACGCATGGCCAAAAACTGCTCGCTCTGTGGGTCAGCCCCGCTTCACCGGGAAAATTCAGCGATGGTCATTCGCTCTAATTCCCCAATGCGGCGGCGGTTAAATACGATTAAAAAGACCAGCAGGCAGTCGAGGAGGTCTGTGTAGCCTTCGAGGAGAAGTCCGTAGTCAGTTCTTCGTAGAGATGATGAATTTTCCCCTCAAAAAATGGGAGAAATTTTGCTATATCTGACTGTGCGGGCAATATCTGGTCTTTCTTATACTTCCCTGATTAAAAGCATTTACGATTTAATAGTAATTGAGTACATTATAAGTAAACAACTTACTGGTGTCTAAAGTATCCAGAGCAGCTCGTCCAATCTTGCGACGCCAGAGATTCTTGACCATAGTCTCGAATCTCTGTAGATGTTGGTCTGGTTTGTTGGCCTCTATCAAATGAAGCTGAAAATGTGGGAAAATTTATACTAATTTCCACATAATAATAACATTCATAAGATAGACTGACTTTTGCACATTCCAGCAGCGTAGTTATTGCGTGGCCGATGCTCTTGGCCAGCGACGGGTTAGTAAAATAACCAGTATGCTCGTTGTAACCCGCAGCTTCCTGGGTGGCCTGGATCAGCAGTTTGAAATGTCCGGTTGTCAAAAGGTGTTCCACTGTCAGTGGTTTCTCGGCTGGCTTAATTCTTCTCGCAGTGTTCAGGACCCTTGCAACTTCCCTCATTTTAGTGGATACAACTACATGTAAATGGGGCTTTCTCATGTAATTGTCCAACAAAGAAAAAAAGAAAAATTGATAGTTTGAATTTTTGTAAAGGTATGTAGCAATAATTTTTTTACATCAAAATTATAATTTATTAATAGTACGTTTTTTTAGTGAAAAAAATAAGTATTAGTTAATGTAATAATTGGCGGAGTTAGGGCCCTTTCCCCGAAACCCTCTTTTTTGATGAAGCTTGCGGTGATCTTCATGAAAGTCAAGCAGGTTAATTGAAATCATAAAACCCAAAAAATTCACTAGTATAGTGACCTACCTAGTACTTGAACGATTATTTAAATAAATATTTTGTTTTTTCAGCATACGGGAACGTTTTTCTCAAAAACTCAATGTTTTGAGCTCTAAAAATTGTATTAAAAAATTCGTATTTGCAAAATAAAAATGTATACATAAAAAAGGAATCGCTCAAGTACTGACAACATTAATTACAAAAAATTAAAAAAAAAATGAAGAAGATCGGTCAAATAGTTTTTCGGCAATCGTGATCACGGCAAACGCTCTTTTGGAAAACTCCATTTCGAGATAATCGAGTTTAGCGTGTAATTTTGTTTCGGGAATCCATACTGATTTTGTGAAAAGGCGGCAAAAAAAAAACAGCAGAGAAAAAAATTCGATAATCGATGCTAACGCTTATGAAGCTCGTATGCAACTGATTATAAGGGATTTGTCACAAAACATACGCGATTTGAATGGTCGAGAATGGAGTAGATGTTCCAGGAAACATGGCACCCCGCTTCGAAACGCTGTAACTTTCGATCTATTACTCGGATCTCCATGAAAATTTCGTAAAATATTCTCAAAGATAAAGCAATAAAAAAATCGATTCTTTTGAAGAAAATAAAGGTACATAACCCCTTAAGTAGCTGTCACGAACATACTCCTTGCATATCGGGCAAGGACGTTTAGTACCGGGAGAACACCTTTTATGCACCATCAGGCTCTCGGTGCAAGTGAGGTTATGGTTGTATACTCCCTCCGCCCTTATAGAAGCCAAAGCTTGTCTACAAAGAATGCTCTACAGTTTATACTGCTAGACCATAATAAGTAAACTTACACTCGGGTAGTGGGGTCTCTAAGCGCAATAACCCGAGCCTCCTCGCGATGGAAGGTATTTAGATGGCGCGGTAAGTGCGTCACCTTGCGTTGGAAAAATAGACAAGGGTATGTCTTTGTTTTTGCCATGCCTAACATATCTTGCGATGGTTCTGTAATAGGTATCTATTGATAAATCAACCTTCGTTTAAACTTAGTTAATCTAATTTGCTCGTATAACACTTTTATGCATCACGAATAAAGACAGCATTAGTTCTAAAGATGTACACGTAAATTGTATTTTCGTATTGGACAGAATTGTTGCAAAGAGTGCAAAACTATACTTTTTATACGAAACATATTCAGAAGGACACCACATATACGTAATAGTACAAGAAATAGTATTAAGACCAACATGAGAGATCAAGGAAGACATTTTGACGTGGACAAAGCAGATACTGAGGATGTTATAAGGCAAAGGCAAAGATGAAAAAACCTTAGTAGCTAATCGACAACAACAATATTTGGGAATAGGGTTTGTAGATCGTTCTTCTAATACCAAGATAATTAAGTTTACCGAACAGAGACTATAAGTATCTTCCAGTCTTGAATATTTAATTAGACGACACCATAAGCTCACGATTGCCCGAGAACTAATTTCGAAATGATGGAAGCAAACTCCAATATTAGTGGTGGGCTTACCTGCAAACTCGCCTCAAGTTTTAGAAATATATTGAGTATTGTAGTTTTCAATTGACAAAATAATATTGTTATGTATAAGTTTCCTCTATTACAGTTGTACCATACAGACGTCGGTATGTTGTTTTGATTTCTGACAATAATAAGTATGGTAGTATGGATTGCAAGAAACTAGAGTGTAAAATTGCAAATCAAAATAAACATACAATATGTTGGGTTCAACAGTTAATCGTGACATGCGTTTCTTACGTATATAAACAACTAAGCTGCACTTATTATAAATGTTCATTGATTGCAACTCAATTTCAATGAATATTATAACAACTGTTTTAAAGAATGGAATGAAAATGAATATTATTTGATTAGTTGACACAATTAGTTTTGCACCATACCGTCCACGCTATGTAATTTTTTTCTCGCACTAAGTGTATAGATTTCAAGGAAATCAGAGTGCTAAACTCCTAATCGAAACAAGTACAATATGCTCCGGATATGGACAGGTTAAGTATATAAAACAAAAAAAATGCAATTTATTAATAATGTTCAATGAACGAATCTGTCTCAATGAATATTATAGCCACTGTTTTAATGAATACCAGTAATTTATCAGACTGTATTTATATTACGTGGAATAAAAGTGTACAAGCTTCTGGAGTTTATAATATTTACTAACATGGTAAATGCATATATAAAAGATAGCACTTACCAAAATGGGTTACAAATGGTGCGCAAATCACAAGTATCAATTTCACTGTTAAATAGGTTCCTAGGTTAAGCACTACAATATAACACTAGTACAATAAAAACACTATAATCTAACACTTAAACTAAACGAACACTAATTAACTATGAAATGGAACTAGGAAAAAGAGAAAACAGAAAAGCAAAAAGCGAAAAGCTTTTAAGGACACGACGGAACGTAGACTGACTAAGCGACTTGACGCGCTGTTCTCAACCTCATCATGTGCGCTAAAAATAGTTTATGGATCATCGGATTCATCAGCTTCCTCGATGATCTTCGATTATCAATCGAGTATTCATAGAACCAACTAATGGACGTGAAAATGTCTTTTATCCCAGCTTAGTGGACATTAAAGAATACTCATTATAATAGAATAAGGAAAATACGATAAAAGGTAACCCGGGCTTAGTAAAAGTTACTAAAGGTTGGGTAAGGCCAGATCCCGTAATGTTTGCAAACGTTAGATAATCACTAATAAGATTAGCACACGTTAGTAAAGGATATCCAAGGTTGGATGAGGTTAGACATGGTTTTCAAAGGTAAATGGCGAATGTCATGAAATAGCTGGTAACGGCAGATAATAGCTAGAGTAAGTCAAGAATGGTACATGCTACAACAAGTTTTGAATTAAATAGAAAACACAGTTATTAGTCTTTAGATTGTTAGTTTTTATTGAATCGTAAGGTACATCGGATGGGGTTATTTATGGAATAACACTTCGGGCAAATGGCCTTCGCGGCTTTGCTGGCACATACGCACTATTTTGTCATAATTTTCCATGACCATTCTGCATAAGGGCTGAATTTTGTTGATGCAGCGTTTAATTTCCTCCTGTAATGCAAGGGTGGTTGTGGGCTTGTTGACATAGACATTTGATTATAAATAATCCCATAAAAAGACCTCTCATGGTTTTAAATCACACGATCTAGTAGGCCAATTCTTATGACCCGAAAAGAGACAGTACGCGACCAGGAAATGTATCATGCAGTAATTGAATTGTTTCAGTGGCTGTATGGCTCGATTTAAATCACCATATATATCTCAACGGTTAATAAATGCCTAAAATTGCTTGCATCATTGGTAAAGACACATATCCCGCTTAATTAATAAAGTGCATTTCAATCAAGTATATTGTCTCAATAGTTATTAACTGCCTTAAAACATGCAAAACTAATGCCCTGCGTGTTGATATGCGGGGACGGAAGCGGGGAATTTGTGTATAAACGACCAGTTTATACCTAAATTCGACACTAGAGGGACTACTACGGTTATTGTGCAAATGTTCATGATTCAAAGGATGTCCCTAATTAGTGCAAGTCATTTATTCAAACCAAATTAGTCATGCTACTTAATTCCAGCCAGTACTTGCATGTGGGTATCAATGGGCGTTCGAAAATACAAAACAAGGTATTAAATGCATAGCTAAACATACTCGCACGATTTCAGAAAGACTGACACAGATTTTAGGTAATTAATAAAGTCGATTTCAACCTTCATTAGGGTTTCTATAGCTATTAACTCACCAACAACCAGTAACTACGTAAAGCACGAGTTTATACCTAAAACAGCGCTGTTGAAGAACTACCACACGTATTGTGCAAATGTTAATGATGAAGGGGGTTCGCGTAATTAGTGCGGCGATTAATTCTAGCTAGAAAGTGCCCGTAGACCCCGTTTGCACCCGAACATGCGTACCGAAGTGTTAAATGCCCAGCTAAAAATACTTGAATTATTGCTAATGAATGACACAGATCTTAGGTAATTAATACATTTGATTTCAACCATCATTAGGGTCTCGATAGCTAATAAATGACCTACAACCAGCAACTTCCTAAAGGACGAGTCTAAGCCTATAACCGCGCTGTTGAAGGACCGCCACAGTTATTGTGCAAATAATTACTACAACTCATTTGCGCAAACTACACTAGTCATGATGGTTAACTCCAGCTAGAATGTGCCGGAAGGCACCAATTGCGTTCGAACATGCATACATATATGTTAAATACTTAGCTAAAAATACTTGCATGACTGGTAATGAATGAAACAGATCTTAAGTAATAAATAAAGTCAATTTCAACCATCGTTAGGGCCTCGATAACTAAAAACTGACCTACAAGTAGCAACCTCGAAAAGGACGAGTCTAAGCCTACAACAGCTCTGTTGAAGGACCGCCACACTTAATGTGCAAATGGTAATGAGGAAGGGGCTTAGTGTAATTACTGCAACTTATTTGCTAAAATAAAACTAGTCATGATAGTTAATTTCAGCTAGAATGTGCACTTAAGCACCAATTGCGTTCGAACATGCATAATGATGTGTTAAATACCCAGCTGAAAATACTTGCATGTCCATGAAATGTCCATGCCAATGAAAGACACAGATCTTAGATAATTAATAAAGTCAATTTAAAAATGAGTAGGGTCTCGATAGCTAAGAACTGACATACAACCAGCAACTTCGTAAAGGATGAGTCTAAGCCTATAACAGCGCTGTTGAAGGACCGCCACACTTATTGTGCAAATGTTAATGATGAAAGGGGTTCACGTAATTAGTCAACTCATTTGTTGAACCTAAATTGGCCATGATGGTTAATAACAGCTTGAATGTGCCCGTAGGCACCAATTGTGTTCGAACATGCATAAGGATGTATTAAATGCCCAGCTAAAAATATTTGCATATACTGCTAATAAACGACACAAATCTTAGGGTCGATTTCCACCATCATTAGGGACTCGATGGCTATTAATTGACCTACTACCAGCAACTCCGTAAATGATGAGTTTGTGCCTATAACCGCGCTGTTAAAGGACCACCAAACTTATTGTGCAAATATTAATGATGAAGGGTGTTTGCGTAATTGGTGCGACTAATTTGCTTATGATGAAGGGGATCCGTATAATTACTGCTACTCATTTGCTCAAACTAAACTAGTCATTATAGTTAATTCCACCTGAAATGTGCCCGTAGTCATCAATTGGGTTCGAACGTGCATACGGATGTGTTAAATGCCTTGCTAAAAATACTTGCATGACTGCTAATAAATGACTCAGATTTAAGGTAATTAATAAAGTCAATTGCAACCATCATTAGGGTCTCGATAGCTTTTAACTAACCTACAACCTGCAACTTCGCAAACGACGAGTATAAGCCTTTTATTTATTTATAACCGCGTTGTTGAAGGACCGTCACACTTATTGTGCAAATGTTAATGGTGAAGGGGGTTCGTGTAATTACTACAACTCATTTGCTCAAACTACACTAGAATGTGCCGGAAGGCACCAATTGCGTTCGAACATGCATACATATGTGTTAAATGCCCAGCTAAAAATACTTGCATGACTGATAATGAATGAAACAGATCTTAAGTAATAACTAAAGTCAATTTCAACCATCGTTAAAGTTTCGATCGCTAATAACTGACTTACAACCAGCAACTCCGTAACGGACAAGTATATGCCTATAACCGCGCTGTTGAAACAGCACCACATTTATTGTGCAACTGTTAATGATGAAGAGTGTTTGCGTTATTGGTGCGACTAATTTGCTCAACCTATATTAGTAATATTGGTCAATTGCAGCTAGAATATGCCCATAGGCCCCGTTTACAAACGAACTTGCATACCGAAGTGTTAAATACCTAGCTAAAAATCTGGCAGGACTGATAATGAATGACACAGATCTTAGGCAATTAATAAAGTCAATTTCAACCATCATTAGGGTCTCGATAGCTAATAACTGACCTACAACTAGATACTCCGTAAAGGACGGGCCTATGCCTATAACGGCGCAGTTGAAGGCCCACTACACTTATTGTGAAACTGATAATGATGAAGGGTGTTTGCGTAAGAGGTGCGACTAATTTGCTCATCCTAAATTAGAAATGTTGGTTAATTCCAGCTAGAATGTGCCCATAGGCCCCATTTGCATCCGATCATGCACGCTGAAGTTTTAAATGCCTAGCTAAAAATACTGACATGACTGCTAATGATTGACACAGGTCTTACGTAATTCCTAAAGTCAATTTCAGCCAACATTAGGGTTTCGATAGCTAATAGCTGACCTACTGCCAGCAACTTCGTAAAAGACGAGTCTAAGCCTACAACCGCGCTGTTGAAGGTACGTCACGCGTATTGTGCAAATGGTAATGAAGAAAAGGGTTAGTGTGATTACTGCAACTCATTTGCTCAAACTAAACTAGTCATGATGGTTAATTCCAGCTAGAATGTGCCCGTAAGCACCAATTGCGTTCGTACATGCATAAAGATATGTTAAATGCCCAGCTAAAAATACTTGCATGACTGCTAATAAAGGACACAGATCTTAGGTAATTAATAAAATCGATTTTAACCATGATTAGGGTCTCGATAGCTAAGAACTGACCTATGACCAGCAACTCCGTAAAGGACAAGTCTAAGCCTATAACAGCGCTGTTGAAGGACCGCCACAGTTATTGTGCAACTGTTAAAGATGAAGGGTGTTTGCGTAATTAGTGCGACTAATTTGATCAACCTAAATTAATAATGTTGGTCAATTCTAGCTAGAATTTTCCCATAGGCCCTATTTGCATTGGAACATGCATACCGAAGTGTTAAATGCCTAGCTAAAAATACTGGCATGACTGCTAATGAATGCCACAGATCTTAGGTAATTAATAAAGTCAATTTCATCCATCATTAGAGTCTCGATAGCTAATAACAGTCCTACGCCCAGCAACATCGTTAAGGATGAGTCTAAGCCTATAACCGCGCTATTGAATGACCACCACACTTATTGTGCAACTGTTAATGATGAAGGGTTTTTGCGTAATAGGTGCGACTAAGGTGCTCATCCTAAATTAGTAATGTTGGTTAATTCCACCTAGAACGTGCCCATAGGCCCCATTTGCATCCGAACATGCATGCTGAAGTGTTAAATGTCTAGAATGACACAAGTCTTAGGTAATTAATAAAGTCAATTTCAACTATCATTAGGGTCTCAATAGCTAATAACTGACCTACAACCAGCAACTTCGTAAAGAACGAGTCTAAGCCTATAACTGCGCTGTTGAAGGACCGCCACACTTATTGTGAAAATGTTAATGATGAAGGGGGTTCGTGTCACTGGTACTAATTTGCTGAAACTAAACTAGTCATTATGGTTAATTCCAGGTAGAATGTGCCCATGACTGCTAATTAATGAAACAGATATTAGGTAATTAATAAAGCCAATTTCAACCATCATTAGGGTCTTGATAGCTAATATTTGACCTACAACCAGCAACTCCGTAAAGGATGGGCCTATGCCTATAACCGCGCTGTTAAAAGACCACAACACTTATTGTGCAACTGTTAATTATGAAGGGTGTTTGCGTAATAGGTGCGACTAAGTTGGTCTTCCTAAATTAGTAATGTTAGTTAATTTCATCTAGATGTGCCCATAGGCCCCATTTGCATCCGAACATACATGCTGAAGTGTTAAATGCCTAGCAAAAATGCTGGTATGACTGCTAATGAATGACACAAGTCTTAGGTAATTAATAAAGTCAATTTCAACAATGACTAGGGTCTCGATAGCTAATAACTGACGTACAACCTGCAACATCGTAAAGGACGAGCCTATGCCTATAACCGCGCTGTTGAAGGACCACCACACTTATTGTGCAAATGTTAATGATGAAGGGGGTTCGCGTAATTAGTGCAACTCATTTGTTGAACCTAAATTAGCCATGGTTAATTATAGCTAGAATGTGCCCGTAGGCCCCAATTGCGTTCGAACAAGCTTAAGGATGTATTAAATGCCAAGCTAACAATACTTGCATGACTGCTAATAAACCACACAGATCTTAGGTTAGTCGATTTCCACCATCATTAGAGTCTTGATGGCTATTAACTGACCGACAACGAGCAACTCCGTAAAGGACGAGTCTATGCCTATAACCGCGCTGTTGAAGAATCACAACACTTATTGTGCAACTATTAATAAAGAGGGGTGTTTACGTAATTGGTGCGACTAATTTTCCCATACTATTTTAGTACTGTTGGTTAATTACAGCTAGAGTGTACCCATAAGCCCCATTTGCATCCGAACATGCATACCGAAGTGTTAAATGCCTAGCTAAAAATGCTGACATGACTGCGAATGAATGACATTTATCTTAGGTAATTAATAAAGTCAATTTTAACCACTGATTTTAAGAACTGCCCTACAACCAGCAACTTTGTAAAGGACGAGTCTAAGCCTATAACCTAGCTGTTGAAGCACCACCACACTTATTGTGCACCTGTTAATGATGAAGGGGGTTCGCCTAATCAGCGTAACTCATTGGCTCAACCTAACTTAGCCATGCTGGTTAATTCCGGGTAGAATGTACCTGTAGGCACCAATTTCATTCGAACGTACACAAAGATGTGTCAAATGCCCAGCAGAATATACTTGCATCACTGCTAATGAACGACACAGATCTTAGGTAATTAATAAGGCGGTTTCAACCATCATTAGGGTCTCGATAGCTAATAACAGACCAACAACCTACAGCTTCGTAAAGGACGTGTCTACACCTAAAACCGCGCTGCTGAAGGACCACAACACTTATTACGCACATTTTAATGGTGAAGAGGATTGTAATTATGGCGACTCATTTGTTCAACCTAAATTAGTCATTATGGTTAATTTGAACTAGAATGTGCCCGTACGCGCCTTTTGCATCCAACCATGCATACCGAAGTGTTAAATGCCTAGCTAAAAATAGTTGCATTACTGCTAATGAATGACACATATCTTAAATAATTAATAAAGTCGATGTCAACCATCATTAGGTTCTCGATAGCTAAGAACTGACCTACAACTAGCAACCTCGAAAATGAGCCTAAGCCTACAACTGCTCTGTTGAAGGACCGCCACATTTATTGTGCAAATGGTATTGCAGAAGGGGCTTAGTGTAATTATTGCAACTCATTTGCTCAAAGTAAACTAGTAATGATTGAACGATGTAACTATATACCGTTTTTATATTAAAAATTTCCACATAAATTGTGTATTATTATGAGAACTTATAGTTGCCTATATCATATTTTGTTTAATGACATCATAAAAGTCATCAATTTAATAGTAATAATATTTAATAAATGTATAACTCCATCCGACGCTGCAGGAGGCAATGTGATAATCGGATGATTGTCGTTAGTAAATTTTAGCTACCACAGGCAGTTTTAAGATCATGAGTTTATTTTTTAAACATTTTTTAGTTTTCAATTCAGTTGTTTCATACTCTAGAAGTTGAAACCATCGTAACAGTTGCAACACATTGTAATTTTTGTATTCCTTTGCTTTGCCATGCCGACTTCTTGTTCTTCAAGTGCAACGCAAAAGACAAACAATTAAGTTTTTTCGCATACCAAAGTATGTTATTAGGTAAGTGTATACAATGTTATTTGTGAAATATTTGATAAATATGTATGAAACCTAGTAACTACATCGGCCAATGCAAAGTATGTAGGAATCACTTTGAAGATGACATGTTTTCTGGAATGTGTAAATCGAGGCTGAGAGTATATGCAGAGCCTACAATTTTTAAACAAAATGTAGGATATCGAGGTAAATATATAAAAAAATTATACAATACAAAAATAAAATTTCATCAAATAAATACATTTAATATAGGTGTGAATCAAGATGCCAGCACATCATCTTCAAATAAGTTGCCATTAATGGATATTACGGAAGCAACTAATTCAAGCAATACTGTTGCTATTATAAAAGAAAAACATTCAGGTAAGTGTTTAATAATTACACAGCACTATAATATAGTCAGTGTAATTTAATAATTATTAGCATATTTTAAGTAATTTTGTATGCTTTTAGAAAATTCAACACAAACCTCTTCCAAAGATTGTGTTAAGAATCTCCATACAAAAATGAACTCTCTTAATAGACAAATGTTGCGACTAACAAATCATTTAGAGAAGGAAAGAACAAAGTAGCCAGTAATTACGGAAGATGAATTTATAAATCAATTCCGCCACTTCTTCCCTTTGCTGAATATGCAGCATTACAAGTACGTAAAAGTATAACTGATAAAACAAATATCGTAGATACTCCAACGAAATTAAGCAATTTGCGCTGACAATTCACTTCTTAGGACCAAAGGTATATTCATTTTTAAGAGATATTCTTAATCTACCTTCACTTTCAACTTTAAAACGTTTACTAACAAATTGGGATATATATTCCGGAATAAATGAAACATCATGCAATTAGTTGCAAATAAAGTTAATGTTCTCTCTAATAGCCACCGGGTTGTTCTCTGCGTATCTAAATGGCAATCAAGTCTCATTTATTTTACAATCGTAAACGAGATATGATAGTAGGTTTCCACGAAACGAATAATTGCAAATCGTATATACTTGCAAACTTGCAAACGTTTGCTTGTGTTTATGGCTAGAGGCATTTTTGCCAACTGGAAGCAACCGGTTGCCTATTTTTTAGTTAGTAGTAAAATTGATGATGATGATTTACATTTTATAATTATTAATATAATTAAAAGATTGGGCATTGGACTTAACATAAGAACATTAATAAGTTACCAGGGACCTAATTTCTATAAATTTTCAAGACGTATGGGTATTGATGCATCATGCTCATATTTTAATATTCATGACAGAAAAATATATTTTATGTTTGACACGCCACATCTACTAAAATCTACACGCAATCATTTCCTGAAGTACCAATTCAAATTTGATGAAGGTATGACTGATAGTAAGCATTTAGTTTCATTTTATGAACGAGAATGCAAACAACCTGTTGGGCAAGCAGTAAAATTCCCACACATTTAAATCCTTCCAATTTTGAAAAAAATAAGGTCAGTTATGCTGCCCCAACTTTAAGTTATTTCGTCTATGTTGGAATTAAAACCTATATATCATTTGGAGTTTTGGAAGCTTCAGCTGAACCTATAGCAACTTTTATTTTAAAAATGGACAATTGTTTGATGTAATTAATAGCAGCAGAGTAAACGCACGCAAATTAATGAATAAACCTTTCAATGGAACAATTGAGCAAATAAAGTTTTTAGAACAAATGATTTCCTTTTTTGTCAATTTGAAATTATATAATGCAGATCGGGAGGTTACAAAATCTGTAAAATTTATTGTTGGTTGGCAGATTACCATCAGATCAATGCTGGGGCTATGGGAAGATTTAAAACAATACAATTTAAGTCTTTTCACTAAGCGGATTAACCAAGATTGTTTACAAAACTTTTTCAATACGCTTTTGTCAAAATGTTGTTTGAAAATTATTCAAGCATGCCGAGGGAGCGAATTGTCTCAAGGATGCAGATAACATTTTATGTACTGTGTTTGGTAAAATACGGATAAAACTGTATATTTAAAACCAGCAGCATTAAATATATTTGATGGAGTCCTCCATCTTGATGTGAGGGATTATCAGGACGTCGATTTGCCGAAAAAAAATGCCGGTAGATATGTAGAAAGTTATCTAATGAAAAAATGCCTAGAGAAGCATTCGTGTGACAATTGCATCAAATCTGCATTCGAAAATGTAAATAAATTGAGTGATGAGTCCATTTTTTGATACTATAAAGCGATCCAAACACCTGGCAAGTTGTTTGGCAATTTACAGATGCCTGCAGATATCTTTTGCAATTATATCCATTTGTTGGAAATTAAATTTACTGAGTTATTTCCGAATATAGCTACAGAAACGGGGGTTGCAACAAAAATAAAAGATGAATTGCTAAAAATACCTTTTATACCCTGTGCGAAATATCCAATTGGCTACATATTATCATTAATTACAAGAATGCGCATATATTATACGTTGAAATATTGCAATAGGGACTTTAAAAAACCAAGGACGGTTAATACCGGTTCAAATAAATTGATAAATGTAATGAATCTATAATCTTAATTATTTATATATGATATAGTGAAAACTAATATTCTTATTACATGTAGTAAATTACTATTTGTAATTATTATATTACTGATGATGTCTTTTCCTCCGTGTCCTAGGATTTATGGACTTGATTTCCCATTTCAGGCTAACGGTATCTGGTTGTCGTTAATGCCTGAGAATATTTTCGTTTTTGTGTATTTTTCTCTGTTCTAAGATGTGATATGCTTCTAATATGATGTTTATTTAGTTGTTTATTTGATATTAGTTTAGTATATATTTTTATTCGGTTGTTACTTTCTTTCTTTAGTGATATCTTTCTCTGTGTCGATGTTTATATGGGGTTTTGTCAGTATTGTTTTTACTACTTATTCTGTACGATTTTTCTTTGTTTTTCGATTTCTAGTTATAAAAATATTACATATATTTTTTATTACGCCTATCCACTTTGTGAATTATCTGTGAAGTTATAAATATCATACAAACGTTAAAATTCTATATGATAATTAATTGAATTATTAAACTGATAGAATCCAACAATGTGTTGAGACATCATATAAGCGCGCAAACAATTTTAAATGCGGGTGCCTACTATTTTAAATTCGTGCGCGTGAATACTACTGAAAGTCAGGGAGAGGTGGAGAGGACTGCGCGTCGGACCGATATTTCTCTTGAGATCAAAGAAGCCGCCGCATAGTGGGCCATGTCTGGTATTGATATCAAGAATTGAATTGATTTTCAGTGAAAACTGACGTTAAGAAAGTATTTTGTTTTTAATTAAAAAAAATGCATTTGTTTCAACGGAAAATTGGTACATTTTTTCATTTTGCATATTAGATATACATTTAATTAAACGATATAAATCAGCACGTTTTTTATTGATAATTGATTATCTCTTATTGTTGATAAGATCAGCTTGCTTCTTGCAGAACATGCAGTTAATTTACGTTAAGTTTACTTTGTGTCTCTGATGTCTTCAGCACTTCTTTCAAAAGAGAAAATATTTATATTATTTGACCTAACCTGAAAAAAATAATAATCAGTAATAATAAAAAACTAAAATTCAAAAAATAATGCATGATTTACTTTTTTTGGGCCCTGCCAAGATGTAAATGAACATTTGTTCAAGCCACACATTGTTTGAATATCAAATCTAAACCACTACTCAAAGAGTAAAAAAGAGTCGAACAGTATGACTCAATAACAATCCAACACATCAACATTGATGAGACAGAGACTTATATCTTCTCATGCTAGTGTTTTAAAACTGGTTGAATATCATTACACATTATTATCTACTATCGTGACTGATTCTGTCCTCACAAAATTCTAAACTTTACACAATCATCATCATCATCCACTACATTACAAATAACTTTTCAGATAGATAATTTTCTACCTCGAATAAAAATGCTTGTTTTTAAAATTAGGATCCCGCGGGTACTTGCAACGATATTTAATAATACCAATGTTTCTACTCATGTTTACTACAAATAAATGTAATAAAGAAATAAAGACTATACCGTGAAAAATTCAAACGTAAACGCTGAATTAAGGTTATGTAATGAAAACAAACATAGTTGGTACAGCTTCTAAATGTGTATGCAACCACACATAAAATAACCTAAAATGAGACAGATTGACAATAATTTGGCAAAAAGTGCTGTATGAAAATTGATGTTTTTCTATTAGTAAAGGCAATATTGGACAAGAATTGTAGATTATCAGTATAGCCAAATGTGGGACAAACACGTTGGGCACCATATGTAATTCATTATTGCGAGAAACTGTAAAACGACCATTGAATAACATTCAATGGCAATTACGAACGAAATAAATAAACCATCAGATTTTGTGGTAGTGGATTCTTACATATTAAGGCCATACTATAAGAAAACAATACTCTTACAACAAATAATCAACGGAAATTTAAATGATTCAATACCGAAAACTTGGCGCCAAAAGTATATGTCACCTTTACACCATTTCGGGCCGGCGCGGTGGCGCCCCCATGGGTAATTCTATAGGTCATTAGCGTTATAGGGAGGTAACAGATTTTCATGTGGCGCCATCTCCAGGGATAAGTTTCCTATTCCTATGGGAGAGATTTGAATTCTCCATAAGACTCAATAGTAATTTAAATTATATTTTTTTTAAATCTTTAGATTCTACCAAATTTAAAGTATTGTGCTCAAACAGAACCTATTCGCGCAGTAAATAATTGTGTATATCCATGGGCGGGAAAAAGTAATACTACCTTTCATACTGGCATAATATAACCTACAATGTTCGTTATCTGAATAAATTTCTATAGTATTGTGTTTATAAGTTGTGATGTTTAGCTTATTACTTCGTCTGTATGTTTTCTTTTGCGTTTAGGTGAAAGGACGGAATATTCATAAATGGGCCAGCTGATATTCCTCTGTTAATAACATCCCATTATTACTTACCAAAGCCAGGCTAACCTGTAGCATTGAATTAACTAGCACAGATGCAGCAATGATGATGTACTGCAAAGTGCAGATGACACAACTTCTACTTAAATGAATGCCATGTGTTTTTCATATTTTATACAATATCGACTACCTTTACTATACATACAGATTCTTCACTGCATTTACATGCACTGTTGGTTTTGGTAAAATAAGTATTCTTATTACCCAAAGCAAAATTTACTGCTATTATACCAGAAATGGATTGGTAAACAGAGGAAAGCAATATTTCACTACTCGTTAAGCTAGGAAATTCAAAATACAATTTCAATTTCCGATGATTGTATGTGCATTGTACCTGCACTTTTATTCAATGTCATTTTATAGTAACAGATGTTTCTCTTGTTACTTGTTACGTGTTCCATATCATCATAAGTTAACATACATATAAAAACATAGGCATTATAAAATAACCTAGTACCTATTTCACAATTTCCAAGTATTTTATGTTGATATTATCATATTTTAAAACAAAACCCGTCATAAATGATAATATTTGATTATGGTCTTCAAAGAGCTATTACTTTTTGCCGGAAAATGAAAACACGACTCCGCCGCACGGTGTCGCTACCGTAAATTTACACGGTGCACACAGGGCTAAATGTATTATTACTTCCTATTTATATAATTATGTTATTTTGAAATAATATGCTTCGATTTCTTAAAGAGGAAAATGCTAAGAGTTATAATTTATATGTGCTATAAGATTTAACAAATGGTTCTTTAGTAATTAAGTAAGTAAGTAAGTTAGTAAGTAATTATGTTTGAAAAAGATATTGCATTATAAACTAATATTTTTCTGGGAAATAGCGATGGGTCGATCTAATAGAATAAATAATAAACTTAATCATAATAAAAATCGTATGATATAATAGAGTGATCGCGCTATTTATTTATTGCATTTCGCATAATAGATATTAGGAGTTCTCAGAATTTTGTTAATGCGCCCATCAGTATCAGTACCAGGAAAACTGTAAGCCGATAATTTAAAAACAAATGTATTACACAATAAACGGGCTTCTTATGTTTTGTGTATCAGTGTTCCATTTTCTTCCGTCATAGATCGGTCGTCGATTATTAAATATAATGGAAATGCAGAAAAGTAAAAGTGGTAAACGGTGCATCGTATATAAGTGCATGTCGTGTAGTAATGATAATACGTACAGTTTCTTTGGTTTGCCAAAACAAAGTGAAAGGTAAGGAAATTGTTTAAATATTTATTATTTGTTATATTATATTCTAAAAAATTACTCAAATTCAGTGAAATATGCTAGAACCTATATAAAATATTATATTATTATTATTTTACAGACGTGAACTGTGGCTGAATAACTTGGATAGATGCGATTTGAGCTACATAAAGGAAAAGCAGTGCTCTAATTATAAAGTATGTTCAATACATTTTGAAGATATAATGTTTCTCAATGATCTTAAGAACATATTGCAGACTCGTGCAGTACCAAAGTTCAGACAATCATGGATGAACAAACAACCTCAAGAAGTAAGTCATAATAAATTTAATAAATTATTATATTATATATTATATTTATGATTGATGATTTTTCAGAATCCTGTCAATATGAACTTGATGCTACTCCATCAAAATGTGGATATCTGTTCCACAAACTAGTCAACTTTTATCAAATACGACTCCCATGAAATTAAAACTGAAGCAGAAATAAAGGAAGCTAGAGAAACAATACAAATTTTACGAAAAGTACCGAATACACAGGAAATGACTGAAAAGGATGAAATAGACATGTTAAAAAACTGTCTGAGAAGTATTTTTCTAAAGATTTAGCAAAGATTTTACAATCTCAAATTAAATTAATTGGCATATCTTCAAAGGGAAGCAGGTATTCTAATGAGTATAAACAAATTGCACTAAATATTTATTTCTTGGGTCCCAAAGTTTATAAATATTTACAATCCATAATTAGGTTACCCAGTACTCGGACACTCCATAAAATTACAGCTAATTGGTGTATAGAGCCAGGTTGTGATTCATTTGTTTTTGAAGTAATTGGGACAAAAATGCAAAATTTCACAAATGAAATATCATTGAAATGCAATTTATTTTATAACATAAAAAAAGATGAAATTATTGGCTTACACCAAACCAATGGCACCAAATTGTTTCAACCTGCTGGCTTTACCCTTACATTGATGCTACGTGGTATTCATTGCAATTGGAAGCAACCTCTTGGTTATGTGTTTGTTGCTTCTAATTGTACTACTAATGAATTGAATGAAATTATTATGAATTCCATTCAATCCCTGTCCATGAATGGATGTTTGGTTCTATGTATAGTCTCCGATATGGGATCTAACTTCTATAAATTTTCGATATTTTACTTTAAGTGAGAACAAAGGTTTTTACATGTTTGATACTCCTCATCTAATGAAAGCAACACGAAATAATTTTTATAAATATCACATCAAATACAATAGTTTTGTGACGGACAAGAAACATTTAATAACATATTATAATAGAGATAAGACATTGCGACTTAGAATGACGCCAAAGTTAACAGATTCACATATAGATCCAAATAGTTTTGAGAGAATGCATGTGAAATATGCTGTGCAAGTTTTAAGTGCTTCGGTAGCTGCTGCTTTGACAAAACACATGGCTTTTGGTGCTCTTCCAGAATCTGCGTGTGGCAGTATGGACTTTATTGCAAAAATGGACAAAACCTTTGATATCCTAAATTCATCTTATTCAGAATCAGATAAAATATTGACTAAGGATTCTCAATCTCAGATAACATTTTTGGAAGAAATGCTACTGTTTTTTAAGAATATAAAGGTAATTACTACTGGTAAAAATGTAACTGACAGCATTAAATGTTTTTGTTGGCACTGTGTGTCAGCAAAATAGAAATGCGTTAAATCCAACGCCTATGCAATTCCAACGTACATTTAAGAAATTGTTTTGTTGTGATTATTTCTTACATGCAGACGGAGCAAGATTTAGATGAGATTTTAAAATTACTGGGTACCACTAATTTAGAGGCATTAAAACTATATTGTTACACAAGTAGAAATACCGATTATAGGGAACTAGATTATGATAGACAAAATATTTTAATTTATATTTGTGGTTAAATAGCCTTTGAGATGTTTAAAACAACATTCTTGTGATATTTGCATTTCATTTGCAGAAACACTAAAGCAATTAGACGATCCTTTATTATTTAGCCATTTAAAGAGTTTTGAGAATAAAAATAAAACTACATTTGGGAACTTAAAAATGCCTGATGATAGTTTTTACAATTATATAAATAAATTAGAAAACGTTTAGTATGCTAATTTTGCAAAAATATGCCTCCAAAATACAGGTTGGCATCTTTTTAAAATTAATGATGAAAAATGTGGAATTTAAACATCCTTGTCAAAACTTTCCAAATGAAGATTTGTTAGCTCTGTTTGTAAAATTCAGAATATTTTCTTTTTAGAAATTTACAAACATAGATATATGGCGACACAAAAGGGAAGAAACAAAAAAAATATTAATATAATGCATTTGTAATTAGAATTTAATTTTAAGATTATTTTTGGTTATTTATTATAATATTATGTTTATTTTTTATTGTATTTTATTGAAATAGTTAGTTTAAATAAAATATTGTTGTCATATACTTATTCTAAATAAATGTCTGTTCATTTATCATCCATTTAGTATTTTTAAGTGCATCATTAACATTGCTATGAAAGATATTAATATTATTATCCAATTCATCTTCTCCAGGTAGTCATTTATTCAGCGAGCAATGTTGTGTAGAAATAATAATTGTATCAACAAGTGGTAAATGACATCTCATTCCTACTGAGAGGAACTCCTCTTCCAAATCCCAAATGCTTCTTCAATAAAAAAATTTGTGTTAATTTGTGACTCATTAAATCATATTTATGCAGCAATTTATGAATTATTTAATGGTGTTATAAAATATGATTGAACTGCATATCCACTATCATCTAATAATAATCCATTACCCATTTCCTGTGCTTTAAATTCCAAAGTCTAATAGTAGAATTATCAAATATATATTGCTATCATGAAATGAACCTGGCCTGCATTTCATACAACCTGTACATTTAATGAGAAATATCCTTTGCGATTATAGAAATCTTCAGCATTATCACCACCAGGATTTCTTTAATTATAATATGTGTGCAATCTATTGCATCCAACACATGAGGAAATTTATTCATGAAATAAAATTCATTCTGAACCTTTTTTCCATCTACCCCAAGAACTGGGAAATGAATAAATTGATCCCTTAAGGCGGAGTTCTGACGGCTGAAAATAGATGCACAAATATGCAATTTTAGTTTAAATGTAGAGATCTTTCAATTGTAGGAATTTCATCAAATTTTTGTGTGTGTAAAGTTTAAGTAAATTATAAAAGTTATTAGGAATTACTTTTTAAATTTTTGCATTAATTTTTTTAAAAATTAATTCATAAGTATTACAAATTCATGCATCTTCGCGATGAGAAATATGTTCGCCCACGCGCAATATTTTGAGAATCTAAAACCTAAAAAACCTTCTGTTAGGTTTATTTTAACTATATTTATAATTTGAACATGGTAAGATAAATAATAAGAATATAATTGCAATAATAAAACACCCATGCTTGTGATCATTCACGAGTAAAATTATCGAGGCCGCGAGTTGCCTACCGTTCCCGTTGATTCCCACTACGTTTACTTACGCACCACCCCCTTTTATGCATTCGAATTTATAGTTTCGGCAGGGATGTTGCGGATTCCTGTTACTATTTCGATACTACTTGTGCAATTTGTTCTTTTACATCATTTATAAATATATTTAATTGCGCTTTTTTACTTGTTGCCTTTGATAATGTCGATACATAATAAAACCGGGGAGCTTTTCTTCTCTGCTAAACGCAGATAGAATTGAGGTGCAAATTTTACGCTGTAAGTATATTAATTATAGGAATTATATATATATATATATATATATATATATATATATATATATATATATATATATATATATATTATTTACATATTGTTTCAACATCTATTCAATTGCACAATTGAGGAGACTTTCTATATGCATTGTCATTATTCACAATTTTCAGAAATACAGAAACACTGTTACATATTTATAGATTAATATATGTATAGAGAAAGTTTTTTCTCTAAAAAAAAAACGAAAATCACATAATCATCGTACCCAGATGGAAAAATCTAAGTTCGATAATTTGTTAAAAAAAAGGGGATAAATGTGTTGGATAAACAGCATTTAGTTAGTCACTCTGGAACAAACTGTATTTTGTCTGAGGACACAAGCATTAAGACTATAATAATAACACTGTTACAAAAACATACATAAATAGAAGAGTATTATTTAGTTTTATGTACATGAGGGAAATTCATCTTCATCATTATTACAATAACAGCATAACATTTCACCTTGTTCAACGTCATTATCTTGGTCATTTGGATTGTTTTGATTGACAAAAACATACATAAATAGAAGAGTATTATTTAGTTTTATGTACATGAGGGAAATTCATCTTCATCATTATTACAATAACAGCATAACATTTCACCTTCTTCAACGTCATTATCTTGGTCATTTGGATTGTTTTGATCTGACATAATTGTCTACAAATGTGAGCTCGAGATCATTGTACCCATTTGGACCCGAGAGTAGTTAAGAGAGTTTTTAGTTGTTTTGCTTTAATTTGATTTTGGAGTAGAAAAGTGGGTAGCTTTTTATTTCCTATAAAACAACTCAGTTTTTAGAAGAAAAAAATTGGTTTTACTGTTTGATCTTTTAATAATAATTCTTTTAGCCGTACTGACCCATTCCATTTTCTTTCAAGAATACAACGCGGCCTTTATATCGAAAATAATCCAATGGATGCCTAGTTTTCGAACCTCTCCCTCCTTGGAGTAAATGTCATACTATTTCGTAGGTGTTTTGATTGTACTATACGATGAAACACTGCAACTACTGTAAGAACACTGTCTTAGGCAGGCGAATACAATCAAAATGGCAATTAGTCCAAATTTCTAGGACATACTGCCATTAGTTTGTCTTTCATCGTTGAACATACTACACATAGAATGTCTAGGGCATTTTCATGATTTATTTTAGACCGGACAAAATCCATTTATAATGTATATTTCTATTCAGAGGAGTTTGTGGCACTACTTTTAGTTAAAAGTATCAAACAATGAACAAAATGATATAGAAAATCTACTCCTCAATTATTGTTACTAGAGTTTGAATATATACATGCAAGGAATATTTTTGATAATTATTTTAGAAGCGAAGAAGATCAGAGTACATCTATTGACGGTAGACGAATATTTGATGTGAAACATTTAATAAGTCAACCGTCGATATTTGGTTGTCACGCAGATTCATTTGGGTGTTCTTCTAGGAATATGAAATTTTCTGTAGAAGTTCGATCAGGGTATCAATCAATTCAAGATTGTAATATGAACACTATACGGCAATGTTAAATTATCACTAATGTTTTTAACATTAAAGATTGTACAGTAATAAACTTGTAGGTATATGGTACTCTGTGTACCGGCCAAAGCTACACTCAGATGAGTGAAATATCGTCTACTAAAGTCTACTGCATCTTCGTTTGAAGCTGCTGCAAAAGAAGAACGAGATGCATCAATTCTGGCAAATAATTTAGACGAAGATGGAACTTCATGTATTACTGTTGTAGTTGATGGTTCTTGGGCAAAAGTGTAGTTACAATTCATTATCTGGTGTAGTAAGTAATGAAATTTACTTTGAAATTATCTATATTTTAATGTATTTCTTTTGAGGCGTGTATAATTGGATTCAAAACAGGTAACATTTTATTTATTGGTCTCCGAAATTCATACTGTCTCATCTGCGATAGAGCTCAGTCTACAAATGAGCCAATTCATGACCACTTCTTCATCTCTTCTTCTTCTTCATTGTTGTCCACTTACCTCCTTTACACTTTTCCACGATGATTTGTCTTGGGATAGATAGCACCAGACACGTCATGCTACCTCGTTAACGTCGTCCAACCATCTCCTTTCATGTCTTCCGATTCCTCGTTTTGTTTCCCTTGGTCGCCATGACGTTATACAATGTTTCCATCTACAGTATTCTTGTGTAGCAACGTGCCCTGTCCAGCCCCACTTGAGTTCTGCAATTTCCGACATTGAAAACACCTGGCAATTGAAATACCGAAAGAACGCGCCCAGAAGATCAAGACATATATTCTTTAAAATAACGAAAGATGTTCATTAGAAGCTCTATAATGGTTGAGATCCTCACCACATGTCAAAGATGGAGTGGTCGTCTACGGTATACCTCAAACTCTTTAGGCAAACTTAGACAGATGACGAGAGCTAAGTATACCTCGACGTATGACGGCGTATATTAGAATGCGAGTAGATGTTAGTTATTATTAATTCTATGGTAGTTCTTGCTTTTCTAATTACTTCAATTGTTGATAACTCTATCTGAATGCGTTCTTTTTGGCGGGGGGGCTCTTATGAGTATCCTTCTTTTTCTTTATGTACCGTGTCCGCGTAGAACGTTGGCTAGTTGAATCCTGTCTACCGCAAGTCTGAAGAGTGCACTTGAGTTTATACCACACCAATCGCCCAAATTTTTAACCAAGACGTCTTACGCCTTGCCAGAAATTTTGCCCTGCATGATATTCTGCAGTAGTGTGTACTTCATACCTCTCATTACGTGACCGAAGTATTCTAATTTTCTTCGTTTAATAGTGCATAGGATTTATGTGTTTTTATTCAGACGGTTAAGTATGTCTGCGTTGCGTATCTTATTGATCCATGATACCTTCAGAATTATCCTATAGTACCACATTTCGACGTCTCAAGTCGCTTCATTTCATTGCTATTCATAGTCCATGCTTCCACACCGTAAAGCAAGATTGAGACAGCTCGGTGTGACAAATTTGTTCTTATATGAACATATTTCTGTTCGTTAATGAGGGCGATTTTTCTTTTCAAATTACATAGAAACAAATACAAATCGCAGCGTAGATACTCCGGCGATTAAACAGCGACGTTGAATCGTTAATTACGGAAACAGAGCACATGAACAATTATGCGGCCGTCTACTATAGTAATGTCTGGGTACTTAATGGGCAATTCCAACGATAAAACACGATACTTTCCAATGTATGTTATCTTTTCAGAAATGTAAGCGTTTTCTGCGAATGTCGGCGTGAATGCTCAAAAGTGAGATCGTTATTTACCACAAATGGATGTCTATAATATTTGTTACTACAAAAACAAAGCTAATGAGGTCCGAAATAGTTTGATCATTCGAGGCTGAAGTGAATGAGGCGCTACATTGTCTGTCGTCCCAGAGTCTAGAAGAGCGGGATTAGTCCAGCGGCTTTCGAAGATATCGTTCCTAATTAGGAATAATTACATCCTTAATACCCTTGTAGAATTGATTTGGTTAGTTTGAATTAGCTCTTCTAAGCAAATTTTGCCATAATTTACGAGGTTGTTTTTCAAAAGTTAAAGTGTATTTGTGTTGAAAATATACAAAACAGTTATAAAATCAAAAATATAAACAATAATAATATAAACAAATTGGTGTGTAAAGAATAATAATTTTAAAAATTGTAAAATAATTATTTTTAAGAAGAAAGCTGGTTGTCGCGTCTTTTGGCCTGTTGTATTAAATTGTTAACATGGGCCTTTAAGATGACCCATGTTCGGTTGCCTAGAGAAGGTTCATTTTTAAGGCATTCCAGCCACTCCTGCTTTTTCGGTATAATACCACAAGAAATATGGTTACTAAAATGCCTCATAACAGCATTTGTTTCTTCTGATGACCAAGGTGTTTTTCTAACAGGGACCTTTTCCGGTTGAGCTATTTAAACAACACGTACTATTAAGTATACAGTAAAAGGTAATAATCTTAATATAGTAAATAATATTTTATAACTTATGAATTCAGAATTAAACGTATATTACCAAGAATAATCAACGAGAGAGGATAACTCTTAACTCACAAGCCAATCAGAGAACCTTTGGAAACGAATCATTGTTTACATACTGAATACTTGGGTCCGAAAAAATAGAGCATAACGAATACCGTTAGCTAACCGTAAGGTGCATATTACGGTTACCTTCAATTTAACATCATATGCCTAGCTTAGTAAACAGCGATAACAATTATCGCGTAGGATTTCAGGTCAACAATGTATCTCCTCTAGTTTATATTCCTCGTTATAACGTAAGGTATTATAATCTCCTACACATTTATTACTTACTATGTTCAGGACGGCTGCACTTTGACGGACGGTCCAAGTAATAACTTGGGACTGCAGAGTTGTCGGTCGAAACTATTTAAACCACATATTCGAATTAGTATAAAATTATATACTATAATAGTTAAATAGAAATATGTTACTTACTAGCTACTCGTTTTGTTGGCGGGTCAGCCTCCGATACGGAATCTAAAAAGTATAAAACATGCATTAATCAATGCGGCCGCGTTGACCGATTAAAGAAGGTAATAATATGCGTTGAGAAAGTATCAGATGAAGTCTCTCCTGCAGCTACCCGGCCGCGCAAAGGTAGACTCGAATCTATTCAACAAGGTATGCATTCAATAGAAATTTTTAAATTATGGTTAGGCCTAGTACTTTGAAGTTGTGTAAATAGAGAAATGAGTTACTTACCGCAGAACACGGTAAGTAACTCATTTCTCTATATATCTGGAGGTAGACGGGCGTTCCATATCAAGTGCAGCTGCGGAGTGTACTATTTAAATGACATTCAAATAAGTAAAATAATTATAATACAATTTGAGTGATAATACTATTACATGTTTTATTAGAGTATGTTACTTACTATTCAGTGAAGGCTCCCCTGCGTCTACCCATTCACGTAAAGGTCGAGTCGATTCTATTTATTAAGGTATATATTTAACAGAAGTTTTTTAAAATAAGGTTAGGCAGATATTTAAATATTCAATATACAGAGTGTCCACTTTTTCGACCATTTTGAAATGAACAATGACATCGACAATTTTTTTAAAAATGAGAACCCTATTTTTTATTGCTGATTCGGAAAGGGATTATTTTTCTGCGATCAGCGATGTATATTATAGTATAGGTCACATAATGAAATTTCCGGGAAAAATAATTTAAAATGTCAGAGTGAACAAAACACAAAACGCGAAATAATATTTAATTAAACAATAAAAAGCTAAAGTAAATGCTCAAACTATGCACCATTGTCAACAATGAGTTAATCGAAGAACAAATTTTTATTTTTTTATTCCATTATAAGTTGGCATTTTAAAATTAAAAATCGAAGTCTCCGAGCAATTATAAATAAAGGTTTTAACCTATTTATTCAATACTTTTGAGACATCCTCTATATATTTATATATATTTATACTTTGCAGTTGTGTATATAGAGAAATGTTTTTCTTACCATATTCAGCAAATCTGTAGGTGGACGGGCGTTCCATATCAATACCAGATGAGTTTCTCCGTACTATTTAAATAACATATTCAAATAAGTAAAATAATTATAATATAAAATTGTTTTGCCAATTTGAGTGATAATACTATTATATGTTTAATTATAATAGTATGTTACTTACTATTAAGGGAAGGCTCCCCTGCATCTACCCATTCTCGTAAAGGATGGCTCGTTTCTATTAAACAAAGAAACCATTTTAGCAGAAGTTGCGTAATTTATGGCTGGGCAGAACTTTTGTGATTACAATTGATTATTACTTAAAGGACATACAACATCAAAAGATTTTATGAGGAGCTATACTCATCCAAAAACACTGGTTAGCCCAAATGAAAGAAGAGCAAAATTATCGAGCTATACAGAAAACATCCCTGATATAAGTATATATGAAATAAAACTAGAATTAGAGAAGGTGGGAAACAGTTACTAATAACTCTGGAAAAACTATTTAATAATTGTTTAGACATACGATAAACTAAATCAAAAATATTCACAATTTCAAAATTTCAAGCAAAGATATTATTATTATATATTAAAATGTATCATCACTTACTATGTTGTGCAGGTGTCGCTGAGGCACAATCGGGGTCCGAGTCGGAGGAGTCGGCAAAGTCTGAACATGCAACATAAACCCCTTGTGTTAGTAAAAAATATCTAGCTATGATTGTATGATTTTAGGCATTTGTAACATAAATGCTAGAATAAAGAGTAGTTACTATTCAAAGACGACTCTCTTGCATCTACCTAGTCGGCTCGAATCTATTAAATAGGGAATACATTTTAACAGAAGTTTTTTATATTATGTTTGGGCAGATATATTGTGATTTAAACGATTGATATAAGTTATTACGTACATGGAAGTGGCACCATAGAACGGTTTTCTCCGGAGGACACCTTCCTTCCTTTGCTAGATAGCCCTGGTCTATTTGGATTTATAATCAGCGAGGTCTCCCCAAGGTGAATGGCCTTTTGAGGGACCCGATAATAATTTTTGTGTGTTTCCATGCTGTGTCCAAAGTGCCCGGCAGCATTCTCTACTTGCATAGTAGTAATTTCCTTCCTAAATTGCATAGCGGTGACCGCCTGCTTCCTCATGAGGGTTCCTTTCATAAGGTTAGGGCACACCTTAGCTTGTTTGGCAAATTTTGATATAAGTATGCCTGTTTTGCGTGGTGCCTCGCCCCTTGTTCCGAACACATAGGGATTATCCACTTTAATATTTGTTTGAGAGCGTACGTTCTCTCTTAACAAATAATCAAGTATGTCCCCATGTGTTCGGAGAATTAAGCAGGGCACCATCCTGCCATGTTTTCCCTCGACCATGACATGGCGGCATATGAAGGAACGCTCCTGCTCTTCTTTCCCCATTGCCTGGAACTCCTCGCTGTTGGGGTCCATTACGGAACCATTTTTAAGGTTTTCCACCGTCATTCGCTCAACTTCCCCAGGTCGTCGTCGGTTATATACGTATATGTGAATTAAAATTGCGTCCATTAGTTCTCTATGCAATTCGGAAGAGAAGGTCGTAAAAAACTTCTCGTGAAGTTGCTCGATCTTCTCCTCCAAGAAACTTAACAATTTTTCAATTTGTTGGGCCGTTGGTAGACGTACGCCCTTCTTGTATTTGCCTATAAGAGATAGATTATTTACACACACACACATATATATATATATATATATATATATATATATATATATATATATATATATATATATATATATATATATATATATATATATATATATAGGTGTGCCAAAAGTGTGGATACATTCGATAAAACCTTTATTTATGATTATTGCAAAAATTACTTGGACACTTCGATTTTTAATTCTAACCGACAATTTTTTTAAATGAGAATTCCATTGTGAATTCTAAAAAGAATTGATTTTTCTCGGAAATATCCTTATGTGACCTATACGATAATTATACATCGCTGATCGCAGAAAAATAATTCCTTATAGAATTCGTAATAAAAATGGGGTTCTCATTTAACAAAATTCTCCATGACGTCATTGCACATTCAAAAATGGTCGCAAAAATTGACACTTTCATTAAAAGTTGGCAATCGAAGTATCCGAGCAATTTTTGAAATAATCATAAATAAAGGTTTTATCGAATTTATTCCATACTTTTGGGACACTCTGTATTTAAAAAAACATATTATTTATTATCTCTAAACAATTTGTTATATGACTTACGAATTTTTAAGGTGGACAGTGCGTTTCACTCAGTTTCTAATAACTCCTTAAATAATTTTACGTCCGCAGTGTTCCCAGCAACTCTATTTAAACGCCCCTAAATATTTAGAATATTCAATTAATATATAAACATATCACCGACATGAAAATTGCAATACCGAGAAGGATTATTCAACTGACTTCTGTAAAAACTTTTGACAATTGAAAAGTAACATATTTATTTTTTATTAACAATGCTTTGGTTCACCCTTTCTTGTCTTCTCTAGTCCCTGCCTGATATCATCATATTATCAATATTATGGTGGTTTGATTTTTTATTTTTTCAAAAGAACAAATGAAATATGACATTGAGAGTGATATATATTCTTTAGACAAAATAAGAGATAACAATATTCGAAGAAACTTAAGTAATTGAAAAAACCGATAATGATACTTGATCCAAATTAAACCGTATATTTCTATAGCTTCTAGTTGCAATGTCAGCGAGTTCATGGGTGAAATTAAAGAGGAAAAATACACTTATGAGAAAATGCTATTCTTCATAGAAAGTTTGATTTCTCCAAATCTTCTATTTATAAAAGTATGCAAAGTAATTGAATTAATTTTTTTGAATAACTTATATAGCCAACAAGTTGTAACAATAACAGAAATGGCACTTTACCTAACGGGACTTGACAAAATTATTATTCCTTTAAAGTTATGTGCATTTTTGTTAAACTTTTGAAGAGTTGAATATGGATTATGTAATGAATATCGATAACGTTTTTCCTCTTTGTAAATTCACCCTTGGACATACTGTATTCATATATAAATATATACATATATACATATCCTCTTACTATGGCATGTTTTACGATGGTTGCCAGCGCGTGACCTGTGCTTTTGGCGAGCGATGGATTTCCAAAAAAAATGAGTTTCTGAATCGAACTCGCATAAAGCCTTAGTGGCATCTACGACCGTATCGTACAAATCGTGACGGAGCATGGACCTAAAATCTGTTACCCGATTGTCCATGCTTCTGGCAATTTTCAGTAACTTAGCTGCCTCCCTCAGCTTCGTCGACGCAAAGGTATATAAATGAGGCTGCCTCATATACGCCTCTAGCATCCGATTGCCATAAATGCATAGCAATGGGTCTTTCTGAGCTATCTGGCTAATATTGTCAATTATCATTCGACTATATACCTTCCTTTTCAGTAAGTCAGATGCCTCTGCTGGTATTGCATTTACCGCCATTATAATTGCCGCTTGACTTTTCAGTCGGCGGTACCTAACTCTACAATTATTACAATCAGTACTAATATGGTTATTTTAGATTTAATTTACCGCTGATCAGCATTTTGACGCTGTATGTGGCGACTAATGTATGATTCCCTTATGTATTCTTTACATATGGGACATGGAGCATAAGCTCCGAAGGATGTCCGCTTTGAAATTTGCTCCGATTCAGTGCACATTAGATTGTGCTTGTGAATTGAATCGGCACGTAATACTGCTAAAGCTTGTCTGGAAACAAGATAGTTAAGTAAGACAATAATTCGAATCGCTGGATCCTTTGCAGCAAGAACCCGCGGTTCTTCGCCATGGTAAGCATCTAGGTGACGGGGTAGACGCGTAACCTTTTTATTGCAGTAAAGGCACGGGTATACTTTCTCTCTGGACATAGTCTCTTCTTGAGGCAAAGCAACTATAATATTTAATACATATATATTTAGTATAATTAAACTGGACATAAAACTTGTTTTCTGCTTCTAATTATAACTCGCTAATATAATGGAAGCTAAGATTGACGGAGCATTGCAAGAAAAACAATAAAGCTTTTTAAAATTAGCTTAAAGAAATGCCGACATCGAAATATCGACAGTATTGAAATTCCGACATGCATAATACCGGTAGTATCGAAATACTGACATTCAAATTAACGAAATTCAACAATCCGACTATATTAAAACACCTACAGTAACGAAATAATTGGAGTTGTAAAGTGAAACCAAATTACAATTGAACATATTTATACAGCTAAATAGAAATATATTAGGTCTATTTACTAGTAGCATCACACCTCTCCCCCCGCCGAAGAAAAGGAGGGGGAGCGGATTCTTTAAAGTTAACATTCAATTGCTTATATAGGAAGTCGTTTATAATATAATTAAAATAAATGTGTGTAAGGGTTGTAGACAGAAGTATCTGATTTTGCTATTACGAATATATAGATAGTACTTACCAAGATAGTCTCAAAATGGTTCACACTATTACAAATTACAAATTACAAATTCACACACTTACAATACTATGCTAACTATATACATGAAATGAAAATCTATGATATAACGAATAAAACTAAATACAACTATGAAATATACAAAAACGGAGCAAAACGTAATGAAAAGGCGATGTTTCACTAGAAACAATTCGAAGTAGAATGATAAAACAATATCTAATTTGTTGGACAACAAATCCCACCACACCTAAGAACCTGCAGATAAAGTTAAAAAATGGCGTATATTGTTTTTATTTATTTTTATTGTTATCGTTGAGACCTAATTCAACCCAGATGTTACCAGATGTGGCTTTTCATGCCAATTTTATACTCTAGGAATAAAAAATAAATCACATGTTTTCGTCGAAACAAATGGATGTATATGTGAAAACACGAACGTATCAGTTAAAAAAATTATTTATTCATTTTATTTATTTTTATAAATATCGTTGAGAGCAAATTCAACCCGTATATTTTAGCTTTTTCATACCAATTTTATACTCACAAGGGAATAAAAAATAAATGACGTATTGTTTACGTCGAAATAGGTGGATGTATGATCTGTTATAACACAAAGTAGTTTGTTCTCTGTTTGACGCGTTATTTACCAAACAAGTGTGTATGAGAAATACCCGTATGTATAGAGCGCGCTACGGGTTGGTAGGTACAAACCAACAACTTGGGGGGTATGGCGCGGGCGGGGGCTGAAGCAAACACACATGCCAGATGGTGATTTAAAGTTAAATAAATAATTAAATTTCTTGTATATGAATATTTATAATACAACTAAATAAATGTGTGTAAGGGTTGAATTTACTACTACGAATATGTTGATAAGACTTACCAGACTCATATTGGTGTACAATATATTATACAATATATAATTAGCTTCGGCATTATAGAGCTGCTTCTTTATGCCGGAAATAGTCATATACATTTTATTGCGTAAATATTTGAGTTTTTTTATTTTATTACTATATATATTGGCAATATTAATTTTATTGTTAAATGAAAATGAATGTTCAAAATATGTACAAAATTTAAACCAACCAAGAAATTATTCAAAATAAAAACAAGAATTCTACTAAACTCAACTAAAAAGTAATGTTATATACACTGAAAACTATACAAAACTATAACAATTCAAAATCAAGAAAAGATTCAAAATTAAAACAAAAATTCTACTAAACTGAACTAGTAATGTTATATATATATATATATATATATATATATATATATATATATAAACTGAAAACTACACAAAACTGTAACAATTCTAATGAAATACTAAGACACTTATATTGAATTGAATCAATACGGATTCAAAATAAAAGCGCACATAAAACACTACGACTTTAACTTTAATAGAATAAAGTAGAACAATTATAATCAAAGATGACTTCTAGCCTCTGTAGAAAAGATTGGAATGAATACAATTCTAATCTTCTTCTCCTCCAATGTGATATATTAAAGAGTAGATGATATTTAGGCATATATTCCTTCAAAAATTCTCCTGCGTAGTTGCAATTTGTTTGCCGGACGAATTTCCAGGAAGTGCCTGGATCAATGACTGCCGGATCATGAATAAACTGTAGTGCTATCGATATTTGGCGTAGATGGGATGGTAAATTAAATTTTTGCACAAATTGTCCGGTATGTTTAGGATAATTACGGCCATTTAATACGGCGCACGCCGTTGTAATTAAAAATATTGACTACATTTAATCATTTAAATGTAATTAATTAATAAGTGTGTATGACTAGAGGAAGAGTCAAACTATTCAATTTAAATAAACACTGCTTTTGCAAGTACAAGCAATAATTAAGTGCTTTTTCGATACATTTTCGCAGAACTGATCAAGATCCTTTTTTCTTTCATCTAATCTTCTTCTACTTATCTCTCGTTAATGTTAAAATCATCGATGTAGGTGTTAATCCCTGGACTGGACGTGAATGAGCGCGACATATTGTTAGAAACTGTTGCTATGTGGCGTTGTTTTTCTTGTTTTTCTTGATTTTGGATTAGCGTCCATATGTCCGCTTCAGTGGAATTTGAATACTATTCTTGAAACTGCATAGCGAACCATGCCAGGTCGACGGAAAATTCTCGCATGGTTGAATTATGTTAAAATAATTATTTATCTGGGTGTTCCTCTAGTTTTTCCTTGCTCGTTTACTTCCTATACTTCATTTCAGTGGTCTTTCGCATTTTCTGACTAAATGCTAGAACCATCGTTTGATGTAATTTTATTGTTACTGATATGGGTTCTTCTTGTATTCTTATGCTTATTTCATATTGTATTCCTAATAAGAATGTACTTCTTTAATCACTGCAAATACTTCACTTCCATTGCTTGAATCCTACATTTGGATGTTGTATTTAACACCCAACCATCACAGCCATAAATTACAAATATGCCTATAGATTTTCTTAAATACATTTGTGTTGGTGCTTATTTCCTTTTAAAATAAATGCTTACGGTACATTCTAGCAGGTCATCGGGATTTATTATAAATGCATCTAACACAGGCTTTAATGAGTCTACGGTCCTGGGGATTTCTTTTTAAAGCTGCCCCACAGTTAGTTAATATGGTAACTGCATGATCAATTTCGCATGAGAGTGAAATATGGCCAAACGGAGGCAGTAGCGGAAAAATATGTCGCGGGAACTCTCTTCAATAAACCATTTGGTTAACTTCAAAGGATTCCATGCGTGTTTGTCGCTGCAGTTCATTTACGTTGCGAAACAGCACAATGTCTAGAATATCAGGCCTATGTCCCACCTTATGGTACAAGACGGGTTTGTCCGGGTTCGCTGTCAAGAACCCGTTGATTTCAGCACACATCGACAGAATCATTCCACGCACTGTAGTCGTGCGACAATTCCTCCGCGCATGTTTCCTGTTAAAATCACCTGCGAGAATAATGTTCCCCTGGCCGTAGTAATTTTGCAGTGCTATTATAACAAGCCATAATCGCGACAGCTCTTTGTTTATTGTTATGGCGTTGACCTCCAGGTTGTCCAGCAACGACATCTCGAGCACTGCATGATCTAGTGCTCTTCTTGCATATATTTTCCCATTTTGGTTCGCATAATCTATCCATTCGAAAAATATTGTAACCAGGTATTTTTTCTTTCGTTAGGGCGGAGGTAAGTTTCGCAGATCAATATGACGTCAATATCTTGTCGATCTAAGAAATCTGTTAATTCGTGATTATCGGAATTTAAACCGCCTGCATTCCAGAACGCTAACTTGAATTGCTTGAATGGTGAGGCCACAGTGTGCTGATGTTAGGCATTTTAAGGACTAGAGGATATGATAGTCATAAACTTGATACTCAAGTTTATTCGCGCATCTTGTACTTCAGCAGTGACCCCCTGGCTTAGCCTGAGATCGATTAAGTTATTGAAGTTGTTAATTTTGACTGCGAGTGGGTCGGTGTGGATACTAGAGGGTGCCTTAAAGAAATCTTTTGGGCAGCGGGTGCCTTTGACGGTGTCGTATTGGCAGCGTCATAAGGCGACTTCCTTCACTAGTGTAGGCTAGTGAAACAAAACCGTGTTAGATTCTTACTGACTAAAGATCGTTTTAGACAAGACTATTTCTATTCTCAAAAGTTGTTCAAGAAATGAATTCATATATCCTCCTCGCATACAATTATTTTTCCATTCTATCTACCATCCAATTCAATATTTCAAATAATTTGCTGTATGATACGAGACAATTTAGAATGCCTCGCATCTTCACTAATTTTTGAGTCAATTGTCTTGTCTAAAACGACCTTTAGAAAGGCACTCCCCGCTGCAGCATATCGAAATATCAAATTTATGTATGTTTAAATCAATGGAAGGTTAGAAATTTAAGAATGGCCATGTTGGCCAGCCCAGGAGGGCTTCACTTTAATTTGCCCGATCCACGGTGGGCCTATCATTTTTCAATTATGATATTCATCAGAGTTGGAATATAACTTCATTGATTCTATTGGATGCGCCTCCAATATTCCGTGAAAGCTTGTGCCAATATGTTTGATGTGTTCAAACACCAGACATACTTCTAGCTTGTTTATAATTTGGGTGTTCCTGACATACCACGGGGAATTCAGGAACCTTCCCAGCATAATGTTCTGCTCCGCTGCAGGCAAAAGCAGTTTATCATATGTAAGTTTTGGTTTCAGCACAGAGCTAAATATTCTTAACTTATAACGCCAACTAAGAACGCTACTAATAAAGGGAAATAACCTGCCAGCGGCTTGTCTGGTTTTGCCAGGTCGGTCTCCAGGTGTGCATTTCAGCTCAATTTAGGCGTCAGGATGACACCCAAATATCTGACAGAATCACTTCAGAGAATATTCTTATCAAATAATAAAATGTCATCCAGTCTCGCCAGTATCATTCGGGAAAAGAAAACTACGCTGCTCTTGTCTGGATTCATCTGTACCCGCCAAGTCTTCATCCACAACTCAAGTTCGGTTGTGGCTGATTATGGGCGCGCAGCGATAGCGGACGAGTTACTCGAGCGAAACGGTAAAGCTGTATCGTCAGCGTGCTGTGCCATACATAGCAGAGAAGTATTTGGGATATCTGGGACAGGAACTTTCCTTTTTGCGCATTTCTTGACTGATGCCCATCGAAATCTTGGATTTAAAACTTTATGTTTGACACTACAGAAATGATCTATATCCATGGCTGTATAATTTGCATTTTCTGCTGCTGTGAAAACTAGACCTCCGGGTCCATGAAGGAATGCTGGGGTTTTCTAAATTCTTCCCAGTCTGCGAGCATGTTTCCATAACTTTTTAGTATCATCGGTAGACTCTATGAGCTAAAGCCAGCTAAGTTTTTTGTGCTGTGTTTCTGCAGATCAAGCATGATAATAATCGGAATTCATGATAAATTCGACTATTATGGTTCTAGGCTTTGATTAGTCCACGGATGCCGACGAGACCCAGGGGATTTCTCTGGCGACAGTTAATTCGGAATATGCACGATCAATTTCGCGAGTGAAATATGGCCTAACGGATGCAATACCGAAAAAAGATGTTGCGGGAACTCGTTCCAATCAACCATTCTTTGACTTTAAGGGGTTCTCTGCTTGCATGTCGCTGCAGGTCAACCACAATGGGAAGATGATTCGAGTTAAGGGCATTATTAACCGTCAAATTACTAGAGACATTTACGCTGCGAAACAACGCAGTGTCTAGAATATCAGGCATTTGCCTTATTTTATGGTAGAAGGTGGGTTTGTCCCGGCTCGCAATCGAGAACCCGTTGTATTAAACCCACAGCCACAAGAACCTTCCACGTACTGTATATGTGCGACAATTCCCCTCCGCAAGTTTCGCAGGGGTAAATGATACTGTGTCCAGAGGCCTGCATTAAGTCCAGGTTTGCAGGCTATTATAACAATCGAGACAGGAAATTTATTATCGATTTATATTGTTATGGCTTTCACCTCCAGGTTCCAGCAACAGTAATTCTAGGGCACCGCCTGATCCAGTGCTCTTCTTGTATATATTAGGCCCCCATTTGGTGCTCCGAATCTATCCCTTCAAGAAATATTGTAACCTGGTATTATACACCTTTCGCTAGGGCAGACGTCAATACCATGCTAGTGTAAGAAATCTTCTCATGTCTAACTAATGTTTATCGGTGTTTAATCCGTCTGCCATGCACCGTCCATACAGCAAGGGTGTAGATCTGAGACTGGCCAGGCGCAACCCATGTCCATAACGGACCTACAGGCGATGTTCTTGAGTCAATATGTGTCGATTTGAGCCCCGATACGCACCGTCCTTACGGCAAGGGGGTAGCTCCGACACAAGCCTAATGCAACCCATGTCCATTATGGAGCTACAGGCAATGTTCTTCTTGCAAGCCTAATGCAACCCATGCCCATAACGAACCTACATGCGATATTCTTGAGTCGATAGTCGATATGTGTCGATCTGAGCACCGCATTGCACTATCCATACAGTAAAGGAGTAGTTCTGTCACCACCCGGGTGCAACTCATGTCCATAACGGACCTACAGGTGATGTTATTGGGTCGATAGGTGTCGACCTGCGCACCGCGATGCACCGTCCATACAGCAAGGGGGTAGCTCTGACACCAAATGGTGAAATACTCGTTGCCCTTATACACAACGGGTATTTACGGCTGGGGCATAGAGTCAGTACACCATGTGCCTGATCCTTTCAGTCTCCGCTAATTCGATGGAGATCCTCCGCGCCAAAAGCCGTTTTCGGTTTAAAAACTGCCACATGGTCCCTTTTATTGATGAAGGACGCCTCAAATTCCTCAAAAGAGACAAACCCATCATTGTTGTCGTACCAAGTGGATCCAATAGTTATCCGAGCCGTTGTTCGTTGTAGCGTTTTCTTTTATCTGCTTGCAGAATTTGGAGGGGTAATTCATGACATCACCAGAAAACGGATACGGGGTTAGCGGTGCTACTAGGTATCTGCCGCTTTATCACTTGACGCTGGCACTTCCTGGCCGCGGGTCAACCTTTTCTTTTGTCCTGTAAGATTAAAATCTTCAAAAGACACCCATGGTGTCAGATTTAACCCGCCATCCCAGCCATTCTCCTGCCCCCTACCGATTAAAAACAGCCTCAGGTCCCTCGATGGGGCTTGTGCGCCTCGAGGCACTCGTATGCCCCTTCTCTTTGTCCTTTGTTCTGGTCCTCTTTTCACGCCCGTCTCTGTCTCGTCAGTATCGTGAATTGGGGGGCTCGTCTGTGTTTCCTGCCAGCCCGTCTTTGTGCGTTGCCCCTATTACTGTCCTGGCGAAGTGGGCCACGGCGTCCCAATTATCCGGTGTTTGCAGCATGACCTATACTAGCCTGTCTGCCTTGGGACCGCTCTCGCAGTGCTGGCACATTCCGTTGGTCGCCTTTCCTATTTCGTGCCCGGTTAGTATATGGGTTGTCCAATGGTCGACCTCCCTGTGTTTGTTGTATATCCACGGCAGGATGCTAGAGACTAGCCGCTATGTCCCCGTGTATCTCTGGGATTCTCGCCATCTCCTCTCGTCTCGTCCTTCGAGGCCTTGGTTGTCGGTCCTTTATTAAATTGGCAGAAGGACCTCCTCACCTTGCTTGGTGGTTAGCGGGCATTGCACGTCCTGACTGCTCCAGTACGGAGGGATGTGAGTAGCCTCTGGCTGTTTCTCTGGACCGCTGCACCGCTGGCAGAGAAAGGTGCAGCTTAGAGTTGCTTCGAGCGCGAGACTGTAGCCAGTAATCTCAGCTTGGCCTCTCTGGGGCCGCAGATGTTCGATGGGATTCGGGATGTTGCCGCTTCCGTTTTCGTTGCCTTCCTCGAGGCCTGGAGGATGTGAGTCGTGAAATTGGTGTTTGCTTCTAGCGTTGTGCCTGTAGTGCGGTTGACTGTCACTGCCTCGCCCAGTAGTTGTGCCGCACCTCTCTGTTCCTGCTTTTTTTGTGGTGAGCAGTGTCGCCACGGTTTTGTGGGTCGCAACCGCTATCTGGTCCACCGCCTTTCTGGTCTTCTGGGTCAGTGCTTCTGCGTCCTGGTCGCTGTCAAAGAACGCCAGATCATCCGTGAAAGCAATCGTTTCGAAGGCTGGTGGTAATGTCAAAAGGAGCCCAAATTGGAACTCCTCTCCACTCACTGCCGTCCGGCGCTCTGTAAATGAGCTTCCTCTCGTCGAGGTAGCTCGCCATTAGGCACAGTATCGGCGCCGGCGTGTTCAAGCCCCGCAGTGCCTCCATTATCCGGTCCCAGGGTAAGAGAGCTGAAGCCGTTGATTATGTCAGCGTTACCGTTAAGCAATGTCTACGCTTTCGTCGTGGCCTGCTGTTTGCAACGTCAACTATCCCTCTCACCAGCAGGATGGCGTCCACTATCGCACGTCCCTTACTGATCCTGAACTGTGTCGGAGCCAGTCCACCCGCTTCTCCGATGGTTTCCTCGAGCCAGTCCGTGGCCAACCGCTCCATGGTTTTCGTCATACCGTCAATAGGCACAGTGGACTGTATGCTGTGGGGTCAGTGCCTGTCTTCCCCTTTATAGGGATCATCACGAGTTTGGCTACCTTCCACTTGCTCTAAAATATGCCTTCTAGCAGGCATTAGTTTAGGGTATTTATGGCATCCTTAACAATGGTTGGGGCTGCCTTAACCGCCTCGCTTGGCAGCACATCGGGCCTGGTGCGTTCCTGCTGAGGAGACTGCTAAGGATCCTCTTCACCACCTCCTCAATTCTGTCCTGTTCTGGGTTCTCCAGCATCCAAGGGTGGGATGTTGTGGTTAGCGGGTGGCCTGGCAGGAAACTGTGCCGCCACCACCGATGTCGCAGCTCCCATCACCACCGCATCAGGCGATGACGATTTTGTATGGGAGTCCCATGGGTCGTTCACTACTTTCTCGCAGAGGCGACACCAGCATCGATTTTGGCTCCGCTGGTTGGAATTTCGGCATTCCTTCCCTCTGGCCCTGTACTCTTCGCGAGAGTAGTGTGGTCGGTCGTCCAGCCGCTCTCGTCCGCTGGGTTCGTCTGCGTTATTGGTTTCTCTTCTGGCCTCTTCTACTTCCGCGCACCATCAATAAACCCCGACGTCGTGGATCTCGGTGTCGCATTCCTCCTACAGCTTTTCAATAAGCAGGCTTGCCATCTTCTCCGCTCCAAATTTCCTCACGTTTTGCATGTTGTCTAGGCGTTTGTTAAGTGCTTCATGTTGGAGCCAGCTTATGGACCATCTTCGTCCGGTCGGTGTGTTGTCAGTTTTTGTACCTGTGGTCGCTGATGGTCTCTTCGTCTAGTACCATCCACCTCTGGATCCTGTTAAACAAGTTGGTTCCCGGAAAGTTAAATAATAAATAAAACAAATGATATATAGCATGGCAAAAAACACTTAGACCGCAGAGTGAGCCCATTGTGAAACCTTCCTTTCAGGCCGCTCACTCAGCTAACTAATCGATCCTGCGCGCAAGCTACAGGCTTTGACAGGCGAGCAGGTGCTAAAGCTGATCATACTAACTCTCTGATCTACTGCAAGGATTTGCTCTCGAATGCATTTCCTAGTGTATCGATTAGCATGAATTGTACCATTTGCGTTAAGGAGAAATTTGCAAAAACCAGCAACGATAGTCCACCAAAACCAGCAACGATAGTCAACCAAAAGCAGTTCTTTGTAACATGAAGAACTGAAAATATAGTTCTCCTACACTATGCCTAATGTATTCACGTCTATCTCGTCATATTAAGTTACAACGGGTCCGATCATTAAACAACATAGTGCCCCAATCGTATGCTGTTCAGTTAAGGCCATCCTATGCACATCTTTTATTGCGGTCCGAATGAATCAAATAGGTTCTAATGCTACTCTCACCTCTTCGTGGTGTACCCCAGTAACATCGGTCAATATGGGGGCAGGAGCCCGCAAGCTCGCAGCTAATGAGAGTAAAGCGGCCATACGACGGTACGGGGGTAACCTCAACTGCCGCCTGGTTAACAATGGTTATACAAGTGGTACCACCTAAGCCAATAACGGAATGGCCGCAGGGTGAGTATACAGACCATAACGTTCCACTACTTGGGGCCATCCCTTCCCTAGAATCTCGTGGCAGCAACATGGACCAAGCAAAACAACCAACCGTCAAACATAAAGAAGATCCGATACCGAAGGTCATGGTCCTGCAAAGGCTACAAGGCCCGCAGCGCCAAAGAGACTATGGTGTACAAGTGTAATAGGCCACCTACCGCGCAACACGTCTGCAGGTTAAAATCTGCAGAGGAAGCGGACCTGATGTCTCACGATTGTTGCTCTGCTAGAAAGGAGAAAAGATTACCTGGACGCCAAAAGAACGACGTTCAGGGGAAACTTCCTGAAAGCATGCATGCCAAAAAGTAGGCCCGAACGGGGTGAAGCACCTAGTTCAAAGAGAAACTGGAAGCAGTAAAAGTGGCTGGAACACAGGAATAATACACAGACACCACACACACGAATAATACACAACACAGGAATAATACACAACACAGGAATAATACACTAACAGAGGAATTATACACAAACACACAATTAATACACAGACACATACACGAATAATACACAAGCACATGAATAATACACAAACACAGGAACAATGCACAACAGAGGAATAATACACAAATACAGGAATAATATACACACACCCGAATAATGCACAAACACAGGAATAATACACAAACATACCGTTGATACACAATAATACATAATAAATAAGAGAATAGGATTTGATTCCTCCGGACATGGATGACGCTACAACAAAAGACAAAAAACCGTCAATTGCAAAGTATCAATAAGGAAAACCATAACTCACCGTAATTCCTGATATACAGGGCGACAAACAACAAGGGCGGCTTATTCTCTAAAGTGGTGATGTTTATCTCAGACGTCTCAAATTTCCGAACGTGGTGGAGAATTGAAAGACCTTCTCGTAGATTTTGAGTGATGGTGGGTGTCGTACGATAGGTTCTGTATATGCATGGAGACGTCTGCATCGTCGCTGTAATGTATGAAGACGATGATAATGCGCTTACCATGCTTATGCTTATGCTGTACCGAATGGAGTTATTGCGCTTCTATGAATCGTGGTGTACTTGTACGCTGTGGCCTGGCTGCTAAGACATTTAAACGACATACCTAGGAAAACGATTAATAGGAAATATTATATATTAGAACTACAACCCCTCGCTTTATTAAAACCGATTCACCCCGAATATCTAATGGTTCAATTCGATTCGGTTCGAATTGTTATTTACATACATTAATTTCCTGCAGTACTACGTATACTACTAAGTATTTTTGAAAAAGTAATATTTACACTAAAGACAAAAACAACAGAAAAATAATAAAATCAAAATGAAAATAGCTATGTCGAGAGATTACATGGTCTTTTCGACTATCTCTAGATTTAAACGAGTGGAGACGGCTTGCACTACTGAAAACAATTCTAGCCACGGTAAACGGGTACCACGCATGGTTTCCGCACATGTCACAGTGGTAATAAATAATAGCATTCCGCCAGCCACCAGCAATTGTCTTTCCAAATACAAGCAGTTTTTAATTACTAATGTCAATTACTCGAAACTGTTGCTATATGTATATAATGAAAGAGTTACATAAAGAGTTATTACACATATTAAAGATAGTAATATCGCAACTATAAATCTTCATTAATGAAGTAAGGCGATCAGATATCTGTGGAATTCTCATCCATATTGCGTAAATCCCTATTTGATTTTAACATGAGCACTCTCTCATTTATTTGACTAGCATTTGATAAATAGATAAGAACGCAGATTTATATTACATTTTTTATTTTTTTTTTTTAATAAGACTACATCTATTAATATATACAAAAGTAATACAGATTGTTAAAAAAAATCATGTTTCCTGCAAGCAAATGGACCATAGCTTCCTCGGTGAAGGGCTCGTCCGTCTACTTGGTTTAGAAAACTGCTTCCATTGTCCGTTGTCTTGGATGTTAGGTTAGATGGTCAATTGTTACGTCCTTTCACTTTTTATGTGTTCTTTGCACTCTCTATTAAATTTTTTGATGTCCTTGATGTCTTTAATATATTTTGGTAGCTAGTTATATTCCAATGAGTTGTTTATGATAAGATTTTTATTTATGGTGCTATTTTTATTCTTTATTGGGTGAATGTCACTTTTTCTTCTTGTATTATCTGGATAGTTCTGGATAGTTGGCTGGAGGGTAGCATAGCTACAGACAGTTAGGCCTCAAAATGGGCCCATTGTGAAACCTCCCTTATGGCCTCACTCGTCCCACCAGTCAATTTTGCGTACGAGCCGCAAATCTCTGGCTGGTGAGGAGTTGCCAATGCTGGTCATACTAGGCCAGCACTCCCCTAGTGTTAGATGCCTAGTGTTTACTAGAGCTGGGCAGAGGCACATTACGTGCTCTGCTGTTTCTAGTTCTTCATTGCACCCTCTACATAACGGGCTGTCTATCAGACCCATCGTGTGTAGGTTATTGTTTAGCCGGCAGTGACCAGTTAGGATATTGGTCAGTAATTTCAGATTAGTTCTAGATAAGTTAAGACGGGCCGTGGCTGCAATTTTACAGGGTAGCCTAATTGCCACCTTTGATTGCTTGCAGCCCGGCGTTTCTCGCCATCTTAACTTGTGAAAAGCATGTGTCCTATGCTCTATTATTTTTTCGAGTACCTGCAGAAAGTATTTCATCCTCTTGGGTTGTTAGAGGATGTGAGGATCCCTTTCTGGCAAGCTCAACTGCTATTTCGTTCCCCTCAATGTCACTATGTCATTTGATCGGTGAGTTATGGATATGTTTATCCTTAATATTCCGTTCAGCTAAAATTGGAACACACTTTAGTATTCCTGTTAATTCAACTTGGAAGACTGAAGTGAGTCTTCCAAGTGGTGCACTTATCTTGAGATCGAGTTCTGGTGAGAATATTCCATAGCCATCTCTCGTCTTAGTTTTGGATCCATCAGTATACATGGTTATGTTGGCGCCTTGTGGGATACCATCCATTGTGATAATGGTCTGAAAATGTTTGACAAAACTGTATTTGGGTAGAATTCTATCGCACTTACCTTCTATGAGGGGGTCTAGTTTTATAGCTTCTCTCAGTATGCTCCTGTGTCCAATGATTCTACCTTCATCATGCCACAGGTTGAGAGAAGATAGCCTTAATGCTGTTTTTACTGCAGTCTCCCTTATAAGAAGGTCTGTGACGTGGGTGGGCCCAGGGGAGTCACAAATGAGAAAAATAAATAGTATAAAATAAAAATTTATTCAAAACCAAAATAAAATGTACTCTTGTAAAATAACCCAAATAAAATAAAACAATTCCAACAATAATTATGTACAGCGCGGTCGGCGGCACGGCGACGGGAGAGGCGGCGGTACGGTGCGGTCGGGATTGCCAGCCGGGGCCGAGAAACCACAGGCCTCTGCTGGACTTGGGGGGCGGTAGGAAAACCTGACTAGAACACAGGGTGTTTGAACTCGCAAGGGCCTTGTGTCAGGGGGTGGTTGAGAGGAGTCGGTGCTCTTCTGGCTATGCTGGTTCTGTGCAGCGCTTTTATAGCCAGACACGGCGGTGGGGAACAGAAAAGGTTGTGTTGGTGGTAGAACGGTGGCGGTGGGATCGGCGGCGGTGGGAGCCAATGTAGAGGGGACCTGACGAGAGCGCACCGCTGATCGCGCAGCATCTTCGTAGCGCACGGTGCGCTGCCGGCACGCTGAGCGACCAGCGCTCTCGTCACACCCCCCCGACTTCCTAGAGGAATACGTGGATGGGGAAAGGACACGGATTTCTGGGTTCGAAGGAGCCGATACAAACATATAAAATAACTAACAAAGAGAAAAAATAAAATAAAATAAATAAACCTAAATTAATATATATGGGAGAAAAAAAAACAACGGTAACTCTGGCGGCGGTAGGGTTATAGCGGTGTGATATCGGACGCTGGGTTGCGGTCGGCAGGGATGGTGATCCGACGGGCATGTTCTCCTTTTCCCAGGCGGACGCGACATCTAGTCGGGTGATTTGGCGGGCGCAGAGCGGTGAGCGGGATCTGTACCATTAGTGAAACCGGACGCAGGTGTTCCGGTGTTCTTGGCATTAGCGGCAGTGAACCCTTCATTGCCGGCGGTGTGTATACCGGCCAATTTCCGGCGATGGTCGGTGGTGAGATATAGGTCTGTTCCAGCGTGGTTGCGGTATAGTGAGCCTTTGGTGTTGCTGGTAGATATCGGACATTGTCTTCGGGCTGCTGTGCATTAAGTGTGGTGTTTTTAAAGGTCCCCTGCGGAGGTAAGATTGTCAGCGGACGTGTATTTCCTCTGGTAGCTGGGGGTTGTTCCGTATCGGAATCACTCCCGAATAGCTCCCGGAAGCGCTGTCGGGTGGAGGAAGTCTGAGGATCACTACGTGGAGGATATGACAGTGCAGATGACACAGCTCCGGCCTACTTGTCCTGGGATGAACATTCCTGATGGTTGAGTTTCTTCGGGGTATCCGGAAGTGGCGAGAGTATTTTAGGTACGGTCAGGGGTGAATGTAACAACGTGTAGTTTGGTTTCGAAGGAGAAAGAATTCCGGGTACGATTTGCGGAGAGTACATGATTTAGGTATTTGCAACAAAATGCGGTTACGTCGAGAAAAAAATTTTGACACCTGCCCGTATGTATGTCCCCTTTTTATTATTATTATTATTTTTTTATTCGTGTGCCGGTTTTAGATCTTTAATATGCACCCGGTGGACCTTCTTGTTCTTGTCGTCCTTCACGGTGTATATTACCGGCGTGTGAACAGTGGTGACGGTGTATGGTCCGGTATACTTTTCGCCCAGCTTAGCCGCTATTCCATCCCCAGCGGACGAAAGGACATGGTGTCGTTTCCACACCCGGTCTCCAATCCGACATCTCCATTCTCATCGCCTCAGGTTATAGTGTTTGCTCTGGGAGGTAAACGCTTTAGCCATGTTGAGCTTAACTAACTGGTATGTATCCTCTAATGTTTTAAGTTTACTAACTCGATCTTCTGTGTTGTCTATCTCCTGATTTGGTGGGTCTGGTTGTAGGCAGTATGGCAGCTCTGGTTCTCTCCCAAAGTTGAGGAATGCAGCTGTGAAGCCAGTCGATTCCTGCCTTGCAGTGTTGAGGGCGTAAGTGATTGCGGCCAGATTTGTGTCCCAATTCCGATGGTTGCCTTCTGTGAACTGACTAATCATTGTTTTGATAGTTCGGTTGGCCCTTTCTACCGGATTTGCTTGTGGGGTATACGGTGTTGTGTATTTGAGCTGAGAGCCTAATTCTTTCATAAGGTTTCGGAATTCTTTGCAGTCAAATTGGGAGCCGTTGTCGCAGATGACTCGGTGTGGCCTACCAAATCTGAATATCACCAGCTCTAACAGTGCTTTTCCAACGGTGGCAGCGGTGGCTCTTCGTAGTGGCATGGTCTCGGTCCATTTTGTAAATCTGTCCTGGAATATAGTGTGCCATGGCCCCGGTATGATTGGTAAGCACATGTTCCCCGCTGGGCTCCACTGGTCCGTTTTAAATTTTTGGCATTTTGTGCATTGCCTGACATAACGGGTTATGTCTTGGTTCATTGCTGGCCAATAGTGTTGATGGGCGATCCTATTTATCGTCTTGCTTATCCCCAGATGGCCAGCGGCGGGGCTGTCGTGGAACTGCTGCAGTATGTTCGGTCGGAGGGGCTTCGGTATGCAGCGTTTCCACGGGTGTGCTGCCAGGTCTTCTTTCCACTCCATGGGGTCCCAAAAATGCCGGTACAGAGTTCCATCCTCAATCCTATACTCGGAGAACTGTTGTGGGTTCTCCTGTACTTTCTTCATGAGGGTTGAGTACCAGGGGCAGGTCTGTTCCTCCAAGATGCTGATATTCGGCCACTGGTCTGCATCCTGGTTATCTGGTGCGGTTTCCTCGGCGGACGGTTGTTTGGACAGTGCGTCTGCAATTCGGTTCAGTTGACCCCGGCGGTAGGTGATTTCGAAGTCGAACTGCTGGAGGAACATCGCCCATCTCGCGATTCTTCCGGTTGGACTCTGTAGGTTGTTCAACCATGTTAGTGACTGGTGGTCGGTAGCCACTTTAAATGTGTACCCTTCTAGGTATTGACGCATCTTCTGGATCCCCCAGGCGATTGCCAGGCATTCTTTTTCGGTGGTGGAGTAATTACTCTCTGCGGCGGATAGTTAGCGGCTTGCATAGGCAATCACGTGTTCTCCGGAGGTGTCGTACTGGACCAATGCTGCTCCCAGTCCCTCGTTTGACGCGTCGGTCTGCAGGGTGAAGGTCCGGTTGAAATCGGGGCACGATAAAAATTTTAATTAAAATTAATTTTATATTTTTCTTTAGCAGTTGGTGCAGTGGGTTGGCTACCTCTGCGAAGTTTGGCTCGAATCGGCGGTACCACGAAGCGACTCCCAGGAAACGGCGTAGTTCCCTTACGGATTTCGGCGGTAGGAACTGTTGTAGGGCGGCGGTCTTCTCGGGGTCCGTGGCTATGCCCTCTTCGGAGACTATGTGCCCCAGGTATTTGATGCTTTTACAGCCGAATTTGCATTTGTCCAGGTTTAGCCTCAGGTTTGCTTGACGTAGTCGGCAGAAAATGGTTTGTAAGGTCTCCATATGTTCGGTGAGTGTTTTTCCTAATACAATTATGTCATCCAGATAGGCGAATGCTCGTGGTTCCAAGCCTGTACCGATTATCGTGTCTAGTAGTCTCTGGAACGTGGCTGGGGCAGAGTGTAGTCCGAACGGCATGGTGCGGAATTGAAAGAGTCCTTTCCCGGGGATGGTGAACGCTGTTAATGGCTTGCTGGATGCCGATAATGGAATCTGCCAGTATCCCTGTTTGAGGTCCAGCGTTGAGATGTATCTGGCCTCGCGAAGTTTGTCGAGGATTGCGTTAATTTGTGGTAGCGGGTAAGCATCCTTTATACTGACTGCGTTCAGCTTCCTAAAATCGACGCAAAATCGCAAATTCTTGTTCTGTTATGTGTGTGATCGTAGCTGAAGGAAATTTTGTACTTCGTTAGGATGTGTGCGGCTAGGCTGGGCAGGCAGTGGAAGTCATCTTCGAACGATTGTTCTCCATGTGACCACGTTATGGTGCTGCTGCCCCCGACTTGGGTTTCCCGGCCGTCGGCCAGTCGGACGTAGTGTTGGAAACGGGCTGGCGACAGATGGATGCCCAATGCTCCCAACGTGGATATGCTCACGTAAGATTTTTCCGACCCTGTATCTAGTAGAGCGGAGAACGAGGTGTTCTTTATCCTAATCGGAAGTATTGCTCGGATATCGGTGGTTTCTTTTGTGTTGTCTGACATACATAGTGTTCCTCGCTCTATAGTGGATGGAATCAGGGGTGAGTGCCGCGAGTAGCATCGCCCCTGCTGGCGTTTCCCGAGGAGCAGCGGCAGTCTCGGGACATGATGCCGTCTGTACCACACCTGGAACAGAATAGCTTGGTTTTGTTTCGGCACTGCATTCGGAGGTGCCCATGTTGGCCGCAGCGGAAGAGGACGGTGGCGGCTGGCACTCCGGACGGTTGGCTTCTGCTAGTGGACGGGATGGCCTCACTCTGACGTGTTGGAGGTACCTGGTGTGTACCTATCTCCTTCTCCAGCTCTTCCTGTTCTCTCATATTAATTAGTAATTGTGACACTGTCGAGATGTTCGTTATGGTTATAAATCTCCTGAGTGTCGGCCTCATATTTCTGTGTAATATTTGGATCTCTTCGCGTTGCGAGATCTTTCCGTGCCGGCGGATTAACGTTTGTAGTTCAATAACGAATTCTTTTGCAGATTCTCTCGGCCTTTGTTTCCTGCTATGGATTTCCTCCTCCATGCGGAACTCGTAGTCCTGGGGCAGATACATATCCCTGAAGGCGGCGACGAAGTCTTCCCATGAGCTCCAGGAGCTGCGGTTGTTACGGAACCATAGTAGCGCCGTTCCTCGCAGTAGCTGTGGCATCGCTTTGTGTAGGTGGCTGTTCGTGACGCCGTAGCACTGCTGGAGTTCGTCGACCTGCTCCAGGAATGCGATGGGGTCACCGTGGCCTTCGAAGAAGATGCCCCAGCGGCGGACTAGCTCGACTGCCAGTGTTGAAGATGGTGTTGCGGGGTTTGCTGGCGGAGGTTGCGGAGGTGGCGGAGTGGATCGACCTGGTGGTTCAGTTTCCAGGGTGCTCTCTTCGGCGGAGGTGTCCGTGAACTTCCAGACATCCTTGGGTTCCTCCATGGCTGATAGTATCGGACGGCTAGGACCAGCGGAACGTTTGTATTACGCCGGAGACGGGGCCAATGCGTGTCGGACGGCGTCGTCTGGGCGGTTAGGTGGTTGTGTACACGTAGGAGGTAATAAGCCTACTCGGACACCTTGTAGACGTTGCCTGAGCGGATTCGGCGACGATGACGGGTATCGTCTGGACGGATACGGCATCCACGGTGCTGATCGACGGGACCGTAATTGGCGTTGCGGACGCCTGCGCGGGCGCCAATTTGTGACGTGGGTGGGCCCAGGGGAGTCACAAATGAGAAAAATAAACAGTATAAAATAAAAATTTATTCAAAACCAAAATAAAATGTACTCTTGTAAAATACCCCAAATAAAATAAAACAATTCCAACAATAATTATGTACAGCGCGGTCGGCGGCACGGCGACGGGAGAGGCGGCGGTACGGTGCGGTTGGGATTGCCAGCCGGGGCCGAGAAACCACAGGCCTCTGCTGGACTTGGGGGCGGTACGAAAACCTGACTAGACCACAGGGTGTTTGAACTCGCAAGGGCCTTGTGTCAGGGGGTGGTTGAGAGGAGTCGGTGCTCTTCTGGCTATGCTGGTTCTGTGCAGCGGATTTATAGCCAGACACGGCGGTGGGGAACAGAAAAGGTTGTGTTGGTGGTGGAACGGTGGCGGTGGGATCGGCGGCGGTGGGAGCCAATGTAGAGGGGACCTGACGAGAGCGCACCGCTGGTCGCGCAGCATCTTCGTAGCGCACGGTGCGCTGCCAGCACGCTGAGCGACCAGCGCTCTCGTCACAGGTCGAGTGGTTGTAGACATAACAGTGCTTCAAGAGCTGCTGTGGGTGTTGTTCTCATAGCGCCGGTGATGGCAAGACACGCCATCCGCTGGATGTATGATAGCTTTGAGATTGTTGTGACTTCCTTGGTTTTCGACCACCAGACTATTGCACCATATGCGATAGTCGGTCTTATGATCGCGGTATATATCCATTGGGTGATCTTGGGAGACAGGCCCCATGTTTTACCAACCGCCCTGCGGCATTGCCAAAATGAGATGCAGGCTTTTTCCAACTTGGGTGTTATATGCTCATTCCATTTCAGTTTTGGATCCATGATTAATCCTAGATATTTTACATTATCTGTGAGTGTCAGAGGGACATTAAAGAGAGCTGGCATGTTCATGAGCTCGAGTTTCCTCTTTCTCGTAAACAGTATCAGCTCTGTCTTTTTTGGGTTAACTGTTAGCGAATGGCTGTCGCACCAGTTCTCAACAATCTTTTGAGCACTCTGCATGAGATTGCAGAGTACACCTTCAAAACTGCCATTTATCATGATCACTATGTCGTCAGCATAGCCAACGGCATAGCATCCTGAGTTCTTTAATTCCAGGAGGAGGCTATCAACTAAAAGGTCCCACAAAAGGGGTGAGAGGACTCCACCTTGAGGACAGCCTCTTCCTGCAACTTTTTTTATGTTACGTCATTTAGTGATACTTGGATTGTTCTTAGACCAATCATATTTTTTATCCAGTCCCTCATAGTGGGTTGAATCCCGTGAGATGTTAGAGCATTATCTATACTCTTAAATGTTGTTTTGTCGAAAGCACCGTCAATAGTGAAGGTGGCAAGTAACGAACTTTTATGCTCCAGTGTTTCCTCTATTCTAGAAGTCACCAGATGTAGGGCTGATTCGGTTGAGCGACCTGGTTGGTAGGCATGCTGTTTCGGATATATGGGGTACGTTCTCAGCGTCCCGTCCCTGATTTCACGATCACAGAGCCTTTCCAACGTCTCTAGTAGAAGGATAGGCTGATGGGCCTGAATGACTAGGGCAAGTGTGTAATCTACTTTGCCTGGTTTGGGTATAAAGGTCGCTTTGACCTCTCTCATGTATTGGGTATGTACCTAAAAGCAATGCAACCTTTAAATATATATATATATATATATATATATATATATATATATATATATATATATATATATATATATATATATATCAATGTGTTTACAATGTAGGTTAACCCCCATTGTAGCAGTACTGGGAATATTCCATCTAGTCCCGGGGACTTAAAAGATGAGAAGCTAGATATTGCCCATTCTATTTTAGTTATACTTATCATTTGGTCAGCTAGCGGCCAATCTTCCTCATCAGGTAGATGCCAGGAAAGTGGGTGTCTAGGAGTACCTCGAGGTTACCGTAAAGGTACCATCCTCCCGTTTTAGCGAGTTGAGCTGTTGAACAGGGTCTTTAGAGATTACTCTCTTCAGACGAGCAGTTGCTGCTGTGGATTCAATACCATTGCAGTAGGCTCTCCATGTATTCCTTTGTCGCTTCCTGACTTCACTTTTGAATTGTCTACGGGCTTCCCTAAATGTTTCCCATAGAACTAAATCATTGCTGTTTTTGGCCTTGTTGAAAGTTTTCCTTGCCTTGGATCGAAGGCAGTTGATCTCTGCACTCCACCAAGGGGGTGCAGAGGCTCTCATGCCCGCCTTTCTCATGGGACAAGAGTCCTCATATGATGAAATCAGTGATTTTTGGAGGTGCTTCACACAGACCTCCAAATCGTCCACTGATTCTGGAATGTTATCTGCTGTATGATACTCCATCCTATCCGATGGGTATCTGCAAAATAGTTGTTTATTAGTTTTTTTGTGGATTTCTGTAGGACGGTAAATCTAGGTCGTAACGTATCAGTCGGTGATCAGACATAGATACCTGACTTGATACGTGGCAGTTTTTTATTTTGCTTGAGATATTGCCCATTGTTAGACTGATGTCTATCACCTCGGCTCGTTTTTGTGTTACGAACGTTGGTTCGCACCCTCTGTTTAATATCTCTATTTTTGTACTGGTTATGTACTCAATTAGAGCCTTTCCTCTACTGTTGATGTTACTGCTGCCCCACACCACATGGTGAGCATTAGCATCACATACGATGATGAGGTCAATCTTTAGTTTTTCGCAGTGTTCCTCCAGGTTTACCAGTTCTGGGCTAGGAGGTGGTTGGGCTGCGTCGTACGGTAGATACGCAGAATAAGTGGTAAAAAACATAGTAGTTTTATTCATCTCCTTTATTGAAAATGAATTACCACGTAGTAGACGCCAAAACCATTCAATTTCTAATTAAGTACACTGTTTATACAAGCAACTATCTGCTGTACTAAATGTCAAAAAATAAAAATACGATTTCTCTGTAACAGGGTCGTCCGGTAGCTTTTCTCATTATGATGCAAGTCTTTAACATGCCGCTCCTCAAATATTGTTTCTTTAAAAGAGCATTTGATTGTTGGACATATGCCGCCCCTCTTATGGTGTCGCCTATTGCTGCTTAAAGCAGTCAACAATAGCAACAATAGGGAGCAGGAATATAGCATTCGTTATCTCATTAATGATATCTCCACATCCAAAAGTACATTTATATCTCAAATACGTTTTATGTATTTAGAAACTAACAATCACCAATAAAATTATCTCTAATTATGTTTTTAATTACCAATATAGTTTGCTAATAGTCATGTGTAAATAAGGAACAAATATATATGTGAAAACCATGCTAGTTTTTATTTTGTTATTAGATTGTTTTTTTTGTTTTAGTTTTTTAAATTCCTGCCTAATTCTTTTTCTCGTACTATTTCCGTTTGTTCTGTTTTCATCTCTGTAATCATTTCTATAAGCATATTCAGCGTTCCTTCACCACTTTTATTTGTATGAGCAGGTGATCTTTAAACCCTCTGGTTTTTACTAAATATATCACTTTCTCTAATTCTTTTCATACTTTGTCTGTCGTATATAATCAAAATATATCATAATCAAATAAAGGTAATAAAAGCCTTTAAGTGAGAACTATTAATAACGTAGCGAGTTTGAGCTCGGTTAAGATTAGACTGCCGGCTGGTGCGTTGGTGATTGTTTATATGGGTACTGCTTATCTATTGTTGACTCAGGTGAAGACACTCCTTTGTCTTATAGAGAAAGAGGATGACTTCTCGTAATTTCTGAGTCTGGTGGTGTCCCTCGGACTGCTTTCATAAGGCTTTCCAATAGGCTCTTTCGCTTTTTAATAAGTATTAGACCAATTCCTAGAAAATAAATTAATATTACATATATTATTATTGTGTAAATAGTAATAGGCTTTTATGAATGTCTATATCTTGGGTTTTTGTAATTTTTTCTCGTAGTTCTTGTAGTTTGTCTACAATTCTGGTTATGTTTTGATGGTGAAGTTCTTGAAGGTTCTTCAATCGATGAAACTTTTCTTCAGGTGTTTTAACTCCCGTTGTCGTGATGTTCAATTGTGGTAGCTTGGGTCTCAAAGCGTCACGAACTGTTGACTCATAGATCCGTAGGGTCCGGTTTCCGACGTTCAGTGAACATCCGTTGGTTAATTCTACGGTGTATGTTCCATGTACTATTTCTAATGCCGTTTCTTTTTGGCATTGTTTCTTAATTTTAGTAGGTTTTGGTAACGCTATGATCCAACTATTTTTGCTCGTTCTTGTAATTCTTAGTTCTGTAATTTTCTCCATAGTTTGAAAACAATGTTCATAGTTTCCAGTAAATAACAATAGTTGAACTTCACAAGGTTAGTCTTTAGAAATCTGTTCGTTTTCTTCTGAGTCACATAAATATTCTTCTGGTATAATTTCGTTACAAAGTGACGGTGTTGATGCAAACTTACTTTCGCTGATTGCCAGGTAAGGATTGATTGGTTTTATTGAATTATAATATGATTGATTATTGTGAATGGGTAATGGATAGAGTTTATAATAGTTATATAATTCAAATTCTACTAACGGTACCATTATTATAAATATTATGGTTTCATCTTTCATATAAGCTTTAACTTTTAGTATATTTTCTTTGTAACGTAAGTTTTTAAGCAATGTTCTCTTTAATAATTTATTAGTTACATTAATATTTTCCATTTCCCGTATTAATTGATTTGGTTCAATTATTGTATGGTGAAACACTCCCAATCTGGCAAAAGTAACCGCGTTGGTTATAGTATCTAGAATCTCAGTAAATGAAAGTGAGTTTCATTTATAGCAGTTTTTGCTCTCAAAATTCGAGCTTTAATTATTAATTGATTACTTTGAATAATTTGGATAGATTCATTAAAAGCTTTAATAGAATCCATTGTTAGAGTTATTTGCTCTTCCATGATACTTTTAATTTTTCCTTGTGACGTAATTATCTGTTGAATTGTATTATCATACCGTTCTGCATCTTGGTTATCAAGATTGCCTGTAATTGCCTTTATAATATTTCCAACGAAATTAAATGCTCCTCGTTTTATTTGATTGTTACGTGGTATCAATTCATTGATACGGCTTTTCATTGTATTGACATTAGTTGTCAATATTTTGCAATAATTTTCTGTTTCCTTTAAGTAGCTTTTTCGATTTGGTCCATTTTTAATGACTTCCATCCAGTTTTCATAATTATTGATTAATTTACTAGCTTCCTTCCTTATTGGTGCTAAGTTATAAATATTTACTAAATTCCAATATGAGACAACTGCTTGTGCTGAGTCGAATTGGTAGTAGTCCTGTTTCTTCTTTTATCTGTTTTATTCTAATGTCTCCCCTGAGACATCTGAGGCTACCTCCGTAGAGTCTGGAACAAGGGTATGCTTCAGATTTCTGGTGTGTACCTTCTTAATTTTATTTTTATCATTCACTATTAATGCAGTGTTGTCATCGTTTAATGTTTTCAAGGTCCTTGGTACATATAAGATATTTTATTTCTACTTCTTGTTCCTTTTGATTTTACATAAACTTTTTGTCTAATTTTAAATGGTTTATCCTTAGCCTTTTATTTAATTTCATTATATTTCTTTCTTTATCAGACTGCATGTTTTCTCCTAATTTTTATAAACATTTCTCAGTCTATTTACATGTTTTTCTATATAATCATTGTAAAAATTGTTATCGTAATACATATCAAAGGGATCTCTGCTCTTTGTGTGTCCAAAGGTTAATTCCAAAGGTGTGTGTCCAGTGGTTGTATGTATCGAGCTGTTATAAGCTATGATTGCTATCTTCATTAGTTTTTTTTTATATTACTTTCATCGTCATTAGCTCTTAGAATTCTCATGTGTTCAATTAATGTTGAATGAAGTCTTTCGACGTTTCCATTCGAGTTAGGATTCTGGACCGTACATAAGTGTAGTTTGATCTTATGTTTCAATAGTAGCTCTTTGAAAAGTTGCTGGGGCATTTTTCAATCCAAATGGCATCCTTTTAAATTCATAATGTCCATGCTCCGTTTTAAATGCTGTTTTATTGATGTCCTTGGTTTCCATTTCTATCTGATGGTATCCACTTGCTAAATCCAGCGTGGTAAAATATTTGCTTCTTCCCAGTTTGTCCAATATTTCTGTTATATTTGGTATAGGGTATTTATCATCTATTGTTAAATGATTTAATCGTCTATAGTCAATAACCATTCTGTATTTGACTTTTCCTGATGCATCCATTTTCTTTTGTACTAAGCTTACTGGGCAACTCCAGGGGCTATGGCTTTCCTGTATTATGTCTTGCTCTAGCAAATTTGTAATTTATCGTTTTAATTCCTCTCGTACTTGTGGTTTCCTATACGGTTTTAGGTATATTGGAGTCTCTTCTTTTATGTACAACTTATGTTTTATCTCATTAGTAAAGGTTAAAGGTAATCATAACATATATCCTTAAATTCTTCTATTATCTTTTTAATTTAATATTTTTTTTCTTCATTAAGATGGTCCAATCTATAATAATTTATTTTTTATCGTTTCTAATAACATTTTTCATATTTCATTCCTTGTATATGGATGTCTTTGTGGTTGTTCGTTTATATTTGAGTATGAATCAAACAATTCTGTTTGTATAGGTTCTATTTCTAATTCCATGGGATAATCGTTGAAATTTACTGCTACCGTGAGCGCTTCGTAATCTTTTGCATTTAATATTGCTTCAGGAATTTCTATTCCTGGTGCTAATGTTTGATGTTGCACTAGTATATTGGGTAAGTTGTGTGTAACCGGTATTTTTATGACTTTTCGCTCTCTAGGCCCTAATTGAATTTTATTATCTTCAAAATGAATTTTTATATTACCAAACTTAAACAGTTCTTAAAACTCTTTCTCCAATATCTATTGTTGGATTAATTTGTTCTTATACCGATTAATCCATCGTATTTATTGCTAAAATCAAATACATGAAATTTAAATTTTTGTCCTACTGCTCTAAATGTTTTTAGCGACGGGATTTCAATTGTATATTTATGTTTAGTAGTCGCATGAGCCGTTTGTACAGTAAATGGTTCAAATTTAATATAATCAGAGAAAAATTCTTTTACTTTTTAATTACTTATCATTGATCTAGTTACTCCTGTATCAATTATAAATATGGCATTAATTTCTGGTATTTTAATAAAAGGTAATTTAATAGCTGAATGTGTATTTAATTTAATTTCTAAATTTTTGATATTGTTACTTTGGATTATGTTTTGTCGTCTGTAGAGGCTTTCATCATAAAATTTTAATCATTTTGTTCATAGTCTTGATTTTCATTATATTCTTCATTTTCGTATTGTTCGTATTGGTCGTAATCTGTCTGATCTTGAATACCAGTATCGTCATATTCATCATAATTATATTAGGTTTCGTTATCTTGGTGATGAAATTCCTCTGCATACCAGTGCGGTCTTTGAGTAAAGTTTCTTTGTTGCGCTTGATTATTTGGATTAGTTGGTCTTATTCTTGAACTATCCATTTCCATTGGCTGCGATCTAGGTAGTCGTTGGTTTGCCAATTGCGCTGATGTTTTGTTCATTCTAAATGATCTTTGGGGTTGTTGATTAAAATTAGGGAATCTTTGTGGTTGGAATTGATTATAATTCGGTCTGTATGGTTGTTGTTGATAATAATTTGGCATCATATGTTGTTGTTGTGGCATTTGTTGTTGTTGATAATGCGGTATTTGTTGTTGTATAGGTCTCGTTGGGATCTGTTGTTTAATAGGTTTATAACCGATATTTTTATTTACGTTATTATTTGGTTTTGAGAAATAATTGAAATTTTCTTCTTTTAGTACGTAAGACATTGCGATGTCTATGTTAACAGGGTTTCTAAAACGTACGCGATGACCAAATTCTTCTAACATTGAAATTCCTTTGAGATAAACTTGCAATACTGTGCCATTATGAATATCAAATTTCACTATACGTCTTGCATGATTCGGATCAGTTAATTTAATTTTTGTAAATAATAAATTTCGAATATTTTTGCATCTTAAACCGAAGCGCTTTCATTTTTCTCTGGTTTTAAATTTAACAAATCTTGAGCTAAGCAATCTTCGATTCGCTGATCGCAAAAATTTAGTTGTAATAGGTTTTTAAGAGTGTTCCAGTGTGCAATAGTTTCTTGGCTGCCAATTAGTTGTAATGCACGCCCTGATAATTTAGCTTGAAATAATCGTAATAAATATTTATTAATTGGGTCCGCGGGGTTTTGTTGATTTACAAATATATCGATTAAATATTCGCATCCACTTATAAAAAGACTTGAGGTATTTGGGTCACCTTCAAATTTAGGCACAACTGCGATATGATTTTGGGTAAAGTCCGCTACAGTTAATTGTGCTACCGCCATTTTAAATCGTATTCGGATTTAAGAGATATTAAAAAATATAGGATAGATTATATTTTGGATAAATAATATCTAAGTATAGGATATATATGATGGCAATAAAAATAAGCTTACTTACAGTAATAATAATAATAATCCAAACATAAGGGTAAAATCCTTTTAGCTGGGTATCCTTAGTAATTCACTTTCACTTGTGACATATATTTTGTTGCACTTTGTTGCACTATTTACGCTTGATGATTCCTCGCCTTCACGTAAATTTTCTTCTTATTTATTCACTATTTACGCTTTTGGTATTCACGCAAATATATTTGTCGCACTATTCACGCTTGATGATTCCTCGCCTTCACGTAGATTTTCTTCTTAATTCACTTAATCTTAGTGGACTGATTTTGAAGTCCGATGACCAATTTGGAGGCCGTTGACCAATTTGGAGGTCGAATGTTCTCTGTAGTATCACTATAGTGTCCCAGTGTATTTCGCACGAATCGTTGAAACGAACCAATCAAAGAGAGGTTTATCTTTGATTTTCACGAAATCCGGACGACTGCGCCAGTTAGATTTGAGCCGTGGTCGAGAGGCTTTTTAAAAAAACATCTAACAAATTTATTTTTATTTCCGTAGGTTACAAACTGAGTTAAACAATCGATATACTTGAACATATAAAATAAAGGTAATAAAAGCCTTTAAGGGGTTATATACAGTCAGGTGGCCCAGAAAAGGCGATTTTTCAAGAATTTTTCCTGAGAAATCTTTTAAATTTAATAATGTAAAAATTTGTTTAACTATTACGGTAACATGTAACTGTATTTTAACATTTTTTATTTGTAACAATAATAATTTTGAAAGCTGCTATAGCTGATGTCCAAGAGCTCCTCTCAAAAAAGCGCCTTGTGGTGACCACGATATCTCTGGACTGGATCATCCAAAATGAAAAAACCAAACGGATTTCGTTAAAATAATGTATAATCTTGTAATTGTTCGAAGCAAGAAGGACAATAATTTTTTTTGACAAAATGGCGGCTTCTCAAAATAAAAAATCGATTTATCTCCAATATTTTTGCCATAAATTGTTTATAAAAAAAGAAATATTCATCGGTGAGAAAAAACCTTCGATTAATTACTAAAAAATATACTTAAGAAGCTTTTGTAAAAATTTGAGACTGATCGATTGAGTGGTTTCTGAGAAATCTTGGTCACCGACTTTAAAAACACAGTTTTCAGAAAAACGCGTTTAAAGTTTCAAATGCACTTTACATGGTGTAAACATTTCTTTTTCAACTTTAATCGAACCCTCCGCCCCTTCAACAGCTTCTAATAACTCGAGTTGGTGTTGCAGACCATTCTTCCCTCTCGGAAGTCTTCATGCGCTGTTCATCTTCTCTTTGGCATTGGGCCCAAGTGAAATTTCTATTGCATTCATATAATACAATAGTGATTCTGTACCTTCAATAAATGGATAGTATAGTCTCAGCAACATCTTGTGGCAATGACGTAAAATCATGCTTGAAAGTGGATAATTCATTGGCAGCTACTGCCCGCTGTCAACTGGACTCTGGCCCGATCGGGCACTTCACGTGTTGAGGTTTTTTGTCAGTTGAGCAATAATGATAATATGTGGCCCAGATAACATTATAAACGGAATCACAATTTCTCCTAATTGCTAAGCCATAATAAACTGTCAACTTATCGATAATTTTACCAGTAAGTTTGCCTTTTCCACCAAGAGTTTTCTTTTTAAATTTTTTTTCCAGTTTTGTTATCAACTGTTTCCACATTTTTTTCAAACAATCGCGGAGTCGCGTGCCCATTCTCTTCTGTACGTGTCCAATACATTCTTTCTTCATAACTTCTAGATCATCGTAAGGTGCAGCCCGGAGTACGTGTTGGAGTCTCCGTCTCCGTTGTAATTTTTGTACACCACTCCAACTGAACCCTTGAACAGTTCAAGAACCTGAATGATTTGCACTGCAATCATGTTGATGACCTTCATACCAATCATTATACTCTTCACTAATGAATTTCTTGCTCCAAGCTTCACACTGTTTACAGTAGGCACTTTTTACAAAAATATCAATGATTTTTCCAGAATTATGTCCGATCAATGATGTCACACCGTACAAGGAAGTATGCCCTCGCGTTTTTTTCCTCACCTTGGTGTTCGGAATCCACAAGATCCGAGAACTCTCATGACAAATAAAAATCGTCTATTTATTTCATAAGTGCCCAACAAAAGGACTAGAATTTATGTTACAAGTTCTCGTTCAGAAGCAGTTTGAAACTGAACATTTTCGTCACAGATTTTACACTTCACGTATTCAGAAATTACTGCGAACACTGTTATAAAAGTTTAAAATTCGATACTCAACAGACGAATCACGCGGAACTGAGATTTCCTGTTGCATTTTCAATTTTTTCGCAGCTGCACCAATACTACTTTCATCCATTTCAGCTGTTTTTGGATTAAGCACATTTTTTGCCTTTTTTATTCTTAATTTACGTATGTTCTTGTATTTTATCTGGAACCTTTCATTTTCACGAAAAAATCACAGGAAAACATATAAACGAATTAAACACTACGTAATCGCTGCCGCTCCGGCCTCCTACTTTCAAACGCTCTGACACGTCTTTACAAATATGCGCGTAACTTCGAAAATAATCGCCGTATTGACTTGAAATTTTCTGTGTGTGTACTTAAAAATATGTACATTGCGAAAATGAAATTAAAAAAAACGATTTAGAAAAAAATCTAACTGTATATAACCCCTTAAGTGAGAACTATTAATAACGTAGCGATTTTGAGCTCGGTTAAGATTAGACTGCCGGCTGGTGCGTTGGTGATTGTTTATATGGGTACTGCTTATCTATTGTTGACTCAGCAGTTGCGATACCATAACTCGCGTTTAATGAAGTTTAAAAAAATAGTAATCCCCAAAAAAACTTCTCTAATTATATTTTTAATTACATATATATTTTGCTAGTATACATGTGTAAATGAGGAAAAATTTTATATGTGAAAACCATCCACTCCCCAAGTTTTTAATTATTAATAAAACGTAGTCTTCAAATCTCATTCCTAAAAGTATTTGTTGCAAACGTGTTTACTCCCCTTGGACACTAGCGAAATGGAACAATCTTTTAACAAAAAATGTCTATAAATATTTCCGCGGTCAGTGCGTAATGAGATAGAGTGACACAGGTTCTTGTTACTTAGCGGTCCGCGCAGTTTCGTGACGCACCACGCATCCACGATACGCCAGTCTCAGATTATCATCCGAAGATACCTGTTGTGTTAGCTAAATAATTTTATTTTGTCTTACATTAAGTGGTTTTAATAGTGAATAATTTAAGTAGTGAGTAGTGAGTAGCTGCGTGTAATATGGGTGAGTCGATTTTTCATATAATTTGGTGGCGGCTACCGTGATTTTTTTTTATGTTTGACAACGTTCTTTGATTGCGATCGTATGGCAATTTTTTAATATCTCTTCGCAATATTATTATAGTTAATTTGACACAATTATTATATCACATAACCGTATGAGATTTCATATAATCGTTATTACTATATAAAGATTGTATGAAATACAATACAAAATACATACGGTTGTGTGATATAATAATTGTGTGAAATTAATTTTAATCTCTTGGGTTGCTTTAATTTCACGACACATCTAAAATTTTCTTTGAAGTTGATTGGAGAGGGAAAAACTGATTATAAAATATTGGATTCTTAAGGCGTCTACTTTGTGATAATTCATTTTAAAGGATAAATAAAACGATTTTTTACTTTGTTTTATTATCACACTTCAAGTGAAGTTATTTTACTCTAATAACAAGTGATCAGTTTTTAATTGTATTACTTATGTTTTATTTACTTGAACCAGGAGTAATTTAATTGCTCCAATAAACATTTTATCAGTTTTTCACTCCGTGACGAATCATAAATACAATTTTAGATTCACCACACATTTAAAGTTTAATTTGTGATAATCACACAAATTATTACTTGTATTAAATATATTTCAAAATTAATACACACCAAATGTATTTTAATTGTCAAATTATTAATCTATCACCATCCGACAATACGTTATTTAATGTGTGACACCAGTTTCCCGCAAACAGATTTTAATGTTACTATAAAATTCAAGATATGTATATAAAATGTTAATATTATTTGTATAAAAATAGCAAGTTTATTTTCGTAGTCACGAAAAAAATGACGATTTCTTTCCGCGTCGAGATTGGACTTGTTTACTACTTTTACGAGCGCGGAGATTTCATTTCGCAAGGTAGCAAACAATTTTATTAATTATTTAAAATGTTCCTCGTTACAGACTGAACACTCAAATGTAACCGGTGCGGAATTATGGCTACGCAATAGATTGATTGCATGAGATTAAATGCGCGAGTTCGGAATGACGCAAGGCACATGCCAGCTCAACCGCGCGCGCCAGCTCACACCGCGCGTTTTTTTTTATGGAAAGACCCGAGCGCTGTTACTACGAGATACATATATTTGCAGGTGAATCACACAGATTAGCAAATAAAAAGGTGCTGGAATATAATTTAATATTAATATTATATAATTATATAATATCCTCGCCTAACATTACTCTCCTGTGAATCACAAATATAATTTAAGATGTATGGTGTATCTAAAATTTTATTTGTTATATATATATATATATATTTATATATATATATATATATATATATATATATATATATATATATATATATATATATCTGGTAACAACAGCGCTCGGGTTTTTCCATCCGAAAAAAAAACGCGCGTGTGAGCTGGCGTGAACTAACGCATTCAATCTCATGCTATCAATTTATTATGCAGCCATAAATCCACACCGGTTACATTTGATGTTCAGTCTGTAACGAGGAACATTTTGAGTTATTAATAAAATTGTGTGCTACCTTGCGAAATGGAAATATCCGCGCTTGTAATAGTAATTTTTGTACTCATGTCCTAAGACAAGTCATTTTCCGCATTGATTTGGGTGCGAGAAATACTACTGGAAGTAGCCAGTGTTGCCATCTTAAAATTCTATATCAATGTAAATGTGTATTTATAGATATGACAATGCATGCACGCACAGCGTACATCTCTTAAGGTCGTTTTAGACAAGGCAATTTCTTAGCTCAAAAGTTATGCAAGAAATGAATTCAAATATCCTCTTCCCATGCAATTAGTCCGTAACAAATAGAACGCTTTATATTTTTCCATTCGATCTACCATCCAATTCTACGAGGCGTGTTTTTTAATTAAGTACCGTTTTGAGATTCCGCCGATTCAGCGCTGTGGTCGGTATTCCGTGCATGCGCGATGTGTACCTGCATCTATTGGCAAGGTTGAGACGCAATTACGGCAACACTGGTCCGTAATTACGTATGTTAGCAAGCATTTAAAATGGCAATGCCGATTGAGAGTCCCGCCGACTGTGAAGTTCGGTCTGTTCGTTTTCTAAGTGAAAAGCCTTAAAAACGATCGATATTCATCGTGAGATCTGTGTAGTTTACGGTGAAAACATTATGAGCGATGGAATGGTTAGAAATTGGGTTCAGATGATGACGAACGAATCATGCACATTTGTGCATAAATGCTCGAACTCACTTTCTAACCATTCCATTGCTCATAATGTTTTCTCCGTAAACTGCACAGATCTCAGGATGAATGTCTATCGTCTAAAAGCGATCGACATTCATCCTGAGATGTTTTGCACTCAGAAAATGAATAGCACACCGAACTTCAAAGTCGGCGGGACTCTCAATCGGCATTGCCATTTTAAATGCTTGCTAACGCAGGTAATCACGGATCAATGTTGCCGTAATTGCGTCGATTTTTCTTGGAAATTTCCTTATGTGCCCTATATCATAATATACATCGCTGATCGCAGAATAATAATAATAGATCTTTATTTAGCGATTTTCGCTACTATTTACAAATTTTACATTAATAATAAATCCCTAATACATGGAAAATTAAAATATAAATAAAAAGTACGTTCGCTTATACTATTAAAATAAAAAAATAATTCTGCTTACGATTCAATAAAAATCTACATATCTAATATAAACAGACTACCTGTAAAAATAAAAATAAACTAAACAATGTTTTAAATTAAAAATTTTCGTTAACATATATATATATATATATATATATATATATATATATATATATATATATATATATATATATATAATTTTTCCCTAAACCTAGCTAATGAATCACATTCCTTAATTTCTGCCGACAAACGATTGTAGAGAGATAAGCCATTGCACATCAGTTGTTTTTGTTCGAATGCGCTTTTTTTTCCCTCTTAAGGTGGAGCTATGTTGTTTGAAAATCCCCGAATTCGCGCGCTTTACGTAGTGGAGTCAGGAGTAGAAAGAATGTAGGGGAACAAAGAGTGGGGCGATTGCTAGAATCATATCAACTAAATAGGCGTTTTTGTTTAGCGAGGTTGTACACATGCCCATCCCATCTTATACCAGGGATTTATACGAACCAAACATGGTCATTGTGCGACTTACATGAGCCGTAGCAAAAAGTGAATTATATGAACAGGACAAAATGAATATGCTTTAAATATGTTAGTAGAGCCTATAATTTAAAAATGTGCAATATTATTTAAATAAGGTGATTTATTTATGTTTATTTTATATTATCTCCTGACAGTAGCGAGAATAATTTAGCTTATTATAAATTTTAACACACTAAAAGTGTAAGCTTGTATTCAGTTCCAGTTGTCACATAACGACTAATTTAAAAAATGGTTGGGAAACTTAAAATATTTACATTAAAATTGGAAAAGTTGAATTTGACTTTTCTTTGCGCATCATGACTAATATTGTCGAAATAGACTATTTTTGGAAATAGCATTCCTGTCTATGTGTGTGTGTTGATGTGTAGAACACCGGGATTTCGCTGCCACCACCTCAGTATTGAGGAACTATTCCAGCTAAAGTAATCAGCTCTTAGTTAATTTACAATATAAATTTATATGCAAAATATTAAATTATCACAATATCAAATTGTATATAATTAGTATTTGATTAGAAATATAATGATTATTAAAAGAAGAAGAAACTAAATTATTAATCTTGGACTTTATTAAGTCTTAAATTAAATAAAAAAGAAACCCTGTATAAAAAATCTGTGTAAATGTATATTAAGATATATCCAGAGAACACCACGTGGAGGTGGCTGATTGTCGTTCTCCACAATCTCCAATAAATTTGAATATATGTACATACATATTTTATTGGAGATTGTGGCACTTTTATGTTTTTTCTTATTCGCGAATCAAGAGTTGTCATTTTCTAACAGTTGCGTGATGAAGTATTCATTTTAGTCTCTTGTAACTCTTGGAAAATAGCTACCCTTGATTCGCAAAAAGATTGGGGAACATAAAAGTGCCATTTTCATGAAATGTGAAAACGTGAAAAATACGAGAAAATGCAATTACTTCTACTACTGCTACTACTTCGAAAATGTAAATATAGCCTGTGATATTGCAACATATTTGAACCAACTTAGTTTCAGTAAATTATCTTAAATCTAACCCCCTATTAGATCTACTATCAGTGATTTCTGGTAACATATGATTAATGTAATATGTTGTCAGCTTTTCCTGCATTTGTTCTGACCAAAACGTTATATCTCTTTCAATTTTTTCTACGGAAATGCCTTGTGGAGTCCAAATACAAAATAAACAATATTTACGATTAGTAACTTCCAGCTGGCCTTGGATTTGGTAATAGTAATTGTGATTCCTTTTAAGACTCAATTTAGATCTATCATGCTTGCCAATAGTGCAGAACGGTAGAAGTTTTTCCGAACAAGCTGTACTGGGAGATAAATTACGACATGAGTAAGGGCATTTTATTTCTACTATACCATCACTGTCCATTAATCCATCCGGAGAGGCGCCCAAAAAAGGAATGTTTGGATGAACAAATACACCACATCTCAATACAGTACTATTAATTAAAATTTCTAATTCTTCTATGGCTTTGTCCTCGTGCATCTTTCCCCGTTCAGTACACTTACTACCTCTAAATGCACTGTTTAGAAGAGAAGAAACAGTTTTGGACCTTGGTGTTGAGTCTCTTAATTTACATATTGTTCCGAAATTGGAAGCCGTCAATCGATGTCTTCGTTCTTTATGCCATAAAGCACTGTTTGACTGATCTCTCGTATCGTTTTCTAAATTAGATATCTCTTCAGATGTTTTTTCCAGACTTTTGAGAAAGATCTTATTTGCTTCTCTTAATTCCTCTTCACATAAATCGGGCTTTGCCATAATATTTTCCAAAGGCGCATTACCATAACCTGTGTCAGCACCAGTGATGTTATTTTTTAGCATCATTCTCTTCCTACGGTAGGATTCAGTAGTCTTATATTGCTTTGTTAACATTCTCTTACGAGATATGTTTGACAAGAATTTCTGCAAACGTCTACAGGGTATTTTATTTTCTAGATTGTGATGCAACGCGTTATGGAATTCTTCCTTAGAATTAAATGACGAAGCAGCAGCATAGCATCGAGCTTCATAAGAGCCCCGTTGAATAAAATTACAACGTTTTCCACCTATAAACTTTGCCACAACAGAATTATATCTTTCGGCATAATTATTATTTACATTATGAATAAGACTAGATGCATGTCGAAGTAGGATATTGGTAATGGAGAGTATATCATCCCACATCCCACATAATTTCAAATCAATAACGAAATTTCCATCAGAACTAGATTTTGTACACCTGACACTACGATCTTGGCATAGCTGGTGATCACCAAATACATGATTGGGGCAATTTCGAATATCCTGGACAAGTTCTGTTGTTCCTTCATGAAGATTTATATTATCATTTATTACAGACTCATTTCTCTTTTTAATTGCAGAATAAACACTAATTCTAAGTCTACCAATATTATTTCCAAGTAATTTTCGGAACCTCAATGGAACAATACCTATATCATTAGATCGTTTCTTTGCAAGTTCTTTTAATTTATTAGTAAAATTTCTGCATAGGTGGTTGGCACATTCAATTTTTTCAATATATTGTTGAGGACCGTATGGAGCACATTTTCGTACCATTTCAACAACACTAATGTCTCCGTCCCCTGAAAGGTGCTATATAGTTGTATTTTTGTATTTAATGTTTCATACACTTACCAATAATTTTAGTATATTTTAGTCCATACATTTCCATACTGGTTCTAAAACCTTCTGTTATTATATCGGCTTCCATAGAATTTGCCGATTTATTCCAATTTTTAAACAGATGTGGTCATGAATTGGCTTATTTGTGGACTGAGCTCTATCGCAGACGAGACAGTATGAATTTCGGACACCAATAAATACAATTTTACCTGTTCTGAATCCAATTATACACGCCTCCAAAGAAATACATTAAAATATAGATAATTTAAAAGTAAATTTCATTACTTACTACACCAGATAATGAATTGTAACTACACATATATGATCGTTTTGCCCAAGAACCATCAACTACAACAGTAATACATGGAGTTCCATCTTCGTCTAAATTATTTGCCTGAATTGATGCATCTCGTTCTTCTTTGGCAGCAGCTTCAAACGAAGATGCAGCAGACTTTTTTATAGACTCATGAAGAGTTTTCTGGATGGAATAATATGCAGATAATGACATTGTAGGAATATTAGCAATAGACGATATTTCACTCATCTGAGTGTAGCTTTGACCGGTACACAGACTCATATTTGTATTTTAGTGGGATTGATAAAGTAATTAAGTTATTTTTTAGTTTATATATAAACACAAGAACATTGAACATAACTTTTTGTTTAACACTTAGAATATCCAATGTTTACAGCTTATATTGATTGATGTATATTTATTGCATTTTAAAATGATGCGCATGGTCTTGTTTTGTTTTTTTTGCATTTCTTTGATTAATTGCGATTTCATCATGAACATTATTGTAGGGCAGTAGTCAAAATGTGGTGCGATTATACTTTTTTAAATTGTTACTTTGGAAATAAAACTTAAATTTTGACTTATTCTATTAAAATATCCAATTTTTTTGGATACTTTGTTTAGCACGTAGTTGCCATGACTTTCAAACTTTAAATTTCTGTCGATTAGAACTCCTAAATATTTGTATTCTTGCACCACGTCTAATTTCTTACTATCGATGACCACTGACTGTACAAAACTATCTACTGTGTCATTTTTATACGGTGTATTTAAAATCATTAATTTTGTTTTATTTATATTAATTTTTAATTGATTAGTACATAACCACCTATAGACATAATGCAAGTCCTGATTTATTTTTTCATTCAGTTCGTCAAGATTTTTACCAGAAATATATAATAGTTATATCATCAGCATATAATTGTATTTTACAATGCCTAATTACGTTGACAATGTCGTTCACATATAATATAAATAAAATGGGCCCTAATACTAATACATTACAGAAAAATAACCCCTTTCAAAATTCGCAATAAAAAATATTGGGATTTCATTTGAAAAAATTGTCGATGTATATTCAAAAATGGCCGAAAAAAACTATCATTAAAACTTGTCAATTTAATCGAAAATGTCCGAGCAATTTTTGAAAAATTCCTAAATAAAGGTTTTATCGAATTTATTCCATACATTAGGTACACCCTGTATATTGTGTGTATAGTGTTTGATATAAAGCAACACATTATTAAAAAAAAGACCTTGATTTGGCATATCCGCACGACCCTTTTACAAAATTTCCCCCAATAAACAATATTTTCATCACATTATTAATTATCTTGATTAAAATTACCACCCATTATCCATCCTGTTCGACGAATTAGGACCTTGGCGAGGTGAACAGGTTTAATCACATGTTCATTGAAAATTTCGTCTAATTTATCAAATATGATTTTGAATATCAAAAAGAGATATTAAATTATTTTTAATGAACTTGCTATTGGCACGAATTCATTATCGAAGATTATAATCAGATTTACTAATATATAGTGTGTTTTAGGAGGAGTGTCCATAATTTTAGGAGGTGGTAATATGGACAATTTTAAATAAAAAAGTTCATATAAATATGTGTCCATTTATTAAAGCTTGCAGAGATATAGCTGTTGGAATGCTATTCATAAAAAACTAACATAAGGTGTGATAAGCAAATGCAATTGAAATATTGATTGTATTTATTATTATTATTTAATTGATATAAAATGCACGAAGTCAAAGTAGATTTTCAAAAATCCCATCACCGGCAATGCATTTTTGAAGTCATTTGCCAATACTACGTGTGCATTACCGGTAATGGAATTTTTTTAAATCTACTTTCACTTAATTCTTCGTGTCTTTTATATCAAATTAATTATATAATATATAATTATAATTATATAATTATATAATTTAATAACAAATGCAATCAATAGGCCAATTGCATTTGCTTATCACCTTATGTTAGTCTGCTATGAGTAATATCATGGGTTTTTAATGAGTAACATTCCAACAAGTATATCTTTGTAACCCTTAATAATTGGACACATGTTTATATGTACTTTTTTAATTTAAAATGGTGATTATATCTCCTAAAATTATGGACACTCCTCCTGAAACGTCCTGTATAGGCTATGTTTAGTAACAGCTTATTTCTTTAATTAGTTTCAATCCATTTATGGGAACATTAGTCTCAACTAGATGTTCTAATGCTATATGCTGCATAATTCTTAAAATTATTTGTATTGTTTTTGAATATTTAACACTGTTGATTCCCTTTTAAATCAACATCAATCTGTTTGTGTTAGCAATATATTACAGTTTAAATTCATTTAATATTTGGTATACAATTGTATATGATGTCATATGCTACCAAGGATTAAAAAATTATAACTTCGAACTTGTAGAAACACAAAATATAAAAGAATAAAACAATAACAAAACGAAATTATTTGTAGGTTAATATATTTTATGGACATAGTTCAAGTCGTTTGAAATACTGAATGGGAATAATTCAAGCAATTTGATATCCTGAATGGGCATTGTCAGGTTGTCCCAACCACCCCTCTTGTTATACAAGGTTTTTTCCTAAGATAAACTTTTATCCATGAAAAAAACTATGCGAAAAGGAGGGTTGGGTGGTAGGTCACACGCCAAACAAACTATGCCCATTCAGTGTTTTTAAAGTCTGAAATATAGTATTCAATTGTTCAATATAACTTTGCATATTGTTTTCACTATTGCTTTCTTCATTATTTAAATTCACTTCGGCTCAAATTGTGGTGTAGGCAGTATAAGGGCCCATACTATTTCCAGCATTGTCGTGTGCACCATTTATATAAAAAAGACAATTTTTTTAATTGTAAATTTCTCATATCATCGAGTATTTAATTCTAACTACTTACAAAAATAAGTAAAATAAAAATACAAAAATATTTTTAAAACATTTGTAGTATTGACATGTATCGATTAAAAAAATCTTTTGAGTTTATTTAGCTAGACTCAAACCTCAAGTGATTAGATAACATTTTGTATTCATCTACCAATTCATTTGATTTTCTATAGAATTAGAATTATAATTATAATTCTCAAACCGATTTCTCCATGTACATGTGAGACCAACACTCATTCAGCTCTATTCGATACCATTTAAACATGAGGCCGAAAATTGCCATGTCTTTAAATATTCTTGCATGGATCGATTGAAGCAAACCATAATTATTCAATAACAAAAAAAGTCGTTTTCATCTACAACGTCTGGCAGCACAGAACACACCGCTGTCTGTCAACAATTGGTGCGCATTTCATAGGGAGACCAAAGAGGATGGCGTTTTGATCGTCTTCGGTGTACCCTCGTGTGATATCGCAGAGATAAAAAAGAAGGAAGGCAAAATCTACTACAGATTTGCCACCCTCAAGGTAAAAACCCATGGGGGAGAGAAAAGCTCTGGGCTGACAGACCCTGTCGAAGCTACAGCTGAAACAGGCCATGCTAACCCGGATACAGATCCATCTCCTCCATTGCAAACAAAATAAAATGGGCCTGGTTTTACAAATCACCCAAATTAATTTGCAGCATTCTAAGGTAGCAACTGCCAATTTAAGTTGTCATCTACAGAATATGCAATATAGCATCGCGCTGATCCAAGAACCCTGGATTGTCAAAAACAGGGTATGCAACAATAACTATACACTAGCTATACAGTGCTGCTGGCAACAAACCTAGGACATGTATTTTAACCTCTTCTAAAGTAACAGGTACACTCTTACACCAATTCAGCTCTGCAGACCTCATAGTTGTCAGACTGAAAACGGACAACGACGCAGAGATCTACATAGCCTCTGCGTATCTACCGTACGACGCAGCCCGACCACCTCCCAGCCCATAACTGGTCATATAACACCATCGGATGTGATGCTAATGCTCACCATGTGGTGTGGGGCAGCAGTGACATCAACAGTAGAGGAAAGGCTCTAATTGAGTACATAACCAGTAGAAAAATAGAGATACTAAACAGCGGGTGCGAACCAACGTTCGTAACACAAAAACGAGCTGAGGTGATAAACATCAGTCTAGCACTGGGCAATATCTCAAGCAAAATAAAAAACTGGCACGTATCAAGTCAGGTATCCATGTCTGATCACCGACTGATACGCTACGACCTAGATTTCGTACCACGTGAACTACCGTCCTACAGAAATCCACAAAAAACGAATAAACACTATTTTGCAGATACCTATCGGATAGGATGGAGTATCATGCAGCAGACAATATTCCAGAATCAGTGGACGACTTGGAGGTCTGTGTGAAACACCTCCAAAAATCACTGATTTCATCATATGAGGACTCCTGCCCCATGATACAGGCGGGCATAAGAGCATCTGGACCCCCTTGGTGGAGTGCAGAGATCAACTGCCTTCGATCAAAGTCCAGGAAAACTTTCAACAAGGCCAAAAACAGTAATGATATAGTTCTATAGGAAACCTTTAGGAAAGCCCGTAGACAATTAAAAAGTGAAGTGGCGCCATAGAACGGTTTTCGCCGGAGGACACCTTCCTTCCTTTACCAGATAGCCCTGGTCTATTTGGATTTATTATCAGCGAGGTCTCCCCAAGATGAATGGCCTTTTGAGGGACCCGATAATAATTTCTGTGTTTCTATGCTGTGTCCGAAGTGCCCGGCAGCATTCTCTACTTTCATAGTTGTAATTTCCTTCCGAAATTGCATGGCGGTGACCGCCTGCTTCGTCATGAGGGTTCCTTTCATAAGGTTAGGGCATGTTACGGGTACCCCTTCGCCCTTCAACGAATTACCACCAACAACAAGAAGACGCTGACCCGATTGTTTGTTAAACAATCACGACCATGAAAATAACGCTGATACAAATACTAATACACTTTACTATAATTATTTACTATCAGCGTACGTTCGCTCAGCATGTTTATAAATATCAATTCGTATATAATAGCAATTAACATTATGTCAAGCCAGCACTTGTATATCGGCTTTTGCATTGCCGATACAATGTTCAATAAATAAGTTAAACCATGTAAATATCTGTGTTCATCTATAATTGGCGCAGTCGCAAGATTTACCGACGACTATCCAACACACATCGTGGATAGATCGTTTGTTTTTACAATTCATCGGTAAAAGAAAGAACCAAGAAGAAAACACAACTCCCAGGAAGAAGGAAGCATAAATCTAATATTACAGTGAGTATAATATTGTTCACTCCTTTACAACCAATGTCCTATTGAAACCCCAATAGTACCAATTTTTTTTTTAATGAAACATATATTATAATAAGAAACAATGGCTCTGACATTAAGAGACCAATTGGAGATCATTCCCAACTACGATGGAAACTCCAAAACTATTTACAATTTTATCGACAGTTGCGAATATGTGCTTCGACAACTATTAAAACCAAATGATACATTAGATAATCAAAATTTCAACGCCTTCTTATTAAGGCACATAAAAAATAAAGTGATCGGACGAGCAGCCGAACTTATAGCATGTACGAAAATTTCATCATGGAATGAAATGAAAAACAAATTGTATACAACGTTTGCAGATCCAAGAGATGAATTTACACTTATTAGTGAATTACTTTTGCAATCCCAAGGATATGAAAGACCAACAAGGTTTGGAAAACGTTGTCAAGATATAAAAGCATTACTCATATCTCAAATTACTTACACGGAGAATAACATACCTTTGCGCAATATAAAGATCGGAATGTACAACGACATTGCGCTAAAAACATTCATAAGAGGACTAAGAGATCCTATAAGAATAATCGTACAATGCCGAGACCCATCAACGCTGGAGGAAGGAATAAAAATAGTACGGGAGGAGGAATATTTTCAAAGAGAATACAAAAGCCTTGTGCCCGAAAACTCGAATTTATTTACCCCCAGACCTAAACAAAAATATAACCAACAACCACAAAACCGATCAAGACAATTCCTTAAATATGGTACTGAACCGCATAAACTAAATCCATCACGCTTCTCCTCTAAAACTCCTTCTATGCACTCAAGCAGTGCGAGTACAAGGTATATCGATTACCAACCAAACCCGAAATGGCTGTCGGAAGAAGTATACCATCAAGACCAAAATGGAGATCCTGAAGAACCAGAAATGGAAAGCAGCTACAACGAAGTATATCTAAATTATATAGATATTGAGGATAGTACAGCACGTACTTCTGTTGTTAGCATATATAATGAATCAGCTAATTTAACTATTGTGAAACCACCTGAAGAAGCACAAACACCAGCATTATTAACTTCAGTAGAAGAAATCCAGGGTATAGAACATAATACCCAGGACATTATTCAAGAATATCAAGACGACATTTTCAAAGAAAACACGAATAGTGTCATATTAAAACAGAAGAACAAAAATGAACACCAATATACAAAAACTTTATGCACTAAACACAAAACCGACGAACTATCGTTTAACAATAAAGTTCTACAGAAAATTAATAATGAAAACGCAACACCGATATTTACAACAACCGAAAGAACGGTTAAAGAAGAAAATGGCAAGAAAATACAAAGAACAAAAGTTAATACAATACTCGGACAAAATATAATAAATGAATATAACAGAAACCATATAAATATTCCATTAATATTAAGAGAAAATGCTAGGCCGACCACTCAAGAAACTGGACGTAAATACATTTACAATCAAAAGATACCATTTAAAAAAATAGGACAGGTATAACTATTATAATATAAAAACATTGCATTTTTTGGAAAGTCTTATTGCATACAAATCAAATTATAACAAATACTGCAGACCCTATCTATATGGAAAGAAATTCACTATATATACAGATCGTCGTCCATTACAAAATAAATTTTCACTTAAAAACTCTCATTCTAAAGTAGCACGTTAGCAACAAAAAAACACCAACGCAAATACATTATCTAGAATTGAAATAAATTCTATCCACCTAAATACAGGAGAAGAAACGGAATCTATCATCGCAAATGTCGACGAAGAAATTGACATAGTACTACAGGATATAACAAACGCATAAATCCCAGATTATTCCGATATTAGGAAAATTGTACAAGGAATCGACTACAACGACACAAATAACGCAATACATAATTAGATGAACAATATCGCATGACGTATTAAAACGAAGGCTCGAATCGAAACAGCCTATAGTCATGAGCCAGGAAAATAACGAATTAGAAATACTACATTTATTAAGAAGATACGAAAAACCGAAAACGACTTTCTACATGTATATTGATCAAGAGAAAATATATAAGTATATTTGCAAGACTTACTGCAAATACTTTAACGGACCCATAGTAATACTTAATATGAACACCGCAAGAGTTATAGAAATTCCCGACAGTCAACAACAACAAAAATTGAAAAATAAATACCATGAAGGTAAAAAAAAATCATAGGGGAATAAAAGAAACATTAGACCAACTACATAGATTATAATTTTGGCCAAATATGAAGAAATTAATAACAGATTATATCAATAACTGCGACATTTGCAAACGAGCTAAGTATTAGACAAACCAACCAATCATTTCAATGATCTTAACAGATACCCGGCGAACTATTTGAAAAATTGCACGTGGATACATTTACTATCGAAGGATACCACTTCTTAACAATTATTGATGGCTTCTCACAACTAGGACAAGCTTACCAAATTATTTCAAAAATACAATAGAAACAGCAGACAAATTAATATTATATTTCCGACACTATGGAGTATTTGATAATATTACAATGGATCGCGGATTAGAATTTAATAAGGAATGTGTATCACAACCATTGCATGCATGAAAAAAAAAATGTCAAGTAACATCCCCAATCTAACGGAGTAATTGAACGAGTTTATTCTTCAATAATACAATATTTTCGTACATTGCGGCAAATTTCCAAAAAAAACCGCCGAACCAAATAATGAAATTTGCGATAGTAGCATACAACAATTCCATCGACTTCAAAAGAAAATTGACATAAATTAGGAAAACAGTGAATAAATTATGTGTATTTAAAGGAACAAAAATATAGCAACGAACAAAATGAGTCTAAAATATAACGAGACTTTTACTATTCAAGAACTACACAACACATATATAATTAAACAGAGATAATACACCTAGTAATCTGAAAATTGAAATATTTCAGATCTTTCCTCTGGACGTAATTAACCAAATTATAACTATTATCACACCACCCACTTCCAATCTCAAACACACTTTTTCCAAATCATTGTACCTAAGAATATATACCTACTCCTAACTGAACAATATTATTCTTTAATTAATGAATTATGCAAAAAGTGTAATTCAAGTCACACAGCTATATTGACGTCAAGGGAGTCAATATCCAACATCACGAAGGAACAATGACCCGCAAAAATTATATGGATACGCGAATTTATTATCAGCAAAAACATTGCAGACGTTACCATCAGAACCTACAATTGGAAGAAATCTTATCGTAATTATTTATGAACTTTACGCACAACATCCGAGAGAGACAACCAGAGCCCACAACAGCAGGATTCAGTCTGGATTCCTTAAGGACCCCAGCCTTCTCTTGAGGAGGGAGGTGTTACGGGTACCCCTTCGCCCTTCAACGAATTACCACCAACAACAAGAAGACGCTGACCCGATTGTTTGTTAAACAATCACGACCATGAAAATAACGCTGATACAAATACTAATACACTTTACTATAATTATTTACTATCAGCGTACGTTCGCTCAGCATGTTTATAAATATCAATTCGTATATAATAGCAATTAACATTATGTCAAGCCAGCACTTGTATATCGGCTTTTGCATTGCCGATACAATGTTCAATAAATAAGTTAAACCATGTAAATATCTGTGTTCATCTATAATTGGCACACCTTAGCTTGTTTGGCAAATTTTGAGATAAGTATACCTGCTTTGCGTGGTGCCTCGCCCCTTGTTCCGAATACATAGGGATTATCCACTTTAATATTCGTTTGAGAGCGTACGTTCTCTCTTAACAAATAATCAAGTATGTCCTCATGTGTTCGGAGAATTAAGCAGGGCACCATCCTGCCGTGTTTTCCCTCGACCATGACATGGCGGCATATGAGGGAACGCTCCTGCTCTTCTTTCCCCATTGCCTGGAACTCCTCGCTCTTGGGGTCCATTACGGATCCATTTTTAAGGTTATTCACCGTCATGCGCTCAACTTCCCCAGGTCGTCGTCGGTTATAAACGTATATGTGAATTAAAATCGCGTCCATTAGTTCTCTATGTAATTCGGAAGAGAAGGTCGTAAACAACTTCTCGTGAAGTTGCTCGATCTTCTCCTCAAAGAATCTTAACAATTTAACAAGTGTCCGAGCAATTTTTTAAATAATCATAAATAAAGGTTTTATCGAATTTATTCCATACTTTTGGGACACTATAAAATCATATCACCGACATGAAAATTGCAGCACCGAGAAGGATTACTCAACTGATTTCTGTAAAATATTTTGACTATTGAAAAGTAGCATATTTATTTTTTAGAATGCTTTGGTTCACCCCTAATATTTATACTCATCAACCTTAGTACCATTGATTTCAATGCATGGTGACGAAAAAAGCATATGTCCTTAACATGCCCCACACATTTTAAATTGGCGAAAGGTCCGGAGATCTAGACAAGACAAGAGTTCTATAACTCTGAGGAGAAGATTAATGTCAGCCTGTAACCTGCATTATTCCAAACGGTACTTGCCGATGTGTGATAACATAAGTGTGGTCTAGATCATCTCGACATTCACAGATCTGTTTCGGCGAAGACATATATGAGGCGACCTTATACACCATTCCATTGATCAGGAATTGCCCTGGCAATTAGAAGGATTCCTTAGTTCATCTTTGGCCTCCAGTTCCGCTAATTTCTTCTCTTCTCTAGTCCCTGCCTGATATCATTATATTATGGTGGTTTGATTTTTGATTTTTTCAAAAGATATAGGACATTGAGAGTGATATATTCTTTAGACAAAATAAGAGATAACAATATTCGAAGAAACTTAAGTAATTGTCAAAATCGATAATGATACTTGATCCAAATTAAACCATATATTTCTATAGCTTCTAGTTGCAATTTTCATGTCAGCGAGTTCATGGGTGAAATTAAAGAGGAAAAAAATGATACACTTATGATGAGAAAATGCTATTCTTCATAGAAAGTTTGATTTCTCCAAATATTCTATTCATAAAAGTATACAAAGTAATTGAATTAATTATTTCGAATAGCTTATATAGCCAACAAGTTGTAACAATAACAGAAATGGCACTTTACCTAACGGGACCAAAATTATTATTTCTTTAAAGTTATGTGCATTTTTGTTAAACTTTTGAAGAGTTAAATATGGATTATGTAATGAATATTAATAACGTTTTTCCTCTTTGTAAAGTCACCCTTGGACATACTGTATTCATATATAAATATATACGTATCCCCTTACTATGGAATGTTTTACGATGGTTGCCAGCGCGTGACCCGTGCTTTTAGCGAGCGATGGATTTCCAAGAAATTGAGTTTCGGAATCTGTTACCCGATTGTCCATGCTTCTGGCAATTTTCAATAACTTAGCTGCCTCCCTCAGCTTCGTCGACACAAACGTATATAAATGAGGCTGCCTCATATACGCCACGAGCATCCAATTGCCATAAATGCATAACAATGGGTCTTTCTGAGCTATCTGGCTAATATCGTCAATTATCATTCAACTATATACCTTCCTTTTCAGTAAGTCAGATGCCTCCGCTGGTATTGCATTTACCGCCATTATAATTACCGCTTGACTTTTCAGTCGGCGGTACCTAATTCTACAATTATTACAATTAGTGTTAATATGGTTATTTTAGATTTAATTTACCGCTGATCAGCATGTTGACGCTGTATGTGGCGACTAATGTATAATTCCCTTATGTATTCTTTGCATATGGGACATGGAGCATGAGCTCCGAAGGATGTCCGCTTTGAAATTTGCTCCGATTCAGTGCACATTAGATTGTATTTGTAAATTGAGTCGGCACGTAATACTGCTAAAACTTGTCTGGAAACAAGATAGTTAAGTAAGACAATAATTGTAATCACTATGAAATAATTACTTGCGAATCGCTGGATCTTTTGCAGCAAGAACCCGCGGTTCTTCGCCATGGTAAGCATCTCGGTGACGGGGTAGATGCGTAAACTTTTTATTGCAGTAAAGGCACGGGTATACTATCCCTCTGGTCATAGTCTCTTCTTGAGGCAAAGCAACTATAATATTTAATACATATATATTTAGTATAATTAAACTGGAAATAAAACTTGTTTTCTGCTTCTAATTATAACTCGCTAATATAATGGAAGATAAGATTGACGGGGCATTGCAAGAAAAACAATAAAGCTTTTTAAAATTAGCTTAAAGAAATGCCGACATCGAAATATTGACAGTATTGAAATTCCGACATTCATAATACCGATAGTATCGAAATACTGACATTAAAATTAACGAAATTCAACAATCCGACTATATCAAAACACCTACAGTATCGAAATAATTGGAGTTGTAAAGTGAAACCAAATTACAATATTTAACAAACCTTTATTGGCATTAACAATCCTCTACACAGTATGTAATACACTTAAAAATAAACAAAATTATATTTCTTTTAGTATCCTTACAGCAAAATAATATATAAATATAATATAATATAATATAATATAATATAATATAATATAATATAATATAATATAATATAATATAATATAATATAATATAATATAATATAATATAATATAATATAATATAATATAATATAATATAATATAATATAATATAATATAATATAATATAATATAATATAATATAATATAATATAATATAATATAATATAATATAATATAATATAATATAATATAATATAATATAATATAATATAATATAATATAATATAATATAATATAATATAATATAATATAATATAATATAATATAATATAATATAATATAATATAATATAATATAATATAATATAATATAATATAATATAATATAATATAATATAATATAATATAATATAATATAATATAATATAATATAATATAATATAATATAATATAATATAATATAATATAATATAATATAATATAATATAATATAATATAATATAATATAATATAATATAATATAATATAATATAATATAATATAATATAATATAATATAATATAATATAATATAATATAATATAATATAATATAATATAATATAATATAATATAATATAATATAATATAATATAATATAATATAATATAATATAATATAATATAATATAATATAATATAATATAATATAATATAATATAATATAATATAATATAATATAATATAATATAATATAATATAATATAATATAATATAATATAATATAATATAATATAATATAATATAATATAATATAATATAATATAATATAATATAATATAATATAATATAATATAATATAATATAATATAATATAATATAATATAATATAATATAATATAATATAATATAATATAATATAATATAATATAATATAATATAATATAATATAATATAATATAGAGAAATAGAAAATAGTGTAGTGCCCAAAGAAGGAGGGGGAGCGGATTCTTTAAAGTTAACATTCAATTCCTTATATAGGAAGTCGTTTATAATATAATTAAAATAAATGTGTGTAAGGGTTGTAGACAGAAGTATCTGATTTTGCTATTACGAATATATAGATAGTACTTACCAAGATAGTCTCAAAATGGTTCACACTATTACAAATTACAAATTCACACACTTACAATACTATGCTAACTATATACATGAACTGAAAATATATGATATAACGAATAAAACTAAATACAACTATGAAACAAACACCTGCATATCAAGTTAAAAAATGGCGTATATTGTTTTTATTTATTTTTATTGTTATCGTTGAGACCTAATTCAACCCAGATGTTACCAGATGTGGCTTATCATGCCAATTTTATACTCTAGGAATAAAAAATAAATCACATGTTGTTTACGTCGAAACAAATGGATGTAAGATATGTGGAAACACGAACGTATCAGTTAAAAAAACTATTTATTTTTATAAATATCGTTGAGAGCAAATTCAAACCGTATATTTTAGCTTTTTCATACCAATTTTATACTCACAAGGGAACAAAAAATAAATGACGTATTGTTTACGTCGAAATAGGTGGATGTATGATCTGTGAAAACACAACGTAGTTTGTTCTCTGTTTGACGCGTTATTTACCAAACAAGTGTGTATGAGAAATACCCGTATGTATAGAGCGCGCTACGGGTTGGTAGGTACAAACCAACAACTTGGGGGGTTTGGCGCGGGCGGAGGCTGAAGCAAACTCCATGCCAGATGGTGATTTAAACTTAAATAAATAATTAAATTTCTTGTATCTGAATGTTTATAATACAACTAAATTAATGTGTGTAAGGGTTGAATTTACTACCACGAATATGTTTATAAGACTTACCAGACTCATATTGGTGCACAATATATGTCAATTTCACTGTTAATCGAAATAATATAGTGTTGTGTTGTGTATAAGAACTAACAATAAACAATACACAAAAGCAGAGAAAAAGCGAACAGAAAATACATGGACAACAATTAAATCGGTACTTTTGATCAAATTTATTGGGGATACTACAAAATAAATATAAAAGAAATTAGTAATTGCAATAAAACTTACCAGACCTAGGAGCCGGATTTTTAAATTTCCGGATACCAAGCATGTGAATTTGTAAAAGTGTCTGCTGTTGAAGAGCCTAATCAATATTTAAATCAACATGTTTGTTGTACATACTTCGAGGCAGTTAGTATACTGCACCATTGCGTGCACTAAGGCTTGGTTTAGGACCTGCAGAGAGCAAGGGTGGTCCACTGTAGGGCTACCCTCAGACAGACAATAGGCACTAATTCCTGATACAGACGGTAGGAGGATGGGGACTCAACAGCCAACTGGCCTGGTCTCGATAGGCGCAATAGGTGCCAGCGCCCCGGTGCATGGCAAAACTATAGCCAGGTACCAGGCCCTAGTCGAGAAATGCGCACTGTGTCAAGAAAAGCCACAACGCGAGGACCAGCAAGTACCCGAGTGTGAGGAAAATGGCAAGACAAGGCAGAGGATCCGCACAGATGAAGATAACATACAGGAGAAGAACCGGTGCCGGATATGATCTTCTGTACGCCACAGTCGGGTAAGGTGGGTACCACTTGGTTCGCCAGCGGGTCCAACAAGGCAATAGCGATGTGGAGGGACTTGACGACCTCGGAGTCGATGGGCGGCCTTCTGAGTGTGCGAAGGGGTAAGGAGGAAAGTATTAAGTAAGAAGAGGGACAAGTTTCCATCAGGGTGAGTCGTAAGTGTGTATCTGTTCCCGAACAGCGATAAGATTGGGGCCCGAAACTGCATCGCAGAACTAGATAGGATATACGCCGGGCGGGTGAGAGAAATCTAGTAGTCGGGGGAACACAATGCGTGGGACCTGGTCGCGGCGCACAACCTACACGTCGCGAAAGGCGGATCCCCAACCTTCGTGAGAAGGGATTACAAATCAATACTAAACCTCACTATGAGTGGCGAAGACCAATCACGGAATCTCAGTTGGTGGCAGGTGCTGGAAGCTGAATCCGGCAGCGACCACCTGTATATTCCAAATAGAGCAAGTTAACTTGGCCGAAAGAGAAGATATGAGAAGAAGTTCTAGAGACAGTAGTCGAAGGTGCAGGTGGACATCATTGCGCTCAGGCAACTGAGGCCTAGACCTCCTTCCTTTAATGGACAGCGACGAGAGAAGAGTGGCGGTAAAGCACCTCTTCCCTGTAGGAAAAGAGCAGAGGTAGCTATCTTCGGATGAGAACGAGGAAGAGGAGCGAACCCCTTAGTCACAGCAGAGCTCGTGGCGGTCGCAGCTAGATTAGCAGTGGCAGCAGATTTCACCAAAGTCTAATCAAAACTAAGTTACGTGATATAATAGCCACATGCAAACTATGGTTTTAAAATATAGTGCAGTGTTTCCATAACTATGACACCAAAGTTTGTCAGCGATGAATGGACGACGGACATGTCTGAAGTCGTGCTCCGCTCATGACACCCAACGGACTCGGCGGCCTGAGTTTTGCGCACGGCGGCAGTGAGTTGCGGCAATCACCAGTTTTGCACCACGGAACAGACTTGACGCTCAGTATGACCTGGTCTTATTGCGTTAGATAATGTTATTGGCGTCTGCCTTAATAGTTACCCACCTCCTACCAGCTCTCCCGTAGCAGATTTCTACCAAAAACGAATCAAACCTAAATTACGTGAGATAAAATGCACGTGCAAATTAAGGTTTTAAAATATAGTGTAGTGTTTCCGTAAATATAACACCAATTTTTCAAAAATGGATGGACGACGGACATGACGGCACTCGGGCTCGGCTCATTTTAAACGACGGACTCGACGGCACTGAGTTCCACGGAACAGCCTTTAGACTCAGTATGTCCTGGCCTTATGGCGCTGGATGATGTTATTGAAGTGGGTTTTAATGGTTACACACATCCTAACAGCCTCTTCCGCAGCAGATTTCTACTAAAAACGAATCAAACACGGTTTTAAAATTAAGAAAGACGTTGTTTATAAATAGTGTTATCTAGTAAAATTAAAAGCAGGAAACATTTGTTGCCTACAGCTCAATGGGCGTTTCCGGGATGCTGGACTAACATCCGAACCCGAATCGGAGTCTGAACAGTCTATTTAAAGCACATAGTCTAAAAAGCATAACATATTATATAGGTAATATCAAGGAATATTTACATGTCGATATATTACTTATGTGTACGTGATGCATGTCTTGGCGGGAAGAGTAGTGTCGGAGTCACAGCTGGCTACTGCTACAAAAACCACATATATAAGGATATACTCAAAATGTTCCAACGAACATTTTATCTAATAATGCATCATTTGTTTAATTCTCATTTAACGCTGATTCCTACGTGTGGAAAGAAAACTTTGTTACATACGATGTAATGAAGTTTGGCCGAACTGCTGAGGATCTGGACACCCTGAGATGGAACTGAAACCTGTTAGGAAGGAATATCATGATCAGAACGAATGGATCACCACAAATAAAGTTTAACTCACATGGCCGCGGCGAATCCGAGCTAGTACTACCGACAGCGGCCCTTCGAGATGATCAAGGACCTGGGTCACTCGTCAACAGGCTGCCGTAGACTCTTTGTGAACCTTGTCGCTATGGCTCAAGTATGCCGCTATATTTTCCACATATATACACTGCCTAATTTTGCTATCCGGATCATTGCATGTCCAGTACTTTTGCCCAGTGACGGGTTTAGGTACTTCCCGGTTTCCGGATTGAAACCGGTAGCCACATTCGTCGCCAACACAACAAGGTCGTACTTGTCATGGGAGATAAGGTGTTCCAGGCATCGTACATCAGCATTTAGCTGCTGGGCATGCTTCAGCACCCTCGCCACGTCTCTCAACTTGGTGGACTCAAACGTATGCAGATGTGGCTGGTCTATATACTTCTCTATGAGCCATTGACCATAGAGCGCTATGAGAGGGTCGCGTTGGGTAATTTCCGTGTATTCGTCCACCATTATGCGGCTGAAGACCTTCCGCTTAAGCAGGTCGGATGCTTCAAGGGGGATGGAATGTTCGGCCACCATCACCGCGGCTTGATGTTTCATGCGGCGGTACCTAACTATATAATTTTAATCACTTAAGTGTCAATATTGTAGAATTACGTTACCTTTTATCAGAGTGCATTAAATGCATGTGCCGGTTAAGGCGGAGTTCTGACGGCTGAAAATGCACAAATATGCAATTTTAGTTTCGATTTAGAGATCATTCAAATGTAGGAATTTGATCAAATTTGTGTGTGTGTAAACTTAAAGTAAATTTTAAAAGTTATTAGGAATTACTTTTTCAATTTTTGTATTATTTTTTTAAAAATTAAATCATAAGTATTACAAATTAATGCATCTTCGCGATTCGAAATATCTTCGCCCACGTGCAATATTTTGAGAATCTAAAACCTAAAAAACATTCTATTAGGTTTATTTTACCTATATGTAAAATTTGAACATATAAATAATAAGAATATAATTGCAATAATAAAACACCCATGTTTGTGATCATTCACGCGTAAAATTATCTAGACCGCAAGTTGCCCACCGTTCTCGTTGATTCCCACTACGTTTACTTGTGCGATTTTAAGATTTTAAGTATATTTAATTGCGCTTTTTTACTTGTTGCCTTTGATATTGCCGAGACATAATAAACACGGAAAGCTTTTCTTGTCAGCTAGACGCAAAAAGAATAGAGGTGCACATATTAATTATAGGAATTATCGCAAATGCCACACTAAACTAGCGGCCATATTGAAAAATAATGGAGTAACGATGATAATTGTGTTCCCTTTGTGTGCTACTGTCAGGAGATAATATAATATAAACATAAATAAATCACCTTATTTAAATAATATTGCACATTTTTAAATTATAGGCTCTACTAACATATTTAAAGCATATTCATTTTGTCCTGTTCATATAATTCACTTTTCGCTACGGCCCATGCAATTCGCACAATGACTGTGTTTGGATCGTATAAATCCCTGGTATAAGATGGGATGGGCATGTGTACAACCTCGCGAAATCGAAATGCCTATTTAGTTGATATGATTCTAGCAATCACCCCACTCTTTGTTCCCATACATTCTTTCTACTCCTGACCCCACTACGCAAAGGGCGCGAATTCGGGAATTTTCAAACAACAGAGCTCCACCTTAAGATAAGTCTCCCGAAAATTCTCTTTGCATTCTCGGCAAGGAAGCTTGGCGCCAACCGTCCTACGTTTAGCCACACGTTGGCACACGTTTGAGCAACTCAGGTTGTGTTTGTGCAAGCCCTCAAAGAAGCGAAAGCCTGATTATTAGAAACCACTAGAGCCTAAAAAATAGTTACCTTCGGGTAGCCGAATCCACTACTTTGATCTCGCAAAAATAGCACGGGTACTTCTTCCTCCCAACCAACCAACCAACCAACCAAGCGGTCGATATCCTATACATGTAGTATTCCTAATATATGTTCAATATGATGAGCTACGAAGATAGACAAGGAAAGCGAACATAGATCGTGCATTTGTTATGCAAAAAGGGACATTGTAACCTTGCCCATATAAATCAGAAATGCAGGGTATTAATTGAGCCTGTAAGAATGAAAGTGATCTAAGTCAAATTTGAATTGTTTTGAATATGAGAAGATTTTGTGTTTGGTATTTATGTAAATCTACGTGCACAGTGACAGACTTGAAATTAATTTATTCATAAATAAAAATGTAACTGCGTACGTCGATTTACATAAATTCCAAACAAAAAAATTTCTTCGTTTCAAAAAAATTCAAGTGTGACTTACACCACTTTCATTATCACAGGCTCAATTGATAGACGTAAGTAATCACTAAGAAGCATATTCCTTAAACAACTCATCGTTTGCTAAGGTCCGATTTGAACAACGCTGCAACCTATAGAATATGGCCCATTCTATTATTTGTCCATCAGATGCAACACTCCACCTGTTTTCACTGCCGAGGGTCATGTATTATTATTATTATTATTATGTGTTATGTACATATTACGTATGTATTATCTGTGCATGTATATCTGTAGACAGACTTGAAACACGAAGATTGATTTTGAGCAAACCATAACAGCAACACTTTAAAACAGTTCATTAGTACATAAATGGATTCATATTTAGTTTAAAGTTGCTTCTTGCAGAAAACTTTCGGCACCAAATTATAAAGGCACCTTACACGGTAAATAATACTGTCATCCCTAATACTGTCAGTATTTGCTTGAATGCTCTTTCAATATTTATCAACTATCTAGATAAACATCAGTATGCTCTTCATTCCATTATTACTATATTACACGATTAATAATGCAGTCAATATGTTAGTATAATGAAAATTTAAAACATGTTTTCGTACAGTAATAATGTCATTATTCTAAAATATTGACTGTATTATTGACCATGTAAGGTGCCTTATACAGGATTATGAATCTATAACAATGTTATACTAATGAACCGTTGGAAAGTTATACGCCAAAATCATATTAATTTCAGGTAGCTTTCTTTTCCAGCTGTCAGATATTGTATTGATGAATATATTGATTAGTTGATTGACATTATATTAAAGCAAACTACAGATTTCGAAGCTAGAAATTCGGGACTCCACATACATATAGAATGTGTCCCTAAAGTATTGAAAAGATGTGGATGACGTCAAAAAAAAATCACTTACCATCGATAAAAAACAAAAAGCATACATCTTCTAATAATAAAAATAGGATAATCCATATTTGACGACCTTGTCTTAAAGTATATCTGAGTTATAAGTAGTTCATATTCATAGCGTCTAAATTAAAGTCCATATTTCAGTTACGCAGCCTATAAAGGTAGAAACGGTTTGGAGGAAGAAATACCCATGTTTTTTTTGCGCAAAGCAAGTTACTAATCTTCCTCTACACTTAGCGTCGTTTTATAGCGGGGAACCTCGGATAGCTGCCACACTAGATCCAACGACACGAAAGTAAATATTTTATGCAGACAAGTGATTTCAAATAACAAGGTCGCATTACAAACAAGCCTTGACTTCGCTGAGGGCGGATGGAATACATAAACATAATATCAGTTGCTCAAACCATAGCGAACGTGTGGCAAAACGGAGGACACAGGGATCTAAGCTCCATTGCCCAGTCTGCCAGGAATTTGTTCGTGAATCATATTTGAGTCCGGACATGGAGAATGTGCACCCCGGCGAAAGGTACAGTAATTCTTCAAAATGAATATTTGTAATGATTGTAATTACTCTAGATTAAAGTATCGCCGTTTAAAATCAGAGGCTACTGTGGTGTTGACCGAAACTACTGTCCCGGCAGAAGCATCAGATTTTCTCAGAGAGAAGGTTTTCACTCGTATGACAATTGATGAATACATTGCAATTGCACAAGCGGATCCGTTAATTGTATTATATGGCAATCGATTGATCGAGAAACACGTTCTCCTCGTACACCTCCTTCACACCTTTGTCTCCACCAAGATGCGAGAGGTGGCGAAGGTATTCAAGCATGCTCGTGATATGAATCCAAATGTTCATACGGTCTAAGATCTATTAACCCCGGACCGCTATGACCTGCTTGTTTTAGCCACCAAACAGGCTTCCAAGTTTAAGGCCGAAACTGGCGTCTATGGTAACGCATCTTTGGCTAAGAGCACTGGCCTTTATTAATATAGCGAAAATTGCCAGAGTAAGGGAGTTTACACTATTCTATGAAATCACACTACATACATTTTTTAGTCGCGTCTCATGAAATTCCGGCGGCCTATTCAAGACGTAAAAGATTTTTACTTTCTCCTTGAAAGAGATTGGAGCGATGATATTGCGCGTACTGCGCTTAGAACGCTCAAGACGCGTAAGTTAATTAACCATATTACACATTATCTCGAGCAAATTCTACATATGTTAATTATCTATCTTTTGTAGAAAATAACAAGAAGAAAGTGAATCTACCCCAAATTTCCGAGTTTGCCAAAATGCTAATGTACTTAGAGGAAAAGATTGAGCAACTGTATGACCAGTTACTCTCAAACTTCTCCTCTAGGATTTATACGCAGCTTTTAGAGTGTATTTTGTCCTATGTCGTTGTCCACAACCGCCGCCACTCCGGGGAGGTGCAACGCATGACAGTGGATGATTTTTGCAAACGGACGAAGCAAATCGATAAAACCTCAGATGAATTTAAGGCATTGAACCGAAAAGAAAAAGAGAATGCGGTACAATATCAGGATGTCATTATTCGGGAGAAGCGAGACAAGCTGGTCGCTTGCCTACTGAAGCAATCACATGGGGATATTTTGGAGTATATATTGCTTCAGAATGTCCGGTCACAAACAAATATTAAACCAGACAGCCCTTATGTGTTTGCGACGGAGGCGAGGAACCCCAACGAGCAGGAGTTCTAATGCAGAAGCTGGTGTGAACCCTGACGTTATGAAGAGTACACTTCTGAGAAAGCAGCTGGCAACCTCGTCCCAATCTCTAAACTTGACTGAGATGCAAGTAAAACCTATTCTTCTAATTCAGTGTTATATTGGATATTAATTGTTGTTGTTGTCGGTTCTTGGTGGATTGTAAAGCAGAATGGATGAAAATTTCCTAACCATTATTTTTTTTTGCTTTTATAACATACTGTATAATGTAACACATTATAATAAAATTTACAATTTGTTCATAAATTGTATTTGCTTGTTGATATCCCTTGTTGAATACTATTAATTTTATTTAGTATTTGAAATTATTGCTTCTTCTATGAGGGTATGGTAAGTATATATGGTGGTCTTTAATTATGCGATATATACTGCATTACATTCAAATGTTTACAATGTATTTATTACGGATTATAGAATAAGTAATGTTATAGTTAACTGTATCTAAATTTTAAATTTGTATGTATGCATGTATTTTATTGAACTACCAAGACAGAGAAACCAAATAAATTCCCACGTACACAATTGTATAGTCCTAAAGCAATTTTCCACTCATAAATTAAAGGTAGATTTTATGTATTAAATGCATAGTAAATTATCAAAACACTTTCATAATTAATTATCTATTTCGTTATCTTATAGTGGCTTGGATCCCCTTATTATATAACACATTGTTAATATATAATTAGTAATAGAAAATGTTCTCAATGAACAGCCAGTATCAAGGTTTACCGAATGTTCTGCGAATTCTTAATATAAAAAACTTCTATCTTTATAAGCATATCAGCCGTGAAACTTTTCCGCCGGTCAAGGGAGAAGCTCAGAGGAGTTTAATCACACGGCATTTACCTTAACTTCACAGAATACCTCTGAAGAGCTGTGAAGATTCGCGAAAAGATTCACTAAGAGATGGATGACGCTTCTATCCACTCCGCCACTGAGCTGGGTTCATAATATAATTATATAAATGTTCCTTATTTATTATTTGAATATAAATTCATTTATATCTGATAATGTCCCTCTTATAGCGCCGCCGGCTTACGGGCCCGCCAATGCATTATCGCCCCACGACGGTGTTTTAACTCGCTTCGCTGGCTGAATGTAACCAACTTGCGCATATGATTTGGCTGTCCTGCGCCCCCCTTTATACTATAAGCTTTCAGTAGCTACGGACCGGTTTACTGTTTAATTCATTCTATTTTGCTTAATTTTTGCTTTAATATCCTGTGGTATGGTGTTAAACAGCACTGCTGCTTTATAATTCATTGTCTTTGGCCCTTTATTATTCTTGGTGATAGGTGTGTAAAAGTGCTGATTGTTTCTTGTTTAAGAAGAAATTATCGTCGGTAGTATCTACTTGCTAAACGGGGACTTGCACTCAAAAGATGTAGAGCAATGTCCAGTCAGTTGACGAGTTGCAATGAATTTAAATGTCACAATAAACTAACACGCGCTACCACACTTCATGATTTCACGTCGCACTTTATGAACATTACTGCATGTGGTCTTAAATGAGTTTAAGCGACAGAGCCTAAAATGTGCACTGAGCAAATGCTTGTCATTTATGACTATTGGTTGTGACAAAAATGTTCTATATCTACTGGCCAATAGGGCATTTCTCTCAAAAATGTATAGACATGGCCTGTCATCTTCAACGAGGCTCAATGAACTGAAGAGTCTCTGCAACCTATCATTCGTCATACCCTAAGATAGCTTGTGTTTTCCTCATCAGTATCGGTCAATCGTTATTTAAATTCATTGCTGCTGAACTACGTATCTTGATTTTGCGTCGCGTTTTCAAAACTTTACTGCCCATCGTCGTAAGGGAGTTTAAGAACCCGCGTCCTAAAAGGACTCAGGGTAAATGCTTGTCATATCTGACAATAGGGGCTTTCTCTAAAAATGTATAGAGATAGCCTGTCATCTTCATCGAGCCTCAATGAACTGAAGTGTCTCTGCAAACCATTATTCGTTATACATCAAGCTAGCGAAGTATCGGTTAATAATTTTCAAATCTCATACGAAACTAACACTGGGCGAAATTAGCTTAAATTCCACACAAAATTAACAGTCGTTTTATGTTAAGATAGCCTGTGGTTTGCTCTTTGCAGAATACTTTCGTTCATAATTTTCAATCGTTATTTCAATTTACCACCGTGCATCTACCTGTCATGCCCAATCATTGGTTTAATAAACGTGTTTGCTGTACCTACTTCAGAAGTCGGATTTTACCTGTGCTTCGTAGGAGAAAGTAGTGGCGATTCAGAACTCTCGTTATGAAATTATTGGGCAAGTATAAGTGAATCTTTGATCAATTGCATACAAATTTAATGCATTTGGACAAATTTTGCGAAATCATTCAGACTCATTAGCCTCACGTGCATAAACGACGTGGGCGAATGAGCAAAAACCCTGGAGAGGTTATGGAATCGATCTACAAGGAACGAACCACTAGTTAATTATCCGTTTCATACTAAACCACATGCGCAGGAAAGTCGACGGAGTACGCCCTCCGTGAAGTAGTAAGACAGATCGAAAAAACTACGCGGCCCGGACGTTCTGCACCAGTAATATAGATAGACATCGAAGGAGCATTCGATAAAGTTACTTTAAATAGCATCGCGAGCGCTATAATGAGTATGGTGTCTACCTAATTGTCGTGGAATGGATAATAAACGCATGTGGAGAGCCCTTAACGTTAATGTAGCACCACTGACCAGGGTATGTGCAGAATCGGAGGTTTTATCCTCAGTACTATGGAAAATAATAGTCGACATCTCTATAGACCGTTAAAATTCGGCAGAGCACTGCACTGTAGGCTACGTGCATGATATTATTACTTATTATTTTAACAGGGGACTACGAAAGTGTACTTGGCAATATTATGCAGAATGTACTAAAAATAGTAGAAGAATGGTGGACGGAACACTGTCTGACGGTAAACCCTACGAAGTGCTGTTCACAAAAAAATAAAGCCAAACAATTAAAGTTGTTTATGGAGCTATTGTTTGATAACCCCGAACCAAACAAACTACAGCAACACTGAAACTGCAAAGAGTACAAGGCATGCTTTGGTGTAACGAGATCTACCCGAACAACTGCTGCGTAGCGATTAGATATATTCCTAAACAGGAAGGCGATGAAGGTAGCCACCCGAATGCAGGCGGTAGATCCATGGACGTGTAGGGGTTACTACTACTGCAAATCCATTAGGCAAACTTATTTTAGTAGGGGCGTATTAAGTACTACTACCTATCTTGATTTTTGGTCGCGTTTTAAGAACGCTACTAGCTGCTGCCTTAAGGGACTTTGAGCAACCACGCCTAAATGTGCATAGGGCAAATGTTAGTCATTTCTTACTACCGGTATCACAAAAATGTTCTGTGTCTAGTGGCCAATGGAGCCTGTCATGTCATCTTCAACGAAGCTCAATGAACTTAAGTGGCACACCAAACTAACATTCGTTAGTAGTAGTAGTAGTATCTTAAGATAGCTTGAGCTTTCCTCTTTGTAGGTAGTATTGGTTAATAATTTTTAATCGTTATTTGTATTTAACGCGCCCAAAATGTGCACAGGGCATATGTTTGTCGTTTATGGAAAAAGTGTTCTGTATAGAGTTGTAAACAGGGCCTTTCTCTTAAAAAATGTATAATAACGTCCTGTCATTTCCAACTAGACGCGTTGATATTAAATATCACACCAAAAAAACACTCGTCATTTGAATTTACCACCGTGCATCTACCTGTCATGATATTGCGTCACGCTTTATTAACGATACTGATTGACGTATATACATATGGGAGTAAGAAACACCGTTGAAATGTAATCAAATTTATTTAGCTAATAATACATACTATCGTGAGATTCATGTTTCAAATGTTTATAATCTTGTACTATTCATAGATGAACTATACATGCAAAAATAAACTCAGTAATGTGCGCAATCGCACGAAACGACCTGCGTACCAATTCTTCAGCAATAAAAATATAGGTCAGTACGAGGTCAGCACTCTTGTTGTGAAGATGAACATAACAATTGTAAGAATAATAACTAAATGAATTTGATTACTTTTATACAGTGTTTCTTATACCAAAGAATATCATTGTGATGCCCGAGGAATCGCCACGGCCGCCGGCACCATCGCCACACGCCCACGCCACCTACACCAGCATATAAATCCATGGGGTCGCTGCCGATAATGGGACCATGCACCCCGTCGGCTCCTCCGTTATCACCGGTTAGGGAGCGCCGAACAACTCAGGCAGCCCCGGCGGCTAAATCGACGCGGACACAATTTTTTTTTAAAATGTCTGCTACCTTATTTTCGAATTTTCTTTTATTTCTTTAGTTTTTCGTTATTTTGTTGTATGTTGGGGTATTTTGGGTTTTTTGTTAAAATAAATTTTCCATAATCGTATTCTATTCTGGTCCACCCAAATGATTTGCATTTTCAGAGGTATTTTCTAGGTATTCTCCGTCTTCTGATGTAGATACAAATAGTGTGTAGTTCATCACCAGGCATGTGCATTTTTAATAGTGTCTGTTGTTGAAAGCCCAACCAATCAACATTTTTGCTGTACCTACTTCAGGAGTCGGACTTTACCTGGAACAATTTTCCGCAGATTGTCTCCGGTTACTTTTACTCCATGCCGCCCCTGTAGCTGTTTTCACATGAAGTTATAAAAAATAATCAATTGTTCCATGTAATTTTGCCGCCCGAGGCAGTTGCCCCCTTTTGCCCCACCGTCAATCCGGTACTGATCATACAAGTAATATTCTAATTTTTTCAGTTATCGTATGAATATCATTCAGCATTTGAGCTGTCCGTATTAATTGCTCAGAGCAATGAAAACTGTGCAACACTGCAAAAATTAGTTTCATTTTTATTCGTTATTCGTTACATATGTGTATAAATCTGATATAATCAATCTTACATACGTCTACATACCGAGTCATTACGTTTTTTGGGGTGAGTGGTGAACTAATGATGAAACAAATTCTTATAGAAAGGCAAAAGACATGGCGTGAAACTAACGAAACTAGGTTTCAAATGCTTCCGCGTGACAATCACCGTCTGACACGTAGATCTTTTTTCCTGGGGCAAGAATCGTCGATAAACTATCAAATGATCCACCTTCAAACTCTGCAGAAATGATCCACTCCCCGACTAGCGCACAATTATTCTGATAATCTCGAATTTCCTCAAAGAAGGTTAGTAGTTTTAGTATATACTTATATATTATAAGTTGCAATACTATACATTTTGTATAATACGAAATGGAAAAATTGAAAGTCACAGAGCACAACACTACTTCAATGGAAATACATGAAAATATTAATATATTAATAAAGTTAAAATGTAAATTAAACATTAAAATGTGAACTTAAAATATCTCGCAATACCAGATAAATATAATAAGGAAATAAATAAAAGATACATAGAAAATCCGCTTAACGCACAGAAACGGCCAAGGAAAATAATAAAATCAACCACTAAGGGTGGAAATGTTGGCGCGCACAGGGCAGTTATATTCTAGTAGGGGCTTGTGCGATTGCTTTCGATTGAATCGTTCTCGGAGAGACTTCAATTACTATAGAGCCTTCGGAAGCCCCAGAGTTCAAAATTAACATAAATCACAAATTATTATTAACAATCAATATATAGTTATTGTCAATCATCGATAACTATAAATTCATTTTAACAATAATAGCAAACCCTGTAACCCCGGCCCTCAAAAGACTACTGTAGATATCTTATGGACTAGGTTAATTAACTGAAAACTATAACGATCGGAAACAATCGGGTCGTTGACCCGTTGCAGGAAAATAGTCCTCGGCCCTTCTCTATAAAAAATAGGACACTGTCTACACCGACGATTCAATCCGAAGAATTCGCACCATTTAATCGTACATCATAGCCTACTGCATTCCCTAGCGGCCACACCATTCATCGCGTCAACATCGAAGACGTCAATAGATTATTAGCTCTGCAGAATACCGAACGTGATTTGAAAGAAGCCATAGCCTTTATACAAGAGGATTTGTATAATAAAATTGCGGAGCTAGCAATGAACAAGGGTGAGCAGCGAGAGCTCACCAAAAAAATTATTACAGACATTTTCAGGGAAGGTAAGTGATATATTATATGCCATTCTTTACACAGCGTATAGGAATTACTGACTGTAACAATAGTAAAGCTTAAATTAAAGAATTGTTAGTATATCTTAAGTTAGTAATTAAATGTCAATTTGTGCTTTAGCACACTAGCTTCATCTGAACTGTCAAATTACTGTTATATAAGGACAATTAACACATAACCGGTACGGTCAGTCAGAAATGGTGTGTTTATAAGCTACATATAAGACTTGGAACGTAAATATCAAAACGTTTCTCATTCTCGGTCGGTCCAGTCAATATCTTCGTTGATATATTTAACGGTTTCTATGCGGTTCGTATCTCTTGCACCGAGTTCTGGCTGTTTTATCATTCGTTTTATATGCTTATGATATGTTTTTATTAGAAATCGCACCAACCATTGATTGGTCAAATGTAATGGGCCCCGACGACACCGAACCATCGAGGCCTGGAGAAGGACCACCAGAATAAATAAATTTCTTTAAATATAACATTGGTAGTTATTTACAAACCTTATTATCATTTTCAGGTAAATTCTCTAAGTGTATAATGTTAATTATTAGGAGTTATTTAGGATAGATAGTCAAATAAATACAATTTCTACTATTGAATCAAACACTAACTTAGATATGAACGGTGGTAGTGGAGTGTACATATAAGCAATTGTCGTGTTAAAATTATCGATGCAGGCAAAGACGCGAGTTGTAACGTAACGGCGCACAGTATTATTTCTATTGTTAAGAAAATGTGCCGCCGCGGTTCTTCCTGACGTGAGTTTGCTTTAGGTTAAATGAATCATATTGGACGCCAGAAACATGGTAGAAAATTCTAATAAGAATTCAAAAATATGAGCTACGAGGGTTGCTATTTATGTATTGAGAATGAATAATAAAATTAATAATTGGGGTGTAGAAACTTATTTGATGTTTTTCAAAACACTCTCCTTTCAGATCTACACATTTTTGCATTTGATTAAACTAAATAGCGTAGCAGTTTTTTCACTCCGAAGTAGGTATCTCCAAAACATGGGTTTTGAATGATTTAACAGCTTCTTGTGGCGTCTGTTGTTTAGTTACGGGATCACAACCGTAAATCCAGGATTCGTCACGTGTGTAGATGTTATACACTCATTTAATGCACCGCGTTGTATGTCATTATCATTTCCTTGTGGCAATTCACACGGGTCTTTTTTTGATCAATTGTTAAATTGTGCGGAATCCAACACAAAGAAATTTTGACGGCTAAATGTTTATGCAATATCTTATGTATGCTTGTCATACTAATACCCACGGAACCCTCAATCTCACGATAGGCCACCTGACGATCTTGCATTATCACTTCGTACACAGCATCAATGTTTTCTGGCACGACAGATTTTGGACGAGCTTCTTTTAATTCGTCCCCAGCGAAGTACGGCCACGTTTGAGTTCACTAAACTGTAGATAGATTGTGGTCCTGGATGGTGTTTCATCACCAAAAGTCTTAGTAAGTTGATTGGCACATTGCTGTTGAGATCATCCATGTCGATCGTAGGAAGCCTCGAGTTATCGAATGGCATTAATGTCAGTAATTTAGCATTGGATAGTTCTGGATAGTTCTGGATAATTGACTGGAGGGTAGCATAGCTACAGACACTTAGGCCTCTAAATGGGCCCATTGTGAAACCTCCCTTTAAAGCTGCTCACTCGTCC